>OX463773.1:10575754-11108336 GCA_949825005.1 Gasteruption jaculator | reverse complement strand
ATACGTAGGAGAATGACACGAGCTGTCTTGGACCCCTGCATCTCTCGCACACGATCTACATTTTAAGAGGACGCCGGTAACGTGGAAATCGAGGAAAGTGCAACAGAAAGTTCATTTTTTTATTTTCGTCCCGGGGGTAGTCGCGGGGAAATGTCAATCGGGGGTAATTAAAAGCGTGCTTTTTGTTTCGAAATTCCGCGGATTTGACGATTCGGGTGCATTCCGTATGCACGCGTGGGCAAATAGTTGCAGCGAGTTGCCCCTTTGGAGAAGGTCAGAGCGATAGATGAAAATGCATCTTTGCATCCGTCATCTTTTCAAGGCGGAAAATGAAAATGAAGAAGGTGAAGGGAAGGGAGGGGGAGACATCCGGTAATTGCAACTTCTCAATGTGCATATAGTGCATCCTCGCAGTTGCAAGTTGCAGTTGCTGGTATAGTGCCTCGTTACTTTTCATTCGCTGGCGTTGGCCAACGGTGTTCTGCAATTTCTCTTCCTTTTTTTTACCTCTTTTTCAACTTCCCCAGCTTTCTCTCCTTCTCTCTCTCTCTCTCTCTCTCTCTCTCTCTCTTCTCACCACGTCATTTCCTCCCCCAGTTTTCTTTGTGTTTCGTTATATTCGTCCCTTTGTTTTATCGCGGAGGGTTGAGGCAGTCATTCTCTCACCCTCTCGGTCTCTTTCATGGGAAATAAAAGACTTTTGTTACTTCTGACAGGTAAACTACATGAGAAACAAACCAAATTCCTTCTGCCCCTTCCCTCCCCCCCTCTTTTCCCAAACAGAAAAATTTGCCGTTTGAGACAATTCGCGTAGCCTGGAAAGTGGACGATCGCGATTGGAGTCGTTAAAAAATGATTCGAGAAACGTGAAATTCGTTGGCAAAAAAGAAAAAAAATGACCGGAAAGGACAGACGCGAAGAAAAATTAGCCGAGAATGAGGAAGCAAAAGAAACGAGTCGAAGGAAAAGTTTGGCAAGTTTACTTTGGCGTTCGCCTCTCCCTCTATTTTTGTACATTTTCATCATTTGCCACTCGTCAATCTTTCTCTGATCGACAGATTTAATTTCATATTTTTTTTTTTCACTCTCCATTCCCAGCATCAATACGCGATTCACGTTCCTTGCAGCGAAATGGAATAATAAAAATAAACGATATGTTGAATAATGGAAAAATGCTCCGATGCAAATTTTATTTTACCTGCCTTGCAATCATTTTTCGTTGAAAGAGTTGTTTTCATTTTCTTGTCGAATATGCATGTATTACTTGAATATTATTTTTAATGACAGTTGGAAAAATTCACCTGACCGGCAAAAGGCGCGAGCCACCCTTCTGTCATATAATAATAATAATAATAATAATAATCACGATAGAGGTGTTAACGATAACAATTGGTAACAGCGGCAATAAATAATAATACGAAGGAAGGAAAAATTATTACCGCGAAATTATTCACGAGTGGGAAGGTACGTTTCAGTATTTCAATTTCCATCCGTGGCCTCCTCCATTTTGTTTAATAACAATTATAGATTCTTTTTAATATCTACAATATAACAATGATAAATGTATTTCCGCTTTTTCAAATGTCACAATTCCAACAATGGAAGAAAAATTGTCGGCTCACTTTCACCTCTCCTTCTCTCCCTCTCTCTCTCTCTCATTCCCGTTTGCCTTTCTCTCTCTTTTCTATTATTTCCTGTCGAAGCAGTCGGATATGATGATATATATTTTCCATGGGAGTTATTACAGAATTATATTCGAATGAAATTGATGTCTAGAGAATAAATGGATTGATGGTACGGACGGACTTTTCTTCTTTTTCTTTTTTTTTTTATAAATACGTCCATTCATTTTCGTTTCGCATAAAATAAAATTAACGAATTTATTTCATACGAACGTTATTTTTCTTATTAAAACACGAATCGTTTTGGAAACCCGCATAAATTGCCGATCCGACCGAATATAAATGAATGTTGCTTCTACAAATAGGAATATTGTCGTGTTTGCAAATAAATTTCCATTCCAAGTCGCCGGAACGGTCGATCATTTATTTTCGGCTCACAATTAATGATTCACTGCCGTTGAATTGCAAATTATTTTTATCCTGTAATTCCATCACGAATTCGGCACTTTCCTCCGGTACTATTTTTCGACGGACCTGCATTTACTCCGAAGGTACACGGCAAATAACGGACTTTCGTTTGGAAAAACAGCCATTGTTGACGTTGAAGCCGGTTAATACCGCGAGGAATGTGTGTATATATATACCTTCCCGAAAGGAAAAGGAAGTCAAGGAAGGGCTTTTGACACCAAAGGAAATTCTTCAAGCGGACAACGGTCTATTCCTGCAAAGCAACTTTCGCAGGAAGCAACAAGTGGCTTCTCAGAAAATCCCGTGATACTCTTTGATAAGACCCCTTTCGATAAAGATTCGACATTGATCCTTTGCAAGCCGCCTCGAAATTCGTACCCACCAACTATCGCGAGGGCATTGGATCCTCGTGTCTTCGAAATCGGCGTCACTTCAATTAGGGTTCCCTGGAAATTATTCGCAGAAAGCTCCCCCTCGAAAACCGAGAGTTTTTTTCAATCGTACAAAAGCGAATCTCGATTGGTTTCCTTCAAGGGCTCCTTTTCGTCCCTTCAAAGAAACGCAGCAAAAAAGCAAAAAGTTGGGAACCTTTTTTCGCATAAGAATGCAAAATGTATACATGCCATCGGCCGGGGCAGCAAAGAATACCCAATTTAAGCGGGAACCGATCTTTTTTTGCAACTTTGAACTCATTTTCTAAATTGCTACTCGCCGTAAAAAATGTATATGACGGAGGAGGAATTGAATTTTAAGAGCTTTTTTCCTCTGCTCTTTAATCTGATTCAAGAGTCAAAGCCTGTCTCGAAAAAAAAAAAAAGTGTAACAAGGACAAGGGAGGAAGCAAAAGATAAAGAGAATAAGATAGAATCTGATAAATGACGTCGGGGGCTACCTACCGACGACGACAACTACAACGACAACAGTCTTTTCTCTCTCCCGTTTTCTCTGTTGTACGTACAATAAAACAAAAAAGATCGGAAGACGCGATCGCCAATGCAAATATATGCCGATTCCACGGAGCCCTTTTTACTCGGCAAAACCTGCCGGCACAATTTTTTTACACGTTAGTTATATGCTCCTTTTGCCTTTCATTCGTATCATCTTGAATTCTATTGTAATTTTCTCTTTTTGTTTCCACTCTTGTTGCCTGTATATGCGCGCCCGTGTGCGCGTATTTTTTTTTTCCGAGGATCACAGGGGATTTTTCTACTGCCACATAAATTTTACTATAAAATTTTATTGTCATCGAGAAAAAAAAGCAAGTGGTTGAAATTTATTCGTTTAGTTTAGTTTATTCTCCGATTCTTTTTAAATCAATCTCTTTTTATTTGATTTACGCAGTTTATCGCTTCCATCCGACTTTTTTGTTGAACACGAAAATAATTAAAAGGCATTTTTGCCGAAACCGTGGAAAACGCGGGCAACGACAAATCTTTCGTTATTTAACACCGTAATATTTATTTTATTCCATTTCCTCTCATTTTCGCGATTAAACTGTGACGATTTAAAAAAAAACAAAAAACAAAATCAGCTTTTTTTTTTTATTAAAACTATGTATCGCGTTTGGGGTAAAATTAACCCTCCATGGTCTAGAGCGTATCGTCTTTTATTCATTTTGTCCAGGGAGGGATAATTGTCCAAAGCTAAAAAAAAAAAAATTGGATACGAAAAACAATCGTACGGGAGTGATTAAATGTTGGGAGAGAATTGTTATCGGGTGTGGTGTTATCATTGTCAACATTGCACGGTTTACCCGGGGATATCTTTAACGTGGTTTTCAACGAGGCAGTGTACTACCTAGCAATCAGGGAACGTTTCACAATGTAACATTGTAAAAACGTGCCGTGCAATTACGAAAAGTATCCCATGTGCGCACGAAAATATAGGGTAAACGCCGGCAATTGGACGCTCGGATACAGTAGTTGGTAAAATTTACTAATTTTTAATATTAAATAAGCAGGAATTACATTTCATTTTCTTACGTAATCACTGTGTTTCGCGATACCTTTTTATACTTTCACAAATTACAGCGGACACAGCAAAAACTTTCAGCAAAGTTGCTGCAATAAAATCCATGACAATTACCGTACCCTTGTTCCCCTCCCCCCCTCCCTCCTTTTTTTTGTTTCGAAAAGGTTAACGATCGAGGTAAAGGATGTTTTTTTTTCTTTCAAAATACACCCACACCCGTAATCGAAAAAATTTGTCAAATTCCGAAAAATGGAAACCCTCGTCCCGTAAACAATTTTTTCCGACTTTACAACGTGGTAACGCGACGCGTAACTCGACTCGACGATACAATTGTTCTAATTGTATCGTCGTGCGAATTTGCGCGAGTTTACGTCACAGTCGTAAAAGGACGATGACTTTGTCGTTTATCCTGCGCGCATAAAATACATTATACATGCGCCAGCTGAGTGTATGCACGCAGTGGATAAAAGAGAAAAGGAGACGTTTTCCCTTAATTAACGGTAGGTATACAAATCGAGCAACAATGAATGTGGAGTATACGTATAGCGCATATAATAGTAACAATGCGTCAATTATCCGTACTAATTACGCGAACGGACCTCCGTGCTCGTCACGGTTGCTTCCTTTAATTGCACCTGCTAATGCTCCTCCTGCTCGCCGGGGTCTCCTCCTTTTGCCATTTCTATTTCGTTGCACTTTGACTGCATCCCCTGCTTCTCCCATTTTCCAGCGTCGTATTTATTTCCTTTTTTTTGGACCGTTTTCGAGCAAGACCCCCTGATCCACTAACCGACCCCTCGTAGGCTGATTCACCCCTTCAAGAGGCTTTTCTGGGTCGCGTGGGACGATTTTGGCAGAGATAGAAAAGTAGGTTCAATAGGCGCTGCATCAGAAGGATCCAAGGACTCGCGGAGCAGTGAGTCCTGAATTTATTGATTCGTTGTACAGTTTGCCCTCTGCCGAACACACTCTCCTTTCTTCGTCTTGCCTCGTCCTTCTCCCCAGACTCACCCTATACCACCCCATCGAGCTTCGACTCAAACTTTACAGCAGCCATACGTCTCAATTCCATTTTGCAAAGTTTTCACAAGGGGTGGAGTGAGAGAGAGAGAGAAAGGGAGAGACTTCGAGGGTGAAGGGGAAAGAATGAGAAAGGAGGGGTGCGGGGGAGAGTCGGTTAAATTATTCACGTCACGTAAACGTGGTTATCTTTCTCGATAGATAGATGGGTAGATAGATGGAAGATAGACATAATGTTTATCTTTGCCGGCGAATTCAATACTCATTAAATTACTGTGTAAAATTGAAAATTGACGAAACGAAATTCAAAGTTATGGAAGCAAAGTTTTAATTGGTTGTACGAAATTGTTGGAAACTTTGAATTTATTACCCGGCCGCCATAGGTGACTTACGAATTGTTATGGTAATTAGGAATTTTAATTAGCGGCCGCATGTTTGTTTCCTTTATTATCATTTCCCCGCGAGAGAAAAAAAAAGGAAGAAACCCCGTTTCCTCGCGGTACAATAGGTACCAATTTCCTGAACGGCGATTCTTGAGGGACCAACGGCGTGAGAATATCTAATCTTAAAATTGCCAATTTACATCAAAATAATGCGCCTTCCGATATCTCTGTGCGTATACGTATATGTGTATTATATATTTCCGTGTTACGTATAACCGAACGCGACAACAAAGGATGGATCTATGTGTTTCCCTATCGAAAATCGCTGGCAAATAGCACCGGACACAGTAGCCGGGTTTACGGTGTATCATAAATTTCCTGTTATCGGTGTTATTTAATGGGTGGCCCGCTAATCCGTAAGAGGCAGCGAGATCCACGCACGCTTTGCACCGATTTCCATCGTAGGACGTTATCGACGAGCAGGCCAGGAACCACCGACGAAGAAAAACGATGAATCGTAATTATGCCGAACGCGTGCATCTAATCATAAACTGGGTCCATTTCAATACAATTAGGCTCAACATTTCAAAATTCTATTTTTTTTTTTGGGTTCCAATCAGGTTTTATTGGAAGTTATCGATTCCAACCAATTTTAAATCTTCCAAAAATGAATATACAATAATTACATTATTAATTAATTATTTTGTGGAGAAATTTTAATTTTGCCGCTGATTTATTTCATAATAAAAGAAACATAATTAATTATTTGTTCCATTTTGAGAAATTCCAAGATTGCCCGTACTTGCAAAACTCGGCGATTTCTAATCCGATATTTCGGCACTCGCTTTCCCGGAAACGATAAAAATCTAATCAATGCAATTCCGTGCAATTATTAAAACGCTGCGAACCCAAGCTGCAACCGGTAATTTGAGTGATTAATTGAAATTGGAATTTAATAGGGACACGATAATTGAAATTGAACAAATTTCAGACATTACGAAAGATCGAAAAGAAGGGGGAAAAAAAGCGTGATGGTGTGCGTTCTACAAAGAGAAATTACACGATTATCGTATGATTTATTAAACACACATGTCTGGGAATATAATGTTTGCAGCGGAAAATTGATTAAAAGCTGAGCTGTAATAAATGCAGTCCGTAATGAATCGACGAAAGTAAATTATCCATCGCGGAAATCGTGATGTGGATTCATAGAATGGATGTGTAGGTACATATATACATATACAAATGCGTGTGTATATATATATAAATCGTGAGACTGACGATTATGTATTACAAGATTCTGATGTATAGGTGTTGCTTTCAATTTCTAACGCATCGTGCAATCTATTCCTTGTCTGCAGCGTTGACGGGAGAGATATTACCATTCGACCGCTAAACAATGGAGTAGTTGCATCATTGTAAATAAATATACTTTGATTTTCCTCCAGCTGGATTTATTTATTGCTTTCGTAATTAAGTAGTTTCTTATTTCATGTTGTTTATCTACTCTGTCAAGACCGGTTAGAAATGGCGCTTTTTCTCCGCAATCATTAGCATAGGACATTTTTTTTCTTTAAACTTCGCGAGTTTCGAGTTTTTTTTTTTCGAATTTTTCGAATTCTCAAGGAACGCATTCTCGTTTCGGCATAATTATATTTTTCGTCGCGGCAAAAATCCTACTCGCGCCTGGGTACCCGCTGTCTCGATTAATTTCAACAAATTTCCTCTGAACAAAATTGCAAAGATTTTTCTACGAGTCACAGCGAAAAAAAAAGTAATGAGATACGCGGTTGCGTTATAGTTGCAGCAAATTTGTTTACGAATGAAGCGTTTCGAGAGAGAGAGAGAGAGAGAGAGAGAGAGAGAGATCTGCCTTTAATCTTTCGAAATGAATTTCATTTTAATCGCATCCGCGATTTTGCAAAAATAGTAATTACTCGAAAATAAACATTACGCATTATACCCACGAAGCCCATAGATTTTGATTTATCATAGAAATGGAATTTAAGCTTCCAGGACACGTATCAAAGGAATATCATTTAATTCAATTAAATGTATATGATTGAAACAAACATCATTAAAAGATGAAAGGGATAAAATTTGCCTGATGGAAACGAAGTGTATTCCCTCTACACACACTCACCCACATACATACACACACACACATACCGACAGTGTGCATACTCGGGGAATATTAATATTGGTTAACGTCAATTTCATTCTTTACAGAGAATTTTTATTTCAATGAAATTACATTTCAGACACTAAGTACTAGATACGGGGATCCATGGCAAAACTCTATTAAAAGTACGAGGAAAAATTCAACCTGACCTTTTTTTCTCCCCGGGGCGCGACGCGGCGGGGTAATGGTATCGTCGGAGTTACTACCGAAATTTGCCTCAACATAGAAAATAAATGTGATTTATAAACAGGGAAATATTACTGTGAAATCTCTCTCAATGTTGTGCCACATAAGCTCAAATATACGAACGAATGTATGCGTATATTTATCATTGTGTAGTACATATTAAAGTTTGAATTACGTTGGCTAACAGCCAACTAGGTTGCTCTTATAGCGAGTAAGTATACAGCGCAGTTACGTATACGAGCATTAAAAGCGTGCAACTTGGACGATTTGTCATAAGTGAAATTTTATGAAAACTTCTCCGTACTTCTCCCCGTTCCTTTTTTTCAAATGCCCAAAAGGAAATTGCTTCGATACACGTACGAGCCCGAATATTCGCTACCACTCTCGCGCAAATATATATTTATTCGTGCATTTATTAGATACAACAGTCGTCGTTGCTAACGAGGCAATAAATTTCCCTTCCGTGCGCGTACAAATAACTGCATAATGCATTTTGGGCGATAAACCAGTATCGAAATGGCGCCTTTCTCTCGTTTCCAAAAATACCGATCCAAAAATCGTAGACCAATTTATCGACGATTCCGCCGCAACCGGGTCACTCTCGATTTCTCTTTCGCCTCTTATCCGTCAGCCCTCATTTTTGTCTCCACCGTGCCATCGTAAATAGAAGGTTATGTTATCAAAGCGCATCTCACACGTAAGTCGAGAGGATAGAAAGTCGTGTAAATCACAATGCCAGTGCAGTACCTATTACAAACACGCGCGAATGGATTCAATGCACCGTGAATGCATTAGCTGGAACTACGAGCAGATATAGATATGTATGCCGTTATGTAACCACAATCCTGATATCCATGTGGTTAACCAGATAAACCAGAGGAATCGATTGATTTGAGAGATCAATTTATTGGTACTTCCAGCGGGTTAAGCGAGGCTCCAGGTGTATACAGATACGTGCCAACCTGTGCAGAGAGAGTAGCGTTGCAGGAAGTCGCATCTTACGGCGATATTTTGTTTAATGAAATTTTTTCGAAATTTTAATACACCTCGAATTGAAACCGAGATACTTTTTGAACCTTCGAGAGAGGATTCCGGGCATTCTTGGTGAAGAAACGCTTCCGATAAAAATTTTTGTTTGCCGATTTGAGACTAATCACCGGACCGGTATCATCCAAGGGCGATACCCCCTTTCGATTCGCGATAAGGAATTTGAAGGAACGGCGAGAAAGAGAGAGAGAGGCAGCTTTTCTTCCCCTGAAAAGTAAATTTACCTAATTATGCAAAGTATAGGCCAGCCAATAAAACGTAAAATATTCGTGAGCCAATCGCGAAGGCTCCGCTGATAATATTGAATATGAATGAAGGGAACGAAAAAGAAAAGAAGACGATGTTGAATTCCATTACGCTGTTTTATTTCCAACCCTATTTTTTTTTATTATCAGCCCTTTCATATACACGCCCCCGCCCTCTCTTCCCTCTTTTATCTGCCGTCTCTCTTCCCCCTCATATCTATAAACACTGTGTACTTTCGTCGATAGATTGCATCTGCATATCAAACCCTTTTTACTTGGGAAACGGAACTTTGAGGGCACAAGTTTTTCAACTTTTCCTCGCAGAATACATTTAATAGTGGAAATAAATTTAATTACAATTTCTATATTATTTCTCCCTTTTCTTCCTTCTCTCTCTCTCTCTCTCTCTCTCTCTCTATACTTTATTTTAACTTCTATTGCAAATGCGATACTTAAAGTTGAGTGCAGTACTCTGCAAAAGATATAATATTGTAAAGCAGATGAAAAGCAATTTTAACAATAGGAGAGAACAAAGGAAAATTCCAAGAGTTTAAGGTCTCCGCAGTTATATCACTGGAGGAACGGTGAATAAAAGTTTAATACGATTTCCATGGAAACCTATTATCCTTAGCTGCAAGCACGAGTCGCTAAACCTCAGTCAAGTTTCTCATCGAACTCATTTAAATTACCACGAGTTCTCGTCGACGAAGAAAAAAGGGAAGAAATTATAAGCTACCCTTTAATTAAAATTATGGATCTCGAAGTTGCATAATTTTCTTTTGCAGTTGCAAGCAAAACAAGAGGAGCTTTTTGCGCTCGAGGATTTTCGTTTTCGACAAAAACGTATTTCCTCGCTGTCGGAATATTTTTTTTGCGGGAATAAAAGGAGTTCGAAAAGTCTTCGAAAATTATTTCGGAGGCTGAGCTTTTCACTTCGTCAAATTTTATTTGACGCACCTGCAACTTTTGCTGCATGCGAAAAAAAGGAATATTTATTGGACGGAATATTTCGTAATTTTCAAAACAAAAATTTTCCTTCGTTAACAAATTTCAAATTAAAGAACTTTCCCAGAATAATCCAAATTTAACAAAAAAAATCGATAATTTGATATTTTTCTCAGAATAATTGCCGTTGAAAATTTTTAGTGGAAGAAATTTTTCGAAAATCGTTTTTTTTTGTTTCATAATTAGAATAATCGAAAAAATTCAATCCGTGTGTGGTTTTGGAAAATAATGAATGTGTCCTCAATTTTTGTTTATTCCGCGACGGTAACGAGAAGGAGGAAAAACCTGTTGCAAAAAGGGGTTGAAGGTAAGCCGAGGATACCCTTAGGGTCAAGCTAATCGCCGTGAAGGAAGTAGAGTGAAAAAGAGCGAGAAGGAACAATCCCGAGAGAACTAAGACGATATAATCTTTGAAGGGCTTTTCTAAGGAGGGTTTTATGTATAAGCCCTTATTTTACTTGAAACCAAACCCCCTTTACTCTCATTCTTATTCTCTTTTTGCCATCCCCCTCTCACTTTTTCTTTTCTCGACAACATCCCCTATCGTTCCAGGCCGTTAGCTTCAATGCTTTAACCCTCTATGTAGAAGCCTCATCCCTTCATTTTCTCCTTCCGCCACGTAAATCCGTCAGATCTTGGAACTGTTTCTCTCTTGTAGCCATTTCCGCTTTTCAATATAACAGTGGGTTATACAAAATGATTTGTATCACTTGTATTTTTCCCTTATTGTTTCCGTCCTACAGTAAATTATACGGTTTTCTCTTTTCTCTCGCTTTATTTTTCCTCTACGACTTTTTCGAACGAAAAAGAGAATTTCATTTTTTTTTTCAGATTCAATCGCAATGTGTTAAGCAACCCCTGCGGATTCTGTTACATTAATTTTATGAACTTTCAAATTTTTTTCGAAAATTGTAATTGCTACGAATAATTTGGAGATTTTTCAATTCGAAGCCAAAAATCCAAATTCAAAATTTCTTTCCACTTCTTCATGAATTTAGGACTAATGATTGATGCAAATTTAAATATCCCCAAAAATCCCAAACCATGTGGGGTTAATTTTACCCCAAATATTACGTTACTAAGAAAAAACAAATTGAAATAGATTTTCTTTTTATTTCTTTTTTTATAAAAGAGAGGGATCCAAATAGAAAAAAAAAGATTTGTATTCAACGTACAAATGAATAATTTATAGAAAATCACAAATAAGAAATACGCTCGGCATCAGTTGCCACCTGGTTGCCATTGTCGAGGGTTCAGTCGCAGTTCTGCATCCAGAAGGATCCAGAAAAAAGCGCCGACCGCTTGGATATCGAAATCCGCATTTAGCGGTTGATGTGTAATTTAAAGGATGCCTTTATACAAATATCCCCCATCCGGCCCACCATATTCGACGTCCGTGCCGTGAGGAATAATCTTTCGACGCATATATAATACGGATAACGACGAAATCTTAAGAAACGTTACTGACTTCTATGATACTAATGCTTATTCAGTGCCCGCGAATGAATAATGGGCTGCTAGTGAAATACGTTGGGACATAAATATTGTATCTAGAGCGCTATATATTACCTGTATCGAATACATTATCCGGCATGTTCTGCCGTTGCTCTCCTATCTGATTGAGATTGTTGCCATGGGAATGGGAGACTTGCTCATTCGTTTGCGTCCAGGATAAAATCCAGATTTGACTTGTCTTTGACTTTACTATTAGTACCTACCCAGAATGGGATAGGTGTCACGCTTTTGAGATTCTTCGCCACCGCAGCTCGAGGTGTCCCTGCTCTTGCCGAGACACTTTCACGTTGATTTGGGAAATTTCGAAGCTTTTTTGGATTCTCGTCGTATAAAAAAAAAGGAAATGACGCGGAGCAAAATTCGCAGCAGAGCGAAACGAGACCATCAATATTGTGAAATATAATGAATAACAACTTGTTTTTTTCTTCTTTCGTTTAATTTTGTGGCAGATGTTAAAGTGCTCGATGAAAACTTTTAATTTTCATATCAAAGCTCGCGTAGATACGAATCAAAAGGTTCATTAAAAGTTCTTCGTTGCATGACGAAGTTGAAATTAATGTTTAAGAGAAAAGTTTTAATGATGAGTCTCAACTTAAGTATTTTTATACACCGCGGTAGAAATTTCATGGGGAAATATTAATATCACAGCAGCGATGTATAGATATACACGTACACATTTGGCGAAGGTATCAGAGAAAAGAAAAAAAAAATGATACATCGCAAACTTTTCCAGTAGCAATTTCGCTCATACAAATATTTCGAGTGGGAATGTTCCCCTATCGAATATCTTGCAGAAATGAAACGAAAAATGGAACATCCTTTCAATAGTAATATTTTCGAAATTATCGAAATTCGTCGTGGCAACGAAAGGGTTCCAAATATTTCGATAAATTTTCTTATTCTCCAACGTATTATAATTCGAAATTATTGTAAAGTAACATAATTTTTTTAATAGCAATATTTTGAAAATTATTCGAATCCATGGAGGCGCTGAAATAATTCCAAACGTCTCGAGGAATTTGTCTTTCTTCTCCAGCGTGGGTATTTTAATTCGAGACTCTTATAAACTGACATTTAAATCCAACTTGGAATTAAATATAAACATATACGTAATAAAAAAAAAAGGAGATTGCCTTACTCATTTCGAGAGGAATAATTTAAGAAGCCATAAAACTTTTACAAAGTAAACTGAATCTCGTGTTTTAACAAAAATCAATTACTGGGAGATAGTGAAGCGAAGTTTAAAGAGGGAGAAAGAAAGACGAAAAAAAAGGAAAATAAACGAAGGAAACTCGAAAGTCAATTGCAACATCGCATTGCGATCTCTGTGCGATTCGTTTCATTCTTCACGATATAGTTGCGCAAGCGAGTTTGCCCGAGCATTAAACTAAATTACGAGACTTCTACTATGTATACATAACGTATACGTGTATATATACATATATACCAACATTCTGAGATTTCACTTTGGTTATTGTTTCTATAAATAATAACGTAATCGAATATCATGTTTTATATATACATGTATATTATTCCCTAACCGTGTTATGTTCCAAAGAAACCATTTATTCTTATGCGCTTACGCAATAGGTCGTTTTAATTACAGCTTTCGTTGATTAAAGATCTCCTAATCCGCAAATCTCTAATGCCGCGAAAAAAGAGAGGAGAGAAAGGATACCGTAACAATATATTCCATTGCTTTTTCAACCTTTTCCATTTTTTTCTTTTTTTTCGGAACCACAATTTATACCTAATAAATGAAAACAAAGGAAGGGTTCGGTTGTGGGGTTTAATTTAATTGCAAGATGCAAGCGGAGAAAAAAAAATGGGGGATTCCATACCTGCACTTAAGTTTAATTCCCGTTTTCGTGGAGTACAAAGAGGATATTTAGGTACAGGTACTTACCTACCGAAAGGGAGTAAGAGAAGCGAAGGAGAAAAAGAAGAAGAAGAAGTAAAGTTATAAGATATCATGTAGAGAGCATGCAGTTAAACTAGCAGTACATTGATTGTATAATTAACATTAATAGCATGTCGGCGTAGCATGTTATGGCAAAGTAATTGCGTAATTGCATCATACAGCCCGGCACCGTGTGTACAGCCTGCAGCAACGATATATTAATACACAATACCTCCTTGATTTTTTTTCCCCTTCGTTTCTGTATACTTTACTGATTAACAGATCACACAGAAACTTCTAATAAGCACACTTGTGAGATTTCTTCCTCTCCTCCCTCCTCCCTCCTCCTCCTCCTCCTCCTCCTCCTCTGCTTGTAATGAACAAAATCTTTGTTTAACATTCCACGTGTGTTTTACGATCGGACATTTTTGTAGCATTGCAGACTGCAATTGATTTTATCGCCGATTGCCTGTACTCGAGGTACAGAAGTTGTGTATGTACGAGTGGAATGATTTGTAGATGAGGAGAGAATCAAAACGCATTCGCAATATGCACTTGAAAATTCCACCGTAAAGTTAAATACGGAAGAAAAATGAAAAAAAAGGAAGAAAGAAGGAAAACCCTTTTGCGAGTGTGTTTGCAGCAACAGTTTCGACCGAAATAGAAAGTAAGAGAAATGGTTATAAGTCAAAGTTAGCTCGTGCTGGATTTGTTCTAAAACTTAGCTCATAACCTACACACATACACATAAACGCACACATAGATGGGTGTGTACATATATAAACTTGGTAGAATTACTAAACTTTGATTTACGGGCGGTAATCCCTCCCTTTCTTCCATCCATCCCTCTTTCACCCTGCATTTTAAGCCCCTGTGTACTCGCTTCTTCTCGACATCGTGCAGTGAAAGGGAATTAAATGCAATCGAAATGCAACACAAATTTTAAAGGTCGAAGTCAAAATTGCAACATTCGAAATTCTCAAATTTCTTTAGAATTACCAACAATTTTTTTTTCGAAATTGACCTCGATCCAGAATTATCGATAGGGGTTGATTGAATATTGATGATTGAGAGTAGGATTGTTCTATTTCGGAAATTAAAAAAAATATTGTCGAAATCAAATTTTCAGAATTCGAACTCTCGAAAAATCCTTGGAATTCTTCTGGAAACTTTCGCCAATCCAGAATTATCGACGAGTATTGATCGAATATCGATGTTTGCTGGGTGACTAGAAGGTAGAATTGGAGGTTTCCATTTTCGAAATTCAACACAGACTTTAACGGTCGAAGTCAAAATTGCAACATTCGAAATTCTCAAATTTCTTTAGAATTACCAACAATTTTTTTTTTCGAAATTGACCTCGATCCAGAATTATCGATAGGGGTTGATTGGGTATTGATGATTGGGGGTAGGATTGTTCTATTTCGGAAACTAAAAAAATATCGTCGAAATCAAATTTTCAGGATTCGAAAACTCAAAAAATTCTTGGAATTCTTTTAGAAACTTTCGCCAATCCAGAATTATCGACGAGTATCGATCGAATATCGACGTTTGCTGGGTGACTAGAAAATTCTTGGGAGTATTGGAGATTTCCATTTTCTACGGAAACTAAGAGAAATACCCACGGTGCAGTTTGTAGCATCCAATTTGATTTTACAATTTTCGTAGAATGTGCAATAGGGAAAAAAAGTGTTGTAGATATTTCTCTTATATGTACGTGCTTCGTACTCGAAAACGTAATCATTTGCAATCCCGTGCAGAACCGCTTTGAAACTTCCACGAAGGAATTTATTAAACTTTGACTAAGTCGCTTTACAAAGTTTCGTCGAGCTGTGGGAAGAAGGAAACAGGAGAACGAAGCAGAGGAAAGAGGATAGAGAAGAAGAAGAAGAAGAAGAAGAAGAAGAAGAAGAAGAAGAGGAAGAAGAAGGTGGAGGTAAAACTTACTTTCCCGGAGAAATAAAAGTTAATGGAGTTCCCCACTGCCACCCTTTTCCCTCCATCCCTCTCCCGCTTCTTACCCCGCGGAGTAACAACTTTCACGAAAGTTATTATATCTTAATTTACTATTGGGCATTATCTGGAATTTCTCCGACGTTTCCGTTTTAATGCGCTGCAGATGTATACAGAGAGAAAAGAACCGTGGATCCGATGTTTTTCTTTATGGTACGGCTGCTGTGTGTTATTCCCGTCTTTGATCGCCGTATAATAGACGCAAGGAAAAAGAAACTGCCGGGTACGCTGGAAAAAATTGCAACTATAATTGAATCGAACCCGCAGCATCGCTGCAGGAAAAATGGCAATTTACGCATTCGGGGGATGCTGCTCGACTACCCGACGACTTCATGGGATAATGCAAATCAAGATCAAGTCCATGGTGTGCCGATACGTCCGAAAAACACTTTATCAGGATTTTGTAGATGAGGTGTCTATATATATATATATATATACATACCGTGTCATATTTTACCGTTACTTCCTTCGTGTTGACGAAGGTAATTGACGTTAATGTCCGTCACTTCTCGTCAACTGCGTTGCTCTGGTATCGAATTTTATCGCGATCGAGGGAGACGTTTTTTTTTTTCAATGAAATTGTTCGAATTTTTCTACACTTGGAATATTTTTGTTCCGTTTTATTGATAAATCAGATTGTATGGATTCAGCTTTCGGATAAAATTCGTACCAAGCTGCCGCCCTCCCGGGACCAGAGAAGAGCTTACCTGCAACAATCGAATAAAAATAAAATATAATATGTAATTTCTGCGCTGGAATTGGTCGTGGACGAAGAATTTGGGGAGTTTTTCTCGAGATACTCTCTTTTTTCTTGCTCTCGCGGAGAAGCTCGAGTTAATTTTAATAAAGCCAAGGATTGTTGGCAAATATTCGCTGGGTAAATTGAAGTTTCGAACAAATAACCATTTCGTTAGAGACCAACTTGGAGAAATGATGTATAACTTCCGATAAACAAACACATTCTAACTGAATGCGAATGTTTACGTCCGACAAACAATGCTTTTGTTTAAGCTAAACAATCATTCAACGTTAAATTGAGAACAAGTGAATAATGTTACGTCATTGTTTAGTAAACTACTTGTTGGGTAGCCCCGCCGCTAATATGCAGGCGAATATACCTGCTTTTAAAATATTAACGTTTTCCTTGACAAGAGTGGAGAAAAAAAAAAGCTGGAACAAGCCAAGGGAAAACTTCAATGTTGAATTTCAAAAAGTAGTACAATGTAGATAACAAGTTTTACAACTAACGTCACGGTAATGTTCGCGCAGTAAAGTCACCATTGGCATGGGAAATGATGTCACAGCCTCTCTTCCTTTCTCCGCGATAATGTTCCCATTTCGAGGAAGGTTTTTTTTTTTTTCATTTCGTACTAAAATTGCGAATTTAAATATATATATATACGTTGAAATTTCGAAAATTGAAAGGAACGTACCTTTCTTTTTCGAACCGAAGGAATCAGTTTGCTCTTTCATTACCGAGAAATGTAATAACAATTACCTTTTCTTTGTCAATTTGCGCTCGTTGGCGAATTCAATTATAGATAAAATTTCTAAAGTATAAACACAGAGAGAAAAAAAGTTGAGCAAGAGGAGAAGGAGGACGTTTTACCGAATCTTATGAAAGTGCTTTACGCGCTCAAGTTTTTCTTTGTTTTACCTAAAAGCTTTTCCTATGATTGAATTGTTGATTGAATTTTTTCGCGCACACGTACACGTATATAATACGTGTGTCGTACTTTCGACATTTTATTTCATTCAAAAAAACATTTGTCGTTTCCGAGTGGAATAAATTTCTGAAACAAACGAAATTTTTCAACAAAGCGTCGAATCGAATCGATGTTTAAACAAACAAACAAGCAAAAAAACAACGCCATGGTTATCGGCACGAAAATTAAAGTTAATGACCTTCGCGGAAATTAAGTTTGTCGTAAAACAAAGAAATTTCATTACGGAGATATTGCAACGCCGGAAAAATGCACTCGATCCGAAAATCAAGAATTTTTGTGAAATCCTCGCTTGGAAATTAAACTTTTCCAATTTGCAGCTTCTGGGAATTTCTCTAATTTGAAACCCGACGATTTCCACCCTCGAATTTTCGGCAATTATCAAGTCTCCCTCTCCCTCGCGTCAAAATCACTTTATAATAAAAAAAAAAGATGGGAATAAACATTTCGCTCGAGTGCAATTGTTGAATAAAACACGAGGACGCCGTTCATCCCCGAAGTTTTTAAACGACAACGTTACAATTCAAGCGAGATATGACTTATCTCTCGCAAGCAAGTCCTGGAAATACTCCCTTTACAACGTCAGTAATGAAATTTAGGGTGAAGTTGGATAAAAATGAGAAAACGGATAATTATAAGATATGTCCTTTTTTGTTAAAGAGGGTTTCAGACGAAATCTTTTTCATCCATAATTCTCTTTTCTTGTAGCTGTAATTCCCTCTTTGGTTTTATAACCATGTAATAAAAGTCATTTGTAAATGTATATATACGTGTGTATATATATATATATATATACATAAAGGGAAAACAGTTGTGTTTAATAAAACAAACAGATTTATTATTATACAGCCATACAAAGAAGGGACTTTATTAAAGTTAGTTGCCATCGTAATCCTTATATACTTTTTAATGAAACAAATCCATTACTTTCCTTGTTAGACCTTCCGTAGGATACGAGATACGATTATGTTAATTTAAACGGACTTATTTGTATTTCTCATCGTGTCGAAATAAATTCCTTCCCTCCTACAGCCCATGGAACCCCATGGAACTTAAACATACTTTGATTGTTTACTCAAAAAAACTACATAAATTTCGATTACGTTCATAAATAAGTGTATTTCTCTCTCTCTCTCTCTCTTTTTTAAATGTCTTTCTCGGATTCATTATTGCTACGTTTTTTTTTTGTTGTACTCGAGCAAAGGAGCATAAATTCAGCCGCTCGGCAATTGATTAAATTAGTTTTAATTGAATGTAAATAAGTCAATTGTTGAAAGTATTGTTAGAAGTACATAGTACGCGAGGCTAATAATTTCCTGTAGCTACTGTATCACTATTGCTATTGCTATTGCTACTCTTGAGTGTGCATACATGTGTGTGTGTGTGTGTGTACTTCTCGAAAGAGAAAGAGAGAGACAACGACTCTTATTGTCCAACTCTCGAGACATGTTATAAGGTTGGACTCCTCGTTAAGAAGGTATTCGACCCTCGAGAGTTCGATTCCCTCATTAGCACCTATCAGCCATCTTACTTGCTCATGCTAAAAGAAAGGATTAAGGGCGAGGCATACCTCTGTTGTTGTTATATATACGATCGTAACTTTTGATAGTTCATTCTACTTTTATCCTTCATTTTTTTTTCCTCTTTGTCAAAACCTCTTTCCAGCTTTTGTGCGGAGGCTGCACCGAGCGATGAGAAAAAAGGAACTGACACAATCGCGAAAATTGTTACAAGAAATGTTACGACAATCGCACGCCCGTGACACGGTATGAAATTAAACAACAATAAAGTGAGAATAATTCATAGAAAACTCGGTATTTGCTTTCGTATATTACCTTCGTCCCATAATAATAGTAGCAATTGCGATCACGTTTCGATAATCACTCGCTACTATTATTATGGGACAGTGGTAGTATTATTTTTGCAAAAGATATCTTTTTTTTTGTATTCCAGGAGTATTCTTGCGATTGCCCTAATTCTTGCGAATAATTCTATTATTTTTTATAGCCAAATTTTAAAAATCTCATTTTCCGTTTGTTACGATTCGAGAAGAAAGGGATGATTATTTTTTTTTTTTGCAAACACGAAAAATTTCAGTGCATCCAATATTTTTTTTTCGATATCTCCATTTTTTGAATAACAATTGCAATTGATCCAAGTACAAGCGGAGGTAGCTGATAATGAAATTTTGGGAATTTACTCGTATTATATTCACGATAAAGTTTGAGTTCCTTCGAGTTGGTAATAAAATTTTCTTACACCGGGCTGAAAAGAAAGAGAAACGCGAAGAAAGTTTACATTGCGTTCGTATCGGTTGAACGTGAGAGCGAGAAGCCATGAAAAATTCGTGTTGAAAGTATAATTAAAATGTAGATTCTTCTGACTTCGATGTATATATATATATATATGTATACACAGCAAAGCTTTCGTTCATTATGCAAAAAAGTTGCTATTGTTACTTAGTCGATGAATCGTATTGTGTATCATAACCATCCGCTTAAATATGCAGCCTTCGCTTGAAATTCCCTTTGCGAGTTGCTCCTTGCGCAGCTTTTAGTATAATAAGCTTATAAACAAAGTGAAACGGAATGAGTAATCTAGAGAAAAGCAATTTTTGTATCTGCATGCGACGCAGAAACGTCTTCGAAAGGCCTTTCTAATTTCCACCGGCAAAATCGAGCTCAAGGGCATTCGAGGAAATTAACTCTCGCAATTGATTCGCCGCGATTGCGCTCGATTTTTCCAATCTCACGTGACGATCCTATATATATATATATGTATATATATATATATGCGCTTCGAAAAAGGTAGGAAAGCGTAACGTGTGTAAACGTTATAAAGGAACACGGAGAGTAGCGATCTTTAAGGCTTTGGAGACTTAATTGGACGACGAAGAAAGCTCCCAGTGATCTATCGATCAGCAAGAGGTTAACGATCCTCGTCGTGGATCGACGGAATGCGCTATTGGTACAAACGAATGAACTAACGACTGTGTGTCACCTACTTCCTTGTTCTTCCCTTTTTCAATTTGAAATCTCGAAATCAAATCGTGAGACTCGAAATATCACTTGTTTGTACGACTGCTGCTTTAATTAATTGGATTAATTAACTTTACCATTTGTATTATACACATAACGATCCTTAAACCTTTTTCCTAATGACTCTTTTTCAACGACGCATCGGACGTCATTTCCCAATAACAGGACGAACCAGTTGGGATTCGGACTCGAGTTCCAACTTCGATTTATTAACGACAGATCTATCGACGAGCACGAGAGAGAAAAAGGAGCGCGCGGGAGAGCGAATAGCAAAAGACGGGGGAAAAATGACAGACGAGGCAAGAAAAACTCTGCTTTATGGGCTTCATAAAAGTGTACGACTCCGGAATAAAATGTATCGTAAAAAAGAATACTTACCATTTTTTTTTCCTTTTATTTCGCATTAAACAGGAAGTGGAATGGCGGACGTATCCAAGTACTTACTTACTTACTTCGCTGGGTACATGGAAGGAAAACATTGTTCAACAATCCGAATGAATTAATTGATTCGTTAATCAAATTTTTTTTTTTTTTTTTTCATTACCTCGCCCTTTCTGGCCCCGATCGTAAAATTAGAAATGTATCCGAATTAACGTCGGGGGGCAAAAATTGAGTAAAAATGGATAATGGCGAGAGAAGAGAGAGAAGTCAAGAAATTCTCCCGACTTCTTCGATCGTAAATTAAGCGGCGGACTAAATTGGACATGAATTTCGCATGAGCCGCGTGTTCCATTATTCAAGGGGTCCGATGGGGGCCTTCCTCAAGTTTCCTAAAGCCTCGGAGATATACATTTTTTTAAGTTCAAACTAACCCAAAGTCTCGAGAGAAATAACACCTTTTTTGGGGGGGGGGGGGGGGGGCAAACCGAGAATCGAGTCGGATATTTTTTCGAACGAGCAAAAAAATGGTATAACAGATTCGTCGGAATTTCAGACAAAGACGATACTTTTTTTTTTCCCCTTCTAAAACCTGTTGGGCAACGACAACTCGCGAGCGGTTGTCTTATTCATATATTGAAAAACTGATCCGTATTTGAAGCGATTCTTATTTCGTTGCCAGCGAAAAATCGCTGGGAGAACTTTACCGTTTTTCGATTTCCTCATTCCTCGCGCCATGTTCGGCTGTGGCTTGTAAGAAAAAAAGCATGTAAATGATAACTCATGGGAACGAAAAAAAAATGAGCGAGCCGCGATTCACAAATCAAAAACGGGATAAAGAGAAGAAAAGGTAGGAACGTTTGTATATTTATTCGTTAGCATTACAGTGGAATAGAAAGTGGTTACGTACTTTAAAAAGATGGCGAAGATGGCGGAGGAGAAAGAGGAGAACGTTCGATCTAAAATAATAGCCTTCCGTAAACGAGAGCACACGTGACTCACGTAACTTATTCTTACAGAATGTATATACATTTATATAAATGGAACTGCGTCAAACACACACGTACGTTTCTTATACATAATGCCATATCTTGTAATATAAATTTTCTGAGATTTCGTGTGGAGAATATTTTCTCCAATGTTTATGTGTATATGTATACACACATGTACATTTATGTACATTATTTTCTTACGTATTGAATGGCTTCGTCCTGGTCGTCTTATTGCAATCTGATGTAAGTGCATACCGATTTCTGATGAAAAGGATTCCAATACGTGAAGAAAAATCGTGGCTGTGATTAGACGTGGGGAATTTTTATTTTTTTTTCATAAGGGTTTCCCGAAAATCCCTAAAATTTGATTTTTGAGATTTTTCGGAGACTATTAGTATTTTCCGGGGAGGAAAAGTTGAATTTTTTTGTATTTATTTATTTTTTTTAGGCATAAATGCCTCATTAAATGCGAAATAATACACGGGAGGAAATAAATCGGGAGTGAAATATTTCGTTTTATGCCATTAGATGGGATCCACTTAATTCCTTCTGGAAAGTCAATCGAGAGTATATATCACTCGGTCAATCACACACATGTGATCATTAATATTAGTTAGCGATGGAAACACTCCGCGTTAATTGCTCGAGATTTATTATGCCCCTATTCCAGGGAAATCAATATAAAAGACATACTTTAAGCTCCTTGTTACGGACGAACAACTGAGGATGAAAAGGGCGAACTAAACCTTTCGAGAATTCTGCGTGCTCCGATTTTTCATTTTTCCCTTCGAACTTCATTTCATAATTGAATAATTTTTTCCAATAAAATTCCAACCGATGCTATTTCAAAAAATTCCAAATTCCATCGGGAACTTCCTGGAGAAAGAATAAATAATTTCGTGACATTTTTAGAATCGTAATTTACGACTCCAATTTTTTCCCACCATTTTTTTTCAAGCGCCTTCGGAATGAAAGAAGTCATAAAATCCTATTTTCTATTTTTTCTACGCCATAAATTCCCTATCCTATCTTATTAAACCTCATTCTTTGCGCTATAAAAAGCGACTAAGAAGGAGAGGAAGAAAAAAAAAACGTTATTTCTTATCACCTCAAAACTAACGTCCTGTACATTAAAAAAAAAACTCTCTCGCGATCATTAACCATCCCGTAACGACGTAAAATCGTTCGAAACAATGCTGTGCAGTCATATCGAAATGATTTTCAGTTACAAATGGCCTCTTTCGAAAGAAACAAATTAACGGAGGAACGATAATCGATTTCTTTTCACAATGGAATCGAACTCGAATAAATAATGGAACGAAATTTCGAGTCATTGATTCAATTAAGAATTATCATGTAACGCGGATTACCAGAATAGAAAATATTGTTTCGAAATTCTCATTTGATTGAAGAGTCGCGAAGAGAGAAAGTCGGCCAAATTAGTAGATCGTCTTTACTTTCTCCGGTTTCTATTTCTTTTTTTTTTGGCATCATTCTTCTTTCAAGACAAATTTTATCCAAAATATCGAAGTTGCTATAAATCATTAGCGTTTCCGGAAACGAGAGAAAAAGAAAGTTTATTATGAACCGTTATTTCTTCAAACCTCGACTATTCTCGTTACGTAACGCGACGAAATTTTCGCCTTCTTGCCTCGACGGGACAAAAACCATCCGTGCCCTGAATTTTCCGATAGATTCGTCATTTGAGTGATTTTCAGTCCATCGTTCCGAAGTTCCTTGGTCAGAAATTGTAATCGCTGATAATATTATAATTCATAGGAAGTTTATGGACGTGCAGGGACGAGGCACTGTACTATTTTTTTTATGAGTCACGGTTTATTTCCATTAGAGTAGTCAACGGCGACGTTGACGACGACTTAAGTCCATTAAAATCCCCCGTTTAAATGGACCGTAACAAAAGGGTTAATAAATAGGCTCCGAGTGTATAGAGAGATATACATGATAAAGTGGATAAAAAGAAAAGTTTACGTTTCAACAATGCTGCTTAATTCTCCGGATTATCCTAATGTTACGCCACGGATAATTCACGAACGAGAACCCAAAGATCGTCGATACCCACGTTTTCGAATAATTACAGAATTTTCTAAAATAAGCCCCACAACCTTATTTTTCAAAGTTCAATCGTTGCCCATTTCTTCGTGGAATCCCAAAAATTGGGTATTAGAAATTTTAAAATTTTGGGAAACGTAATTCCGAAAAATTGCAAATTTTATTTAATTAACAAAAATTATTCCTAATTTCAAGAAATTGCGAATTATAAATTTTTTAATTTAGAAAATTCTAATTCCCAATGATCTTGGAACCAACTTTTGGAAATTTAAAAATCCCCGATTTGGTTTTTGGTTGGATCAATTTGTCGTTGGCTGCCATTAAAAATTCATTCATTCATTCGTTCCTAATTAGGACTTTATAATAAGCGCAATTTTACGCGCTGGAACGAGGCGTTCGTAATTAAGTTGTACAGGATGTTGTGAGTAGAATGTCTTAATGTTCCTTAATTAATTCGAAGAAAATGAAAAGCTAACATTTACGAGATATATCTGGTTGCCCGAAAGAAAAGAACAAAAGAGGGACGGATAGATGGATGTCCTACTTTAATTTCAGCTGCTATTGTAATACACGCTCCAATAATCATTCCACAAACAGTGGAACAACCGTTGGCTGTGTATACATATATACATACATACATACACACACAATACACGTTGGCAATTAATATTTACAGTTGGTGTGACGAAATATCTCGTAATAATAATAATCATAATAATAATCATAACTACGATAATCATCATAGTGGCAAGTTGGAACGTATAAATTATCGCGTGAAAGTTGACAAGCCGTTTTTTATCCCGTCAAATTTATTTGTTATACAACATTGTGATATACAATTAACGGGTTTACATACGGATATTACACATTTCGACGTAAATACGTGTCTCGAGAAGAAAGGAATGGGCCTAATTATTCAGGAAGTGCAGAAACGGAGAAAAAAACGAAAGTACGAAGTAAGTTCGTACTTTCGTAAGGATCGAGGATTCGAATTCTGGCTAGCTCCCGGAGCCTGAAATAAATTCGGACATTTTTTCATGCGCGATACTTTCCACGAAACGAGAGTGTCGAAAAAAGAAATTACGTATTTTCGATAATCGAGAAGATAAAAAATAGAACCGTTCGTGTTACAAAAAAAAAGCAGAAAAATGAGATCCAATGAAATTTCAAAATATGCATACATTTGTATCTCTCCGCAACGTAACATATACATGCATATGAAGTATATCTGACCATACGGGTAGAATCAATATCGGGGTAAATCCTGTACACACGTTCCATTCGTTAGTTGACATATTAATTCCCTCCTAACTGAATTATTCTGCCATTTTTTTGATTTCACGTCCGCTTTGATCGTACGAACATACGTATATAAGCAGTGGCTGGAAATTGCATTATCGAAATCACAAGCTGTTGCGAAGAAAAGCTGAGAAAAATCAGTACTTCGGACAAGTGTTCCATCAATTTAATAATAAGGGTTGCCGGGGTCTCTGTTGACAAAGGGGAATTAAAATTAAGCACATAAGTCCGTGTTTGTACACTCCTGGGGGAGTTTGTGTGCACACAACGTACACACACACACACGTACTTTATAATATCATAAAGGATAAAAAATGAAGGGAGACAGCAACGACAGATAGACAGACAGATAGACAGAGGGAGAGAGAGAGAGACACCCTCTCATAAGGGTACACGAATCGACAGATGCACATTATTCCCCAGGAGGCCTCGTGTGTGTACACGAGTCGTTCAATTACCAATTAATAGCACGAAATAACATGAGCTCTAGTGTTTATCAAACACACTCGACACGCGGTGCGTGTATTACATGTGTACTGTTGTAGGATGTAGGTACCTACAGTCAAGGCACTCCTCCTCTTTATTCTCTTCCTGAAGGGATACCCGTTTATTAAGTACCGATTAATCCGTTATACTCTTCACAATTTCAGTGTTTGTTTCAGTGTTTAGTGAATTGCACCCCCTTACCACTTTTCGAGAGGTGCATTCGAGGGTTGCTTGTCTGCGACCCGAGTGTAACCGAGTCCTCGAAGTTATACCGAAAGAGTATCGACTTTCAATTATTTATTTGTTTATTACAATTATTTATTCGAATGCAACTCGAAGTTACTTTGAATTATTTATTTACTTAAAATGTAATATACAATTTTTCGTTGGTCTTCATATCGTTGCAAATAAATTGATAATTCGTTTGTTGTCAAATTGCAAGTCCAACCTTCGACTTCCGGAGTTTTTTTTTTAATCCGCTGGGGGATAAATTTGACACTTTCACGGAAACCGTAAACTTCATCGAGATGCATTTTTTCTTTTATTTCTTCGGCTTCGGAGTATTTATTTAAGAATGACGCGAAACGTTGTACGATTGTTACAAACGTATACACTTTGGTGTGGTTTTTATGGAGCCACCGTTTGCATTTCTGCACTGGCAAGAGAATGAAGTATATATACGCTGTATATCTCCTTTATGGCAACCATTAACATATTTTTTGCCGTTCGTATTACCATACAATAGTAGTGAAAATATTATAAATTATGCTCGTAAATCAAGCAACCCACTAAGGGTGGTGGTGGTGGTGGTGGTGCTGGCGGAGGGAACGGGGGTGGAACTCCAATGGGAGCTTGTGGGGAAATAAAAGGGGGGCTTCAACATCGCACACGGGAGAAATGAAGAAAGACGAGGGAGCAGCCACTATACGTACTTTTCTTCCTTTATGCTTTGTACCACGAGTTCCTTGCCGAGGATCAGAAGGGACCTACTCGATCGTGGGTAACCATGGGACACGATTCCTTCTGGTCCCGAGCAGCGCCTGCACGTATACACACCCGACACATCCCTTGTTTCCATGCAACGGCAGTGTTGTACTACAAATTTGTTGATGTACACGCGCACAGTGACAAGCCTTTTTCTTCGTTCGCGTAACGAGACAAAGATACAGATGTTCAGCATCCGAGTTGAGATAAAGATCCGATGAACGGGGGAGGGGGGGAGGGGGGAGGGGGGCTATTAGAAATGAAAATAGGTAAAACGGCTTTGATAAGGGTATGTAATTACCTGGAGGGGGAGGAGGGGAAAGAAGGTGTTCGAAAAATACGAGCCCGGGTTCCGTTTCCTGCTGTTTACTTGAGACCCATAAATGCTAGCCTCATGGGAAATTACGCGAATTGGGGCTTGGAAATAGTTATAGGTACAACTCAGCCGTCTAATTAAATCTCTGATATCGAGTTAATAAGTAATCGCGTGGATTATTATTATTTTTTTTTTTCGAAGTTAGACGGTACCGGGCATTTCGAAATTGATTTATGGGAAATTACAAACACCGTAAATTCGGTTTCAGTTTTGTGGTAATGAGAAATGACGTTTTTCGAGATATTATTCTAAATGAAAGATCGAGGGAGATTCTTATCGTTTTCCGACTGTTTAAGAGGCGATGGGGATCTCTTGAAAAGGATAAATGCGTATTTACGTAGATAGAGGTAAAGACCCATAGTACAGCTGATGTCAAGTCAAGCCGATCCGTAAAATCTTAATGTGGGATCTTAAATCACGTTTTTATGTTTCATATCTTTCAGGAAACATAAACCACGAAAATCCTGGGCATGTGTCATTGATTTGTACGAACCTGCCGGTCCATCCGAAGAAAGTTGGTTCTTCCGTATGGTAATTCGTCGAGAGAAGAATTTCGTAGTGACCTTAATTGAGACCCGATTATATAGAGCGAAGGAATTTCGAGTTCTTTTTTTTTTTCAATGAATCGCTAACTCGTTCGAGTCGATAAATGTGTAGCCGCGCGATAGGAAGAAATACGAGTATTCGTGGAATTTCTCGGCAAGCAACTTGTGTGAAAAACGCATAAATCAAATCCAACATAAAGGGCTTTCGTAATAGTCGGGGCCAATTAAAATTCATTTTCTTCGCTCGTCGTTTGTAATCAGTCTCCTAAAACGTCCCACGTCACATAAAAAGTAGGAACCTAAATATACACACATGCACAGAAAAGCGATTGTTCCCGACAATTGAAAATCACAATACCCGGGGACTCTTGAACAGTATAATAAAAAAAAATAAATGCAGTTACATCGGTGTCGGTGCACGTGTGCACGTGCATGCATCCGTGTGGGAAAGATTGTAAATACAACGAGACAATTATTTCATTGCTTTGAATGCGACACATGTGGCTTGTATTGCTCCATTTAGAACCGGTTCTTCTCCTCCTTTCTTTACTCACTGCTGCTACACTCTATACCGTGGTACTAATAATCCTGCTGCAGCTTCTTCTGCTCATCATCTCGATTTTCTTTTCTGCTTCTCGGAGTCAATCTTCACTCACTTCTAGCCGATCGGTGCTTTAATTCATACATATTTATGGCGTGTTGCTTAACGTTTCTGTTGCCATTTTCATTTTTAAGACATCATTTATACATTTAAGGAAACGAATCATTAATTTCAAAAGAAGGTATGAGATAATTAAGTGAAAAAATGCCTCATTGTTCCATTTTTCTTGCGGCTTTATTAGTCCCTTCATGAATATTAAAAGCTGAACATGAGTTTAATGTGTGTAATTAAACTTTATGATTTGTCCAATTAATGACTTGTTAACCAAAAATTCAATTTTTGGAACCAATTTTTGGGGATTTACGAGAGACCCCTATTTGGTGTATTTTTTTTAAAAGAGAAATCAATTTCTATTAATAAAATTCTTGATGTTCAATTAAAAATATACGATTTTTCAACGAAAAACTCTTTTTCACCAATTTCTGATGGAATTTCGAAAGAAAAAATAGTGAAATAAAAAAAATGTCCGATTGTTCCATTTTTCTCGACTTCATTGTTTCCTTCATGAATATTAAAATCTGAAAATGCGTTTAATGTCTGTAATTAAACTTCGCAATGTGTCCAATTAATACATACCCCCTTCGTAGAAGGATTTCGGGGATTTCGTTTTAAATATTCCTCCCGCGTTAAAAAAGGAGCTTTCCAGGAGTATCCAAGAGAAAAAAAAAGAAACCGAATTCGCTACAAATAATGAGCGGAGAGGCAAAAGAGCACGACGTAACTTAACTGTAAATTTTCAAAGCGAGAATTTGGTCGAAGTTTGCCCATTATTTGTTGTTTGCTTTCGGAATTACCGTCTTGCTCGATCATAATAGCCTTTCTTTTTTGACCAAATGCACATTAGCTAAAGAAAACCTTTCGGACAAAAGCAGCGAGCAAACAGAGAAAAAATAAAGAGAGAACAATTTCGATAACAGACGATGTTAATTGTCGAGTCGAGGAGCGGTATTTGTTCTCTATTATTTTTTTTTTATACCTTTCGTTACCTTTTGCCTTGGAAGCAAAGGAGGACGCAAAAACTTTACGAGTTAGCGAGGGATCTCTCGCCTTCCCTCCGAGTGTAGTACGCTGTTTACCGCTAAATAACGGTATTGTCGAACTTCATTACCAGCTCGCAAACGCGTCTTTCAGAATTGACGTAAAAGTCTATTTTCGGTTCAATCTATACCAAGATATTCATTCAAAAACTGCCGACCCGGTTTTCGTGTATCCATTTTTTTTTCTTCCGTTTCCTGAGACAGGAGGAGTCCTCGAAACAACGGAAATTGTTGCTTCAATTTTTTTTTAACAAGCTACTATTTTTGGAACCAATTTTTGGGGATTTACGAGAGACCTCTATTTCATGTATTTTTTAAAAATAGAAATCCATTTCTATTAATAAAATTCTTGATGGACAATTAAAAATATACGATTTTTCAACGAAAAACTGTTTTTCACTAATTTCTGATAGAATTTCGAAAGAAAACGTAATGGAATAAAAAAAATGTTCGATTTTTCCATTTTTCTCGATTTTATTATTTCTATGCATTTATTATTTCATACGTGTACCCAATATTTTCGTGAAAAAAATGTATACACACATTTTTGACGCTCAATTATATTTCACAATTTTTTCTGATTCGCGAAAGAGCGTCACCGGGGATTAATTTCGCGAAATTTGAGCGACAAATTCCTACTGGTGGGGATCGATCTCCCGAAAAATTTCGGACCTCGTCGCAAATAACACGATTTCGCCAATATTTCTATCCTTCGGTAACAACTCCCGCCTTCCCCTTTCGGAAAAGTCCATGGTATGAAATACTACGTAAGAAAAAGTTCCGGGAATTGATTCGTACTTTATACGCCATAAATTTATTCAGCCATAAATTCAACATGCTCGTAAAATGATGCGCATAGAGATGCAAACGATTGTATAGCATCCACTCGCGTAAAATCGTATAAGGCGGAGGAAAAACTGGGGGAAAAAAAAAAGAGTTCTTTGAAGGAACACGGTGTCGTTACGTTGGAAATTCTTCATTAAATTGTAATTCAATCGACGCCAATTCCTCGAACGACGAATTTTCTCTTGATAACAGATACGACTTCAATTATCATTGGGTACCGTTACAATTATTATTGTTATTATTGTTATCATCGTCCTTGCTTTCGACGAAGGAATTTCGTAATTGTAAGTCATCGGGATAAAATTCGATCCTTCGCTGGAACGACTAATTTATTTCGCTGTCATTGTCGTTGCTGCAAAGAGAAAGGAATGTCAGCGTATGCAAAGACGAGTTTTATAGGTACAACGTCGATGATTGATTTACACCGACGCGAATCGGCTCTTCCGTCGTGATTTAACGTCAGTCGTTATGCACCTGACTTATTAACTATATAGTTATTGTAGTGCCGTATGCATAAAAGCAATCCATAAAAGTCGATAGCTTTGGAAATTATGGTTTATTATTTTAAAAAGGAGCTCTTCTCCCGCTTTACGGTAATTTCTTGCATTTTCTTCTTTTTTTTTTTGAAGTGCTTTTCAGATGGAAATTCATCCCGGCAGTCGTTGGCTACAATTACCAAGCGAAGTGCTGAGTTTTACATAAACTCGTGCAATGATAAAATAGAGAACACGTCGGCGTTTGATGTTTCGCAAGAAAAAGCTACTTGTAAGAAATTTTCGATAACGCGCGAACGGTTCTGCAATTAGCGACTCCCGCAAAACCGCAGCCGTCCTCGAGTCAAATGAATCGAAAAGAAGGAACCATCGATCGTGAAAGTGAGTATCCACAAAGATACGAGCGCTCTCGTAATTGCACGCGGAGAGAAATAATTTATAAAATTCGCCAAGAGAATTTTCAAGACGAAAATTGGGTGGAAAATTAAAATTGTCATTTTATAATTACAAATTTTCGAATTATAAAATATATTTTAAACTATAAAGTTAAAAAAAGTAAAATTGATGTTACGTAAGAGAATAATAAAAGTTATAAAAATTTTTCTAGGATATACGAATTTCTTTATAAAAATATAACGCGTGTAATTTAATAATAAATGGATGTTCGTTAAAAAATTGCAGGTAATCATCAACTTTCTGCGAAAAACTGTTACTTTGTTGTTTCGATTCATAATTTCACGTGACGCGCGAATGTTCATTATTTTTCCTGAAAAGTTTCATTATATTGACGATTCCTTTTCACTCGGTGCATACAGTTGCGCTTTTTCTCCCACTGATTCCTGGACGTAACTGTAATAATACTGCGCAATAAACGGATACGTAGGAAAAAAGAAATCGATACAGAGAGAGAGGGAGTCTTTGACCAAAAGGACGCGACTCTTTGGAGAAAACTGATATCTGCTATTTTTCCGAACAATGAAAAATCGATGTTGTCCGAAGGAAAGGAAAACGAGAAGGAGAAATGTCAGTCAATTTCTTTTCTTGGAAGATCAGATCAGATCAGATCAGATCAGAACAGATCAGATCCAATCTTCCGGGATATCTTGTCCGTAACTACGTATATCATACTTTGGTTCTATCGGTTTAGAATTTTTTTCTCTCTCTCTCTCCAGTGTTTCCATCTTTTCCAAATACGTCAGAATCGCCGGAGATGTAAGAGGTCGAGTGTATATTTCTGTCCACGGCATCCAGCAACACCACCATCGAGCTTTCTTTGGGCCCCCCATAACTTGAATAATTCCAATAGTCGTTAATCTGTCGGAAAGTTTGGGAAAACTTGCCGTTTATTGCAGGTAGATTGGGTGTGGTGCCGCACCACGACTGTTGCGAGAAGAAGCAAGGGGTAAAGGAGAGTCGTCGCAAAAAGGAGGATAAAATGGGGTAGAAAGGAAGAGTGCGAGGGGCGCATTACGAAGCTAAGTTAAATAAACTTGTTTAGTTCGGTGGAAACTTTTGCACTGCCATTGTATTCGACTGCAGCGCGCGGTGTTGTAGAGATTGCAGCCAGCGGCCCAACTTTCGAATACCAACTTAGTTCCCCATTAAACTTTATTCCCTTGTTTTGCCCCCTTTACACCTTCTTCTCTCAGTCCCCTTTTAAGATCTTACCTATGTCAAGTTAACATCCCCTTGTTTCGCTAACACCCCGTTCCAAAGTCCAAAGGAAGTCTCGGAATTCTTGTATTATTATACCTACGAAAATCTTCGACGTTCATCGACGGGATGGAATAGTTGAAATTTAATATAAGTTAGGTGTTATATTTTTTTTTTCTAAAGGAGGAACTCACAATCAGACTTTTTGGCGAATTTATTTGGAAAAAGAAAAAGTTTTTTCCCGTATTTTTCAAATTAATTCCCAAAGTTTGGCCTTTTTTTGGGACCTCTATAGAGTGGCGTTACCCCTCAAGACGAGGGCAAAAATACTTTCGGTTTCGGAGAAACGAAAATGTCGAAACAACAGAAATAGTGGAATTTACATGGTGGTGGAAATAGGCAGAGGGTGGGTTTTTAGGGGGTAGAAGGAAGAAAAATAGGAGAACAAACGATATTTACATTGCATAATTAAAAACGCTGTTTCCGGAATTTATATTCCACGTTTCACTCGCTCTCTCGTTTACCTGCAATTTTATCGCTTTTTTTCTATGTCTCCTGTACTTCCTCGAGCTTCGTAGCACGATAAATATTGTTTTTCATTTAGTTCCACCCCCTTTCTACCTCTCTTTCTGTTTCCCCTCGAGCTACGCAAACTTTTCATCCCCCGACTACAATTTCATGTTGACTTTCCCGTAGACGTATGAGAACAAAAATATTAATATTCATGGATTACTGGAAAAACATCTGAATATGTGGAAATTCCACATACGCAGTTCCCTTTTGCTCCACTTTTCCGAAATGTAATAGCAAAATCCAAAGCAGACTAGGTACTTTTCCATTAACTAGATGTAACTCGCTGGTACTTTCGATGTATTGTCAAATTTTCCGCATACAACGATTTATTTCCTAAATTATACATTAAAAGCAACGAATAAAAGCAGTTTCATATTAAAAATGATGCTCCGTGCACGAAAGCTTGAATTATCCCTTAATTGTGTAGAATGCAGCGAAATGATGAAATATGAAAAAAGCAATAAAAAAGTCATTAATCATTCCATGATATCTTTATATCGATATTACTTTTGTAGATGAAGTGGAGAGAGGTAGGGTAGAACATAAAGAATCTTTTATAACATTGCAGTATAACTATATGTATGTATTAACTGTACCGGAAATTGAAAGCTCTCATTCTCTTTTCTCCGTCCTTTCAGTTGCATAGGAGTTGCAGTATTTTCTGTCCGTGTTGTTGAATGTCAGCAGGAATTTTCATGTAAATAACTGCGAGCTTTATAAGAGAGAGAAAAGTTAAATAAAAATTGTCTGTAGATAACTCTCTATAGTAGTGTATGTGTATGTGTGTGTATGTGTGTGGGTACACATACATAAAACTACGGCATAACCCATCCGGAATTTTCCACGGTTTACAATAAATTCAATTAACTCGTGGAGCGCTACTTTAATTAAATCTAGATTACATTCAATTCCATACAACATTTCCAAGTTTCCTTTTTGTAACAATCACTGAAAAGCAATCTTGAACTTTCATAAATACACTTTTTTTTTCTCTCTCTCTCTCTCACCCCCGACGATCCGTTTTTTTTAATTGAATTATTTGAATTTGTTTTTACATGAAAATTGATTTTGCTCTAAAAATTTAAATTTATTCGGACGACGAATGAACGGAAACGAAAAAAAAAGAAGAAAATAAAAAATTCGTAGCGATACACGGTATCGTAATATCGTAAAAATGGGGAATACTAAATTTTGATGCTCGAAAGGTTCGATAACATTGGTAATATAGAAAAAGCATCGAGTTTCGTATTATTTCAAATATGAAATTGAATTTGCAAATGGTATGTTATTGATTCGTTTGACAAAAGAAAAACCGATTGGAAACTGCTGCGTCTCTCTTTGCTCCGCATCATTACGAAGGGTTGGGGCTTCAAAAAAAAAATAAAATAATACGTTTCAGTTTTCATTTCCGGGGGCGTGAAATTAAAGAAATTCGCGAATAATAAATAGCAGTCAAGTGTCACTCAAGCTTTTCGGAAGTGACTCGCTCGGATAGTTTTCGGCTAAAATAATTAGATGGAAATTGAATAGCATAATTATATTAGTTTACCTCAAAAGGAAGGTGTATAATTACACCTATGTACGTGTACGTGTATACGTGTGTGTGTATATGCGATTTTGTAATTTCAGCGATGAGGAACATGTTACATTCATAACGAATGGATTAATTATGGAAAAGACGTTAATTAGAAGTTGGAAACTCTCTAATGAACAGCTTCAATCCGTAATACACTTTCGGAAAGAATGTAATTAGAATCCTTTGAAAATGTAATCAATTCTTTTTTCAACATTAATACTTCCATAATTACAGATTCCTTTTCAATTACGTCTCGAGAAAAAGTAAAAACTTACCTACACTTTTTGTAATTAACATCAATCTCGTGTACGACAACTTGAAGTACTCCGAATCGGAAAAACAGTTGTAACGTTCGCCGCTTATTTCATTAGTATCGTAATAAACGAGACGCTGAGGAACTTTAAAAATCATCCCTTCGTTATTTTTTCATCCCCGCGTCGTTGCAGGACGTACCCTTTTTTTTTCTTTGCGTACCGGGACGAGATTCTCACGTGAAAAATATGCGTCATCGTTCGTTGATATCGCGACAACATTTTTTCCGGCTCCAACAAAAATGAAACAAAAAAAAAATTAGCATATTCTCGGGTTTTGCGATTTCCGAAGAAAATTTCAGCTTCATACGAATGAAAAAAAGAAAAAATATTTAATACGATACCAAACTCGCTCCAACCCTTATTATCATCCCCTACAGGATCCCTCCCTCTTAGAGAAGGTCACCTCGTACAATAAAGCGCATAATTACGACGAAGTTTATGCGTGCAAATATTGTACTCGTAAGGACACGGGGAGAAATTCACTCGAAATTATATCGATGTCCGCTTTTTAATTAAATTCAACCCCAAAGAAGCGAATACAAAAGTAATAGCGTTAAACCACCCCTAGAAATGAGTTCCTCGACCCCATTTTCGAAACTTCAATTTTTATCCATTTTTTTTGGGGGGGGGGGGGGGGGATTTTTAGGTGTTCCCATATTTAAATTGCGCTCTCAGTGTGTGAAGAAACATGGAAGAAAATTGAAGATGGAATTTCTCCGAAATTACAATTATTATTTGCCCTGAATTTATAATTAAAAGCCAGGAACTTTCGGTACAGAAGCATCGGGGTGAAGGACGCGAGTTTAAAAGGAGGAGAGAGAGAGAGAGGGAGAGGGAGAGAGAGAGAGAGAGAGAGAGAGAGAGAGAGAGAGAGAGAGAGAAGGTACAAGAAGTAATTACCTTCGGAATCGCAGTATAATTGCTTATTCGCAATATTAATTACCTGGTTTCTTAACCCCGTGTTCCGGATTTCTTGCCGAAAGGTACGAAATTGGAATTTTTGGCCGATTCCAATTCGGGAAATTCGCAACCATTAGGGGGGCGACTTCCAAAATTGATGTATGCAAATTCGCTTTTGATAAAATCCAGGTCGGGGGTTGACGTCCCATTTCGACCCTCGCCGAAAGGGTCTAATGCATAAATTTTCCCGGTGGTAATGACGAAATAAAGTTATGAAAAATAATAGACGCTATTTGTAAGAGTTATTCAACAGACTCTTTGATCCTAATAGAGAGAGGGGGGAGTGAGGGGGGTAAAAAGGTAGAGACAGCATTAATTTTCGGAGTTGGCTTAGTGGTAATATTCGATGAAGATAAGAGAAGATTAGAAGGATGTAAGGTTTCAGGCTTAAAGCTACAGTACTAAAAGCACCAAAGTGCAGAACCGGGGAAAGGGGAGGAAAGAGAGAGAGAGAGAGAGAGAGAGAGAAGGAGGGGTAGCTTTGAGTATATATATATATACACACATAAGAGGGAATGGTTTATTGATTTAGCAAGAGAGAAACGAATGTTGAAAGAGAATGAAAGAGAGGTAGAGAAAAAAGGGAGAAAGAAGGAAATAATAAAAAAGAGAAATGTTATAAGAGGGATGAGAAAAAAGAGAAAGAGGGTAAACTAGATGGAATGACTAACGTGCCTCTAGAATTGAGTTCTTTGAAATGTTTCCGACGCCATTTTTATTTTGCCCGAGCGAAATATATGTTATATCTGTTCCTTTATGCGCGTTAGCAAAGAAACAACAAAAGCAACGGGAAAGAAAGCAGTGCATGAATTTCATAGTAACTCCGAAGAATGCCTCTATTGAAATTTGTTGCTCGTTATAGCCGTCATTTTGTTGTTTTTTTTTCCTTTTCAATGCAACTTATTAGCATTCCGGGCTCGTTTCGGGGCCACGGGGTTGGGGTGTTCCGAAAAGAATCGAACCCGTCCCTGCCACGGAGTTTCCCGGAAATCGAATGATCCGAAAATGCCATTCCCTTCGAGAATCCCCCGAAAATTGTCCGATTCCCATTTTTGGTTTCACCTGGGAAATAATTGCGCCCGCAAATAAATCAATTCCTATTGGGAATTTGCCGGAGGCGTATTAATCCCTCATTTTATTTCTCCCAACACTCACTTAGTTTCAATTTAGGTCTCCAACTAAGTGCGAACTCGTGTTGGAAGAGGCGATATGGCAAAATAAATTTCTTACCGTATGATTCCCTGGCATAGGAGTTTCTAATTTAAATCTACCTTCTCACGTGGGCACCGCGGGCAGGTTATTGATGGTAGCTGTAACTATATACGATCGGTTGCATCACGTATGCAGATAATAATACGTATATTTACATGGAATGAATTCAGAAGGAAAGGTAAAGAAACTGTTATGGGGAGCTCATAAGAGAGGAACACAGCAGGTTCGTTCATCCACTTGTAGCAATTGCCTCGTAAATACTTGTGGCTAATCTGCGGCCACAACTATCCTGTTTATTACTCGATGCTACTCGGGATACACGGATACCATATAAATCGTCGAGTTATTAACTGTTACATCGTGGAATCTCGTAATAAATATTTATTTCTCATCCTTCCCAGCCTTTTAACTATCGCGTTGCCACTGATGTTGTTATTCCCTCGCAACAAAATGGACGCGACAGCAGTTTACGTTTCCCACTTGGAAAATTTCCAACGGCCGAGGAAAAAAAAGAACCGTAAAAATGAGGAACATTGTGGCGACAAATAATTACCGTGCGCCTGTGACAGGAAATAACGAAATAATTGATATTTATTAAAAATTAGTGATTAACTAAAATTTTTTGCATTTATTATTTTTTATGTTATTTTCATTAAAAAATGTTTCTTGCAATTTTAATTATTTTTGAACGGAATTTTATTATTCTTTTGTTGCATCTTTCTTATTTTCTGAAAGAATTTTTAAAAAATTGTTTTTTTTTCTGCGTGAGCGAATTATTTTTTCTGGCAATTATTTTTTGTTTCAAACAATTAGTGCCTACAATTAATAAGCAATTAACGAGTAATTGTTCATCGACACGATTCGCTCGAATTTAAAATATTATAATTTGCTGACCCAAAGATTGGATTTTTAGGATCCCCGCGATATTTTTCCTGCCTCGATGGATTCTATAAAATGGGACGTTGAGAAGTCGTTGAAATTTACACGCATTCTTATTCTAATACATATAAAATGAGGGAATGCAATGTAATTAAAAGTTTTTGAAGTTATGACTCATTTGAACTGCACTCTTAGAAATTGCCTCCATAAATTTCGTCCGACTTTATTCGAAGCTTTTACTATTATATGCCGCGCATATATATCCGCGCTCGTCTGTGTGCACGTGTGTGCGTATGTGCAAGTATACAAATGCAGATTAAAGTTCCTTTGTATTGACTCGGGTTCATTTCAAATATTATTTCAAATATAAGACGGAACTCGAAAATTTATTGGACCGTGATAAGAGGATTTATTTAAGGCATAAATGTACCTTTTATGTATTTAGATAAGAGTAACGCGTCGTTATTAAATGGCTTTTTTACAACTTTACACTGCGAGAGGTTCCTCTTGTAAATAGGAATTATTACGCAAGCTACATTTATATAGTAGCGATAACCATACCCACGTTGGAATTTCTTTATTCCGACAAAAGGTGTCCCGGTCTACCAGACCCCGTATTAAAAAATCCACTAAAACTATTATCAAAAAATATATTAAAAAAATTTTACCGAACAATTACAATTTTTTTTCGCAAAATTTCCTTTTTTTCCGAGAAAAATAATTTTATTTTGGAGTTTGTGGAAATTGTATGAGGGTGGCCCATAAGTTTCTTCCGCGCCACGCTATGTACGACCTCGAGTCGGATAGGAAGAAACTTATGGGACAGCCCAATGGTTTGTAGAAAAGTGCACGGGTCATCGGAGACCCAGAATGCGCTCCGAGGGTTAATAAGCCACGGATCACCAGCGTCACGGTTTTCGGAAATTCGTGTCCGGAAGGTTGGGGCCAAATATTTATTAGAAAGCAGAAAGTTTTTATTGTTACCATCCAGTAAATGTGGCCATCACTCGCTTTCCTTTTTGCCCGGCTCTAAAATCCGACGGTGTAATAGAATTTACTACTTTCCACCGTCGCTTCCGCTTTCTCCATGCAACAATTTCAGTTTACCATAAAGTTCTATAAAATTCCTCGGCTGCTACGTACACATCCTTTATAATGTTTCGGGCGTAAGTGTATTATGCCCAGATTTTTCCCCAGCACGCGCGCTCGGATATTTCTTCAAGTTTATGCCTCCCGATAAAGATATAAAATACATCTTTTCGATTTAACGTGACGCGAATGAAAATTCCCGACGCCCGGGGAACGAATTCCATCGACGTAAGAGAATACCACCGAAATCGGTTGCCATTCCCGGTTTTTCGACCTTTCGGAGACGGAAAAAAAATGATTCATCGACGCGGCCGATTGGAAGATGCGCAAATTCTTGCATTTTTTCGGGAATTGCAAAATTTCCATTCCTCGTTCCTGCATTACCGGCCGCAGGCGCGGATTTCGTAACAAAATTGTTTTTTTTTTTCGTCACTCGAGCCTAATCTCCTAATTTACAATTGAAATGAAACTCGACGTCGTTGGAATTTGATAAGCCGCGTCACTTAAACAAATACACGCGATAAGTAAAAAGCGCAGGAACGATTTCGTCGGCCTGAATAATTCCCGAGTTTTTCTTATTTAACAATTTCTGACGCTATACAAGACTGCATCACTAACTTCATTCCATTCTCGTCTGACTATGCGAAGAATTTAAGGACTTCCAATACAACGCATGAAACTCCGTATGAGAAATATTGAAGATCTTATAATAAAACTTCCGATCTTAAACTCCACGCCGCGCGGCGCAGCGGCTCCTGCAAAAAAGGGAAGAAGGAATAATACCTAAGAGCGCAGTAAATAATGCGTAAGAAAGTAAGATCGGAGAAGTTCAATCTCTTTCGACGTTAACGAAGTCCCCGGATCATCGAAAATTCCACTTTTCGAATTTTCTAAAGAATTTCGGCTCGCAAAGTTCGAATGTTTATTTTTTCGAAATTTCAAAAGTTGGAATCTCGATAATTTCACAATTTTTTCTCAATCTTTTCTAAAAATTAATATTCAAGAATTATTTTGGATTTTGGCACTTCGGTGGCTTAATTCAATCTGTTTATATTTAATATTTCATAAAAAAAAAACATTTTTGGCAATATTACACCCGAAAAATATTTTTTTTCTGATACAGAAATTTCTAAGTCTACTCGAAACGCATATAAACCACAATTTTTTATTTCAAATCCTATAAGCAAAATTTAGATTCACAAAGAATATTAAAAAAGTAGGTGTACCACAAAGGGATAAATTAACAATTATTGGGATCGGACAGGGACTGGTTGGATCAGCTTCGACTAGTTTCGGATAAACTTCAATTAGGAGCCATTTCCCTTTTTTGTTCCTTTTTCGCTCTCGACTCGTTCTCGGTGCCTCGATTCTCGTGAAATGAAAATCCGAGAATGTTTTGGTTCATAAAGGAAACTCGACACGAAATAAAAGCCATACTTTCTTACGCCAGTGGGTTGTGTCGATCCATGGTTGCTGGACCGGATTCCTGACTGCCAAGGTCGCCTTTTACCACAACCACCTGCATCGCTAAAGAAGATGAAGAAGAGAGGAGTAAACGGCGTGAATGTTACGTTTCACGTCAGACCTTGTCTTCAATTCTCACAGGTACATTGTTTCAGCGAAGATCCGAGGACTCTTGCCTCTCTTTCCCATGCTTTCCGTGGAAATTTCGAAAACTCCGAGTCTCGCAGTTGAACGCGAAGTCAGTTCCCCCGCATTTTATTTTCTCGCGGAATCAAACCCAAAGGTTTTTTTTCTTTCGAATTTATGTAAATAAAGGTACCTTCAAGGATCTCCTCCTCGGCAGGAGGAATTATTGCAAGAAATGATTTACCGAATTTATGGCTCGCATTTAGATTTTTGATTGGTTCCATAAATATACCTTCTTTTGCCAGATCCTGTGAGATGAATAACAATTATTTGGGTAAGCTCGGCTTTAAATAAAAAGGTGAGGAGTAATAAAGAAGATGGAGAAAAGGAAGGTAGGCTTAAGGGGATTTTAGATTGAATAATGTCGGGGTATATTTGGAACGACCTTTTTTTCTTTTCTTCCTTCGAACGATGCAAATTCCCAGCGTCCCAACTGACATTAAGCGTATACTTTTATTTTGCCAAATTTTAAATTGACTTATACACACACGCGCGCACGCCTCTTCCTTAAATATAAACATTAAAAAGGATCCTGGAGACCGGCGTGGTTTCAGCTTTTTCTCGCCTCTCCCGGCAGAGATGCTCGGAGAACCCCGTGAGTTTCGCACGTCCCCGATCGGCAATGACACTTTCTCGGTATGACAATTAATTATCAATGTCGTGTATTTACATATGATACGTATCTATTTGCTGGTTCTAGCGAAGCGAGTACCGTACTAATATTTCATAGTCATTATTGACGCAATAAAAGAGTCGTAAAATTGCACGAGCTGTAATATGTGTATATATACATATATACCTTCCCTCGGATGTATGTAATAATATAAACAACCACAACGTCAGTTGCACAAGTGGAATTACAGTAATTACTGTAGAGTTAGAGTTATTTATTTGTTGCTTTGGGACGAGGCTTCCAAAGCGCAAAGATATAAAAAATAGGGGCGAGGGGGTGAATCGAACCAATCGACTTGAAAATATAATAATAATAATAATAACAGAAAATTGCAATGTCGTTTTGGAATTTTAAAATCCAGTGCGCGAACCCTTGATTCGCGCAAAAATTTCACTTCATCCCCCTTTCCCCTATACGAAGTAACAACAAATCAATCTCATCAACGAAAAAAAATTGACCACTATTAAAAATTAATTAAATTAAATTAAATAATAAATAAAAATGTAATATCAGTAAAAAAATAATAACAATTTCTTCCAATGCATCCAAAAGTGTCTTATTATTTATATTCCAACTCGTAGCTACCCTTTAATGCATTTTCCATTTATTTCCATTAGCCGGTGGGACCTGCTTAGCGGAAATATCGTTGGAAGTGGATCCGTGGTGTTTTTTTTTGGGGGGGCCGCCTCGTGCAAATGACGATAATTAAAATGCAATAGCACAGTTTCTTTTCCGTTGCATTATTATAAAAGGATCGTAAAGTAAAGTTTCGATGCAATTCGCGATGTACAGAGTGCATACGGTGTATACGGCATAATGCACAGGACAGTATCCAATTATGTTTGGAATGTTTGGTTACCATGTAGACATAAATACATTGGTGGTCGCGGCAGGGTGAATCGACCTTTTGTGAGCATATACATCACGCCTGTTTTTCATTATTATACTATACGTTTAACCTACCCTACAGGTACTACTCTATGCCATGTAATACCCATGCTGCAGAATTTAATCGAATTTCTAGAATGAGGCAGAGAAAGAGAGACAGAGACCGTGCATGCATGCAAGCTGCAACGCAACCGTTGCTCGCGTGTGTTGGATATTCCTATAAAACACATATGTATTTATATTAAGCTTATGTATGGTTGATATACTCTTTTTCTTGCTCCCTTTGGAAAAAAGGAGCTAGAGGAGTACTCGTGTATGAATGCTGCAAAATGCACATTGAGAGAGAGGATATACGCAGGTTGCCTGCCAGGAGTGTACTTGAATTTATATAAAAAGCGTATTTCCACGTATGTCCATTAAAATAATTTATTCGTCGTGTCGCTGGAAAATCGTGCGCTGGGAAAAGCGACCGATGCGTTTTCGAGTAACTTACTTTTTTTTTTCTTTTTTTTTAAAATTATTAATTCGATCGTGCAAGGGAAATTGTTGCATGTAACGGGAATTAATTAATTAATTAATTGAAACAATAACAATTAGTGGAAGCCGTTTTTTCTTTATTGCCGCTGAGTTTGAAATTCTCATGCTTTTTAATTATTCGTAATTTGACGTCAATTACTTTTATTATTGCAACCAAGTGCAGTTTAGACGAGAGATAAAATAAAGTAGGATAAAGAGCTCGTAAATTGTATGTGAAAAAACTGTATCATATATAATTCCCGGCAACGTGTACATATTATTTCCTTTTTGCTTTCTTCGTTACGGCTTTGGCATTAATCAAACGAACTTTCATGTTCAAAGCCCTCGCATAATTTATACGTTAAATTTAATTAAAGTTTAGTAACCTTCCTCTTGCGATAGAGAGAAAAAAAAGGAACCAGACAACCTTTAGTTATTCACAAATAGATTAAGTTACGAAGAGAAGAATCCCTGCCCCCGAGGCTCATTTTAATTTTGGACGGTTCTCTTACGTGGCGCGTTTTCGTCTTCGCATACATAACTAATAAACGCGTATGTGCATACACGCGCACACGTATGCGAACCTGAAAACCAAATCGTTAATCGACAAAGAGAAAATCTGCAATTTTTAAACACCGCGAATTTTTTTCAAAGCAAAAGCGGCAAAAATTGTCCCGGAAATTTGGAATTTCGGAATTACACTGATCAATATAATTAATTATATTTCGTGATGGTATTAATTAAAAAATGCAATTATATAATTAATGACACTGCGAATTCCTCGATTACCTTCCTCGCGAAATCGTGGGACTGCGAAATTTGTTTCCGATCCTCCCATTTTCCAATTTCCGCGGGAAAATTTGTCAGGCGTCAATCATAGCAAGTGCATCGAGCCGCAAGGAGCGACGAAACAGCGGTTAGCACCGGTAATAGCGTTATCAGATTTGTCAAGTGAAACTGCGCTGAACACGAAGAAAAAGGAAATACCACCGCACAAGTTCACTGAAAGTGTCGATAGACAGTTTAAAAGCGCTCAAGCGCAACAAGTACCCTGTGGAGAGTGCAATTCGTGTTACATTGCAGGAGGTGGTTGATAGCAGCGTGTACTGCACGTATGTATATCTATAGAGGCATAGAAGAGGGAGCAGGATGCAGCGAATGCAAGTATATACCTATAGGAGTCCTTATGACTATATTGCACCAGGGAGAAAGAGAGAGAGATAGAGAGATAGAGAGAGAAAGAGAGATGAACGACATACTGAGAGCTCGGCAAGGAAGCACGTGTGTGTTTATCATCCGGCTTGGTTGCTTGCTTGCGTGCTGCGACCACACGTGGAGAGAAGGTGGTAAAAGTGGCTGATTGTGAGAGGAAGAGGAAGATGAGGTCGCGTGCCGTCCATGGCTTATCCGCACCATATCCTCGTGTAATGGCTTTCGCTCTCACACCCGTTCTTGTTGTCTACTAACTCGTCTTTCGGGACCTCGAGGTATAGGATAGGATAGGCCAGGGCTGTCCCAGGCATGCAGCAGTAGGGCAGGTCCATTGAGACAATGGCGCGTAGAATGCTTGGGATTCTTGTTGGGGTTTTTATTTTTTTGGAGGGAGAGACAAGAAGGAGGTCAATAGTAGGAAATATTACCCCTGCGGTGAGTAATCTGGAGGGTTGTTTTCCATTTGTTGCACATGTTTGAGTTAGAATTAGCAGGTGCAAGGGAAAATCAGGTGCAAATTTCCAGTCCAGGGGGTGGAAAGTATGGGTTTCCCTTTTTTTGTTTGGGGGATTCTAAATTTGTTTGTATCAGGGTTGGAAATTTTATTACCCCAATGAGGAATTTAGGCAACCTTTATTTTTCTTTCGCTGCAGTTAAAAGTAACAGTCGTGAGAGAATTCGTAAAGTTTCTAATATTTTTTTTCAAATTTCTGGAATTTTTTCTATCAAAGTTGCAATTTTTAGAATTTGTTTATGAGGTCTATTGTGAAAATAAATAAATAAATAAATATTTAATTAATTTTACCACGACGGTAAATAAACCGGATGGTTTCTGATCTTTTTTTTTTTCACCCAACTCGCGAATTTTCGAAATTTGGAAGTTTGACATAAAAAAAATATAATTCCAGTGTAAAAGGGTTAATACCACCTCTGCGCTGTTATATTAAATTACCGCTTTTCGTTCCATTATTTTTTTTTATCCACGAGAAAATAATAATGCAACAAATTTCTCAGCATCGTTGAAATCATTATGAGGTATAATAGAGACTAACTACAAAACATAATAGACAATTCAGGTTTAAACGGTTTCTTCTATACGTCTATACACATTATTACACATTATTATAATAATGATATGCTTTATCGCTCGAGTGATGCTTGAAAAATATAGTTACCGCGTTATTTTTTATTCACTCGCATCTTTATTTTTTCCCTCGAAATTCCGTTCTTACGTCTCGTGCACCCACCTACCGAATTTCCAGGGTTTCGAATCGAGTGCAATTTTTCGGGGAACGAAATTACCGAAAATCTAATTTCACCGAAACAATCAAACGCCGTAAATGTAATTACATATCGCTCCAGACGAGCAAATTGTTATTTAATCAAATTTCTCTCCTTGTGTGAAATGAAATTGTGTTATATTTAATTAAATTTCAAGTTCCTCTTTTAAATTTCATTTGGCTTCAATTCTATTAGAAGCAATCCTCTAATTTCGTTTATTAACTTATAAAATGCATACATTTATTTGATCTCATTATTAAACTCGTGACGCTTTCGAATGAAATTTCCATTGGGCGAAAAGGAGTTTGGAAATTCCAATTATATATTTTTTTTTTCGACTTTCGGGAATTTTTTTTATCTTCAAAAGTGCAACTGGCGGGTCCAAAAAAAATTCCACGGCGAACGTTCCAATTAGTATCAAATTTTTTTCCGATCCATAAAGGAATCGAACAGTTGGCATATAGACTTTTGAACGTACGGGAGTACTTACGATAAATAAAATTAGAGAATTCCGTGTATTTCTATTGTACTCGATCCATTGAAAGCGAGAAGCAAAAGAAGGTCATTATCGAGCACATTTCGAAGCTGTTGTCGAAGCAACAAATGCCAGTGCAATTTGGGACCTTTTCTTTTCGAGCTGATAACAAATTTTGCTGAATATTCAGGCTGAAAGGACGAAACTATTTGATGCCTTCGCCCAGGCTGAGGACCGAAAAAGTTGCAGTTCGTCGAGGGAAAAGAAGAAAAAAAAATGTCGTAATTTTAATGAACAGACATCGATAAACGCGAAAGCACCGGGTTTCTTTTTTACATACACACGTGCTGACCCCTATAATATTTACAAGTATGTACTCAAATACGAGGAATGGCAGATTAAAAATAAAAAGGAGGTACATAATTTCGTGCACAAGAGTTATACTGGTGGGACGTCGAAAGATAATGACTATGATCAAGGTGGAGCATGATTATCCCTTGGTTCAATTCCCCGCGTATATACATTAGTGATAATAGTGATTATATCCGGCAATGTTGCTTCGTAATACTCCTTTATTTTACATTTTACAATACTCCGCGATTTTATCGACTCATACATGAAACTTTATGTTACTCTTTTCCAATATATTTCAAATAAGAAACTGTTTTATCCATAATTTTATCAACACATTGTTCCTATATAAAGTATAAAAAAGGAAGGGAGGGAAAAAAGACACAGCAGTATCCTTATCTCAACGTCCTAACAGTTTTTTTGTACTTACAAAAGAAGGATATTTTATTTTATGACCACGTACAATATATATATATATATATATATATTCCTGGGTTCGATCTCAAATAATAAATTCGATAACACGTTCCGTTAAATAGAATTGTTTATTCCTCGATAAACGTGCTTGCGTTTCAAGGAAGATCCAATTCCATTAAAACTAACAATAATCCGTCTCAGAAATACTGCGAAACTGGACTGCTCCCGAGGCAAAAGAAAGACGGTATTGATTGATTCGGACGGTGTAATTAAATGGTACTTTTTAAAATAACAATGTCACTATTAAAGTGGCGGAATTGACTGCCGCTATTCTTCGTTACTTTCCTCCTCCTCGTGATTGAAACGAATGCCCGTAATTGAACTGACAATATTGCAGAAATTTATTATTTCCCCGGCAATTGATGACGATGGAAGAAGTTATTTGATCAATGAGATTAATTTAAGTTCGATTCATTGAATTCTCATTGGAATTGATGGATTTAATTAGATTTAGTTGAGTTTCATATAAAATTCTACGGTTGGCCTAATTCCACTCTATTGATCTACAAAGTAGTAACAGCGGCGCTGGTAGTGGTAGCAGCAGCAGTAGCAGTAGCAGTAGCAGCAGCAGTAGTCGTGGTAGCAGTCAAATTCTATTTGATGCCGTACAATACACGCGTACCGTGTGTACATACACTGCAAAGGTCGTCTTGCAGAATTGCAATTAAACTATTTAATTGAAACTGCGCGCTTATAAGACGAATCCGCAATTGGGTCGGACGAAATTTAATTGTGCCAATACTGTTGAATTAGATGCCGCGATATCTTATTCATTGCGGCCTCAGCGACTCGTCCGACGAATTTCCGAAACGAGTCCCATGTAATTTTGCAAATTTCGAATTAGTTGAAAAACACCTGCCCCAAATTCTCCGAATGTAAGTTCGTTTCTGAAATTTTTCACAAATAATTTCACGAGGATGTATGTGTAATACGTTGAATAAAAGGTAACTCGAAAAATGTGTCGAGTAATAATGATCTATTATACGTTCTCGCATTAATAATGCCAACTTTCTTCGCTTCAAGGCCCTCGACGTCGGGCTATTCTCGTTGAAAGTCAATGTGGAAAGTTTCGTAGCGATTTTTATCTAGAAAAAAATGTTTGCTGTGAGAAAATGTTTTGCGTTGTATTATTAAAGTATCGTTAAATTATTGTTATTACCACTACCACTCGTGTAATCTCATACGTATTTTTCTTCGCGATCTTCGCTACATTCTTAATTCCATCGTCATCATCATCATCGTCATTATTGTTATTAATCTTCATTTTTCTATACCCGTTAACGCGTCGTGATTGCTCATTTATTCGTTGCTTAGGTCTATTAATAGAGTGATATTTATTATGAGCGTCGCAGTACCGTTGGAAGCAAGGAAACGCGAATAAACGAACATCGGGATGATTTCATTAATGGAACTTCAAATTCAATATCCACGGATTCTTAATTTCATCATCGAATCGCGCGTCAGTCGATCAATTACGAATGAGAGCTTAGGAAGAAGGAAGAAAAAAAAAAGACAACTGACACACATCCATCCACGCTTCCTTCGATTTCAATTAATTCGCTTTTTATTTTTATTATTTTTCTCCACTTTCAACAACAATTTATTTATTTATTATTTTTTTGATCAATTTATCTTCAAAGTTCGTATTTAATTTCGGCGTCGTCTTGGAATTGTACGGAAAGAGTCTCTCTCCTCGTCCCGTTTGGTCTCGTCTCGCGTTGGCTCACCTTACCTTGGAAACTCGGTGAATTTCGTAACAGGATAGTCGGAGGTATCGAGTGATATAATAATTCGACCCTAATGCTCGATGATGCGTATAATGGCATCAATAAACGTCTCTACCTGGAAAGTAAGTATCCCTCGAAGAATATGGAAGGTGATTTAGGGAAGAGTAAAAGCAGCAAATGATGCAAGGTGCGATTTACATGCATGTGTGTGAGTGCACCGTGCAGTCAGCTCGGAAAGTGCAGCACACGTGCAGCTTAGGAACTTTGTTTTTATTTGCATCGACATCACACATCGAAAGGAGAGAAAAAAAAAGGATGATTCTCTGCTCGTCCCTCTTCTTCTTTGGCGCGTGACTCGCACTGACTTCAAACGGGTCTTGCCTTCTGCTTCCCAGCTGGCGACCAACTGTCAGCATGATCGTCTCTCTTTCTTCAACAATGTGAACAAAAATCCCTTTTTGCTTCCTCGCAACACAGTAAAAGTACATAAACGAAGGAAATTAATGGAGGAAAGAAGCATTTCAGACTGTTGACTTCTCGCAGCTGTATCTTTACCTGATTGCACACTTTTTTCTTCTTTTTTTTTTTCATTCTTCCCCAAGGGACTTCTCATGGATTTAAATGCTCCTGCATGAGCATGAGTCTCGTACGAGACGCTAAATGCTGTATTTTTTTTATTCTTCTTTTCCGCTAATGGTGGAAAGAAATGAAATGTGAGAAAGAGGGAAGGAAAAAAGAGGTTGTTTAGAGAGATCCTTCGTTTCTTTTCCTTCGCGCGGTAAAATAAGGTCAGCGCTTGTTCTTTGTTTCTTTCTCGGTCTTATTTCATTACATCAAATAACAGTTAGGTGCTGGTTGGTTTCGTTTCTTCTCGGTTAGAAGTTCGTTGTGTGTCAGTTGATTAAAATAAAAGTCTGTATAAATTACTTTCATATATAGAACCAAGCCGGCAGTCACGCTTGGATCGACTCACCTGCTGAATTTGCCCCGACTTTCAAAATTACTATTTTCTTTTTTTTTTTTCTTTCTGACGGGTCGTATCTCGTTTTTAGCTCTCGGGGGATGATTATTTTCGCTGATAATCATTTCTGGCTGGATTATTATAACGGAGAGACACCTAATTAGGCTCACGCTTTGGTAGAAAATAAAGTTACATTTTTATTTTTTATTTTTCGTACCCGATGCATCTCGAATTTGGGTGTTGAAGGGGGAAAAAAATGGTGAAATGATTTTCTCGATGGAAGAAAAATCGTTACGGAGGCTGGAAATGTGACGCGACGATTCTTAATGACAGAAAAATGAATTGCCCATGTCCGGAATCCGATTGCACATCGAAATCCGTGGTAACGATAAAACCGATTTATCGAAACTCGTGGAAGGTTAGAGTTTTTATAGGATTTGTAGAGAAATAACAGGGAATCGAGTGAATAGCAGTAGGATTTTGCATTTCATGAAGAGAGGAAAAAGGATCAGTAAACGCGCCCGTGGCATTTCCGGATAACAGTGGTTTTGGGTTGGAACGGTCATCAGAGATCAACAAGTGGCTCATGATTTTGTCAGCAGCTATTCTCGAATACCATCACGGTATTCGAGGCTGGTTTCGTTATGCAACAGCTACCGTGTGGTGTACCACTAAACCATGCCAATCTCTTTCTCTCTCTCTCTGTCTCTCACTTTCTCTCTCTTTCTGTGCTTCTGCACTTGCAAAGCTAAAGGCTGAAGGTAAAAGCTTCGAAACTCGCGCGATTCGCATTCGATAGTTTCGCCCCTATTGTAGTTTCACACTTTGGCCTTTGAAATTCGTAATCGCAGTTGCATCCGAGTCTCAATTGCGCAGTTGCCAAAATCGTGGTTAGAAATTCGTTGTAAAAATGCGCTTTTGCACGACCCGTCACCCGATAAATGTTCTGCCGCTGCAGTGGACGATTTGTTCAGTCGGAGCGATACTCGAACCTTTCGCTATTATCACGCAAGTATGTATGACATACACGCGTGACTCGAGAGACCGGAAAATATTTGCGAAAATACAGGTGTGGCGAATCATCGAGCAACAAGTGTCATGATTCGCCGGACGGGTGGCATTGACACCCGATGCAGGGATTAATTAACCCGAACATCGGCTATAACGACCAAGCGAGAGAATTTTGGTGGACTTTCGAGGCTTTTCCCCGTGGAATCTCCGGAGGAAAATAGTTTCTTCGAAAAATGCAGTTAAAATCTTGGAATTTCGAGATCATCCCGAGCGCTAAAAATCGCTCGCAGGTAGCGCATTCTTGCTGAATGCATTAGCTGTAAATTACCGCGTGGAGCCTTTTTTATTTCGAAGAAACAAACACAAGGTTTAATAATGAGACGTAAAGGAAAACGTTTGAAATTCTGTGGTTTTATGGGAAGCCATAAATTAGCCGGCAGCCCAGGGTGTACACACATACGTACACACGTGTGCATGTGGAGGTTCAAGTTGGTAATACGAATTCTAATAAAATAACTACTCAGAATGCAATTTAAAGTACAAGCATTCATATTTCGTAGCCTGGAGGTAAGAGGCAAAGGCAAGTCGAGCGAGTACTATATTCCTAACGAAGGTAATGGTCAGACAAGTACGATAATCGATCGTTCGGTAAAGAACCCCACGAGCTGTTAATTTACACCGAGCGATAAACATGCCGATACGATATGTCGGTTGTTGCTCTTATATACCTTGTAAGCTTAACTCGACACGCGTCTGCAATATTTCATGTTTCATGTGAATTTCACTCAAGAAAATTCAGCGTGCAACGCTATCGCGACACCGGTGATACCAGTTTTCTCGCCTCACACGTGTGTCGTCGTCTTGCAAAGCTGGCGTTTGTCCCGTACGTAACGAAAAGCCAGGAGAATCTAATAAACGCTTGTTGGTACGAGGCAAAAGGACGTACCCGTCGACTTCGAAAAATGGAATAACCGCATTCTAGAAAATTTCATTTCAATATAAGCTAGTTCGTTATAATCGCTCGAGGGGGGGAATGATCGATTGTACGTGATCCAGAAGTCACAGAGGATCCGGTACCACGATCTTTTCGCAATGCAGGCGCATAGAATTGAGGAGAAACGTTGAGGCCACTTTGTTTGATAGCTCGATGGATTTTAATGTATCCCAATCTCTCTTTCTCTCTCTCTCTCTCTCTTCTTGTGTTCTGAAATTTATATATAGTAGTTGTACGTACACGTAGAAAATCAATCAACGAGATCGAAAATAAATCAAAGTTAAGTTAAGTTAAGTAAATGAACAAGAGAAGCATTGGAGCCAATAAATAAAGCGCGCAGCCTCCATCTCCTTGCCGAGTGTGTAACGTAGTTACAGGAAAATAACCTACTAGGTGTATTCTATCAACCGGGGAGAGGCGATAGCATCTAAAATCCTTCAAAGTGACGGGCACTCGATTCACCTCTGCCAATTGGAATTATCTTGCAGTAGGTACGTGTAAAGGCGTGTAAGCGCGTAATTCCCCTACCTTGCAAAACCGACGTACCGTTTGTAAATTGATCCTAAACAGTAAGAAGCGCGAAATGAGAAGAATCCTTTTCTTTTTTTTTCCCCCCCACCTCCAGTTCTTCTTTATCAGCCTGACACAACACAAACGCGTGTAATATAATAATATATGTAATGTTAACCCAGATTGCAGGAACAGCACCAAGTCAGCGCAAGGAACGGAGCAGCGTTTAACAAGAAACTCCAATTAGTTACCGCGCTCCCGTTATTTATGGGAGCATCCGTCAATGTTACTGCCGGATGAGAAATTCCCTACTGCTTGTAGTACGACCATCGTATCTCTGGATTTCCTCATTACATCGAACCCAGCTATTGCTCTTGCATCGTAACGGAATTATAATTTTACCATTAGCGCAATAAATATGGATGCACCTCGTCCGTCCTATTGCACCAATCGTGAGCGAAATGTTGTTGCTTCTTCCTGACACTTCGTCCTATTTTATTTATTATTAAAGCTTCTAATTTTACATGGAGGTATTTTCATTGGATTTTTTTAACACTTTGACTGCCACGTCAAATTTACATAAATTCCTATTCACGCCGCGTGGGTCGCAGGGGTATACGCTATTGCATTTGTGCTAACCAGCGCGGCCTGAACGGAAAGTTTAGTGCCGGTCACCGGTCACCCCCACGGCCGTCAACGTGTTAATTACCAAGTGTTCGAACCCAATTTTCAAATTTTGTTTGAGAGAAAATGAAGTTGTAAAATTCTGTAGGTAATTAATAAAATAATAAATATTTAATACTTTCTGTAGCATTTTTTGTTATTTTGGCGGATCCTTGCATGGAAAGAAACCGAATGTTCCAATTAGGAGGTTTTTAAGTCGAGGCCGAGCATCAAATAAATGATCTATATTTATTGGATAAATTATTTACTTCAATTTTAATTGCGTTTGATGTATTTTTAGGTATTTTTATTGCAAAATTAATGTTTTATTGAAATAAATTTATTCGTTTACCCTCTGACCTAGACTCTCCGGGGCACAAATCGATCAATCAATCAGCCGGTCGAATTTCCTTTCATCTGGAAATGTTTGGATTTTTTTCTTTCCAAAGGCAACCAACACAAAGATATAATTAATTAGCATCCCATGAATTAGAGACGACAGTAAGTAAATGTTCGGATGCGTCCCTCCTCGGCATTGATTTCGAATTTGCACATAGAGAGCCTGGAGTCTACATAAAGGGCAACATTCTGTTTTTATGCCCTTTCAATCTACGTTTATTCATCCTTTTTATCTGAGCAAGGGTAGGGCCACCTGCTATGTGCTATAAAATATATGTATACATGTATCTCCATACACGGATACACACCATACATCGAAAGGCCTCGTCTTTCATTTTGTTTCAACAGAACGTTTCCTTTCCCTCCTCTATCATCTCGTGTTCTCTTGTCGAGATGAAAAGGAAGAAAAAAAAATTAATACTCGTTTCAGAATATCCATATAAATATACAATAACAATGACGCAACACGGGGAAAGGGAGGAAAAAAGGTTGGAGTAGGAATGCATTGGCTACGTTCGTTATTACAATTCCACTTTCTTAAAGTAATACTTTAAAAGCTCTCATTCTTTCCCCATTCCGACTCCATCTTTTATGCAAAGGGAGCGGAAAAGGAGGAACGGGACACGGGGACTTTGATATTCGACATCAAAAGGAAAAAGATTTAATCAATTAATCGTTTGCGAGACGAAATGTAAAGCGAATCGTCGTCAAAGAAAACAAAATATGTCGCTTTTAATTCGCCGATTCTCCGACTTTTATTTACCTTTGACTTTTATTCCCTTTGATTGAGAAACAATTTCGAATTTCCATCCCCTTCCTCGGTTTTTTCAGGCGCGATACCGCCGTTTCTTCAAACCCGCGGGCTACCTCTCGCCTTTCTTGCAACAACCACAAAAAAATGGGGGATACTTCCAAGAAATATAATGGAGCAACTTTCCCCGATTTCTTCCAATTATAATTCTCTCTCTGTCTCTCTCTCGGATATTGATGGAGTTCAAAGCGATCAATCATCGGTAATAAACGCTCTTTTTTCGCGGGCCACAAAGCCCAGTCGCACATGACTCTCGCCACGACGTGCGTGGTTTCCTTTTTCACGATGATAAACGACCAACGTTCAAGCCAAATCTCGTTCCTTCGGAAAAAACAATCGTTTGTGATCGAAACGACCTTCGAAGATTTATTTTTATAATCCCGTTACGGATTTCCTTCATTTTTCGAAACTCGAAAAAAGCTCGAATCTTTGATCCCTCGTGAGTTGCTCGTGAGGTGCAAAAAAAGAATTAGCGCATCTCAAATAAGTGCAGATCCATGTCCTTACGGATGCTCTCCACTTAGCGCAACCGATTCAATCATTTTTACCTGGAATAACTGATCGCCAGTACTTGCGCGTAATCTGCCTACATGCTTTCGAACTTAAATGCGCATCCGAAAGCTCCACGATCTCTCGGAAAACCGGGAAGTAGGAAACGGGACTTCTAATAGGTTCCAGCGTGTTCTCCAGCCCGACGATGTGTGTGTGTGTGAGTGTGTGTGTGAATTATTGAGTATCCGCTCCAGGTGTTGCCTGGAACATCCACGAATCTGGATCTTAAAGTTCGGGGTTGATTCCAGGAAAAACGAGTCAAGAATCCGGACAAATCGGGTCACCCCCCCGGTTGGACTGCGAGAGCAACAAGCGTAATTCGATCCCTCCGGGGAAATTCCTCCACGAAAGGAGAATTTGAATGCTCGGTCTCGACCTAAACGTTTGCTTTCTTTCCATGCGAGGACCCGCCAAAATAATCGAAATCGCTATAAATCCTTTTTATTTTTATCTTTTTTCCAGTAATTCTCCAGGACGAATTTTGTAAATTCTTCTTTTGGAACTTTTCTACAAAATTGGTGGCGAATTGGGTCCCAAATTCTGGCCCAACATAATTAAATTCGCATTTTTCGAGGGTAAACCCGGCAACGGCATCAGCCCTTTCTCGAATCCGCAACAAGACGCACGTACACACGAGCAGATTGGTAACCTTACACCGAGAGGGTATCGCGAATCTCCTTTATGAGTCAAACATAAAAGCCTGGCCGGAGATAAGTGCCATAAATCGCTGCCGAGTCGGTAATTAATTTCACCTATCAACTTTTGGTGGTAATATTACGAGCATGTGTGTGTGTATTTGCGTGCGCGTGTGTATACCTTGTAAGAATACTGATCGAACATCCTGCAAACTTCGAGATCGTTGTTGAGGATGGAGTAACCGGCGTCCATGCTGTCCCTCCGCTTCTTCTCCCCGCCTAGAATGAGGCCCTCGTGAGTAAAAACAAAAGCCGCCTTAGCTTTAGCTCACACTTCTCCCAAGCACATCTTAAGTACCGAATAAACTGATCGCAATGGCACCGACGATCCCGTCGCTCATCGTCTCTCGGCTCTTCCCCGAAACTTGGCACTCCTCGAGCTCGAAAGCGCCGCAGACAAAGCCGCCGTTGGATCCTCAAAAGATCCCTAGTGTCTCGGTAGCCACTGACGGAAGAGTTTACACTCACTCTGATCGAGATTGATCGTAAGTTTAGTGGCCAGACTGAGTTCACAGTTCACTGTTTCACTGATCACTACGAGTACCACCACTGGATGATGACGTCGACGAAGAAGGAGTCAGTCCGCACAGTCCACTGGAAGCTGCGTGTCAGTCGTCGCAGCTTCTAAACATTCAAATTCGACGGCAAGATGGGTCGTGGAAAAGCGCTAGAGGCATTAGTGTAACTCGGCAACGCTATGTGGCGCTTTCGCGCTGGTCTTTCCACGCGAGAAACACGAAACTCTACTCACTTGACTCCGGCACATGCATTCGAGGGCTGTCCCTCCAAAAAGTGGGCACCCTACCGCTGCCGGTGGATCAGAAGGGGACTTTTCTTGTGTTTGTTTACAATTTCGCGTGGATGTGGAAGGACAAGACAAGGACGAGGGACCAATTATTAGCGTTCGGGGGTCATAGGAGATCGACGAGTTCTGGACACGATGGAAAAAGAGAAAGAGAGAGAGAGAGAGATAGAAAGAGATAGAGAGAGAAGGGTAGATAAAGACGAGTTGATTGATAACAATGGAGGGAGAAAGAGAGAGTGAGAGACAGAGAGAGAGGGAGAGAGGGATATTAAGTGAGGTCGTGCGGTGATAGTATTTTCGCGATGCTAAGCATGTTGCCACGATAGTTGCTGCAGTTGCAGTGAGCGCGGGATATTTCCTAACCCCACCAAGCAACAATATCTGATATATCCACCACGTACATTTCGCTCGATGTGTACTCTTCTCTCCTGCAAGCAGCCAGGATTCGCCCGGAGACTTTTCCTACTACTCCTTCCTCGTTTCATCATGCGCAGAAAGAAGCGGATTCGCGCACGGCCCGCGTCGACTCCAAGATATCACGTCTTTCTTTCTTCATTTCTTTCCTCGCGCTTGGAGCCCCTCTGTCCAAATAGACCAGCTATTCCAGCTTTGCGCTCCCGGCAAAAAAAGGAAAAAAAGAAAAACAAAGAGGCAGCTTTCGAAGAATTCCCCACTTAGGAAATTTGGCTAATCAGCAGTGGAGCCGTCGTTTGTACACGCGTTTTGCGAATTAGGGATGAATGGCGGCGGCGGAATTGAATTCTGCCGCTGGAGAATCGAAGCCGAGGGTGACTGAACCGTGCGGCGAAACTCATTTCAGTTTACGGCGAAGTAGTTTACCTCGACTGTGAATGGATGGCAAGGAACAGACGAATAAAGCGAATCATTCGCGAAACTCAAACTCGATGAAGCGAGTTAGAATTCTCGCTGATTGTCAATTGGCTCTTGTTCGGACGGAGACGCCGTTTGAATTGGGTGGACTGATTTGTCACGGAGCCGGGGAAGACAAAGAACCGGTGATTGCCACGTTAACCGGTTCGGTAAACATTGCCAGGCTGCGCTAATATTTCACCACCGCTGCTTGGGCGTCGCACCTATACTCCGACAGTGAGCAAAAAAAAAGGAACCTTCGAAGCAACGAAAAAATGGCCGCGAAAAAATTTATTATTAATTTTTAAATAATCGTTCACAAGAATTTCCTGGTATAATTTTGTAAAAGAAATCGTATGATTTCTTTGGGGATTTTTTTTTCTTCGTCCACCAACGCGAGGCTCGATTTTAGTCATTCGTGGGCCATTTTTCAGGACCCGAATGAATCCGGCCAGACCTTTTTCACGAATAATTGGATGAAAAATGGAGAGGGTCCGCCCGAGGATCCCTCTAATTGTCTCCTACATTTTTCATCGCACTCCGTTTGGCGTGAATTTCTCGATCGTTTATAAAAGTCGAGGTAACACAAAAGCCCGAATATCCTTTCCAGTCGAAAAAAACATGCGAGGGCCGACTAATTTTCGCGCAAGCGGAGTTCAGTGCGATTGTAATCAGCCGGTTATTATGGTAAAAACAGACGCTGGCACGAAGATAAATGACTTCCATCGAAGAAATAAAAAAAGGAAAGAAGGAAGGAAAGAAAGAAAGAAAGAAAGGGGATATTCAGCCGATAGAAAAGAGGTGAAAGGACCATGCGAAGGTCGCGTTGAAGCTCTCTCGGTATCAAGGGGATGATAGCATTTAACAGTGGAGAGACGACGGGTCGTGAGCTTTGGATGGAGAGAAAAGAGAAAGAGGGAGAGAGAAAGAAGGCGAGTGAATGGGCCACTGGAGCACAACCAACCCTAAGGTCGTCGACTACTGGCGAGTGCCACGGTTAAAGATGCGGAGGAGCGAGGGAGACGGAGATAGGGGTTAAGAAAGGTAATAAGGGAGCAGAAGCCGAGCGAGAGAGAGAGAGACGCAAAGTGGAAAAGAGGACGCCAGAGGGAGAAAGAGGAACGTGGAAGTGAGGAGAATTCAGATATCACGCCTGACCCCACGGGTTTCTCTTCCTCGCTTGCAGCTAAAACCCACCACGTAAACCTCGCATACCACTTCAAGCACTCACTGCCAGTCTTGCTGATACCTACTACTACCACTACTCCTGCAAAGCTACTACAGCACGCCTGCAACCAAGCCACTCTTACTGAATGAATCCCACGTGTTGAGCCACGTGATGCACATCAATGACCATTTATTTGACGGCAATAATGCGAAGCTTCCAGGCGCCTGACCTATCGATCGCCGAGTTTCTGGATCCCGAAGGGCCCAACACCGGGAGGTGAACTTGGGAAGGTCGTAACCCGAGCCAAAAGTGGGCGATTTTCCGCTTAACAACGCGCGATTGCATGCGAGCGATTGATTCGTCGCGGCGATGGGAGACTCCTGGCGGCATGGCTCTTCATTAAGTGCCGCGGTGTATGATTAAAATTATCATAAAACCGCACGACCCTGCACGATCCGTACAATGCAATGGGCGGAGATAAATCCCGGCCGATGAAAGTCAATACGAGACATGCACGTGCAACGTTAATTATGGTCCCATTGCACCGATCCCCCAGGCGTCGCGTCGTGCATTTCAAGGCGAAGGCAAAGGATCGGATCGTCCACTAATGCCAGTATCAAGTGTATGTATGTGTGTGTGTGTGTGTTTGTACGAGTAGGTCAGTAATCCGACGTCCTCTCTTTTCTCTCTCTCTCTCCATTTCCACACTTCACCGGCTGGTGCTGCGGTGGATGCAACGTATCCAGTTGGCTCGGGGCTAAAACCCAGCGTGTAAACTCTGTATCCTACCACGTTTTGCTCTGCCACTCGACAAGACCTGTGAACCGAACTGCCAACCTTCCTGTCTGTCCTGTTACCCATTACGACTGCTACTACTACTACTACTACTACTACCACTACTACCACTACTACTACAACTACCACTACTATGGTTCACTACTCCACTGCTTCTACTACTACCGGTAGCTACTGCTGCTACTGCTGCTGCTACAGCTACTACTACTCCAACCGCAGTAATCGACTGACTACCATTCGCATTTACTACCACTCTCAGCTCACGTGAATGAAACCCACGCGAGAACCACGTGCTGATCTCGACACGCGTTTGCTGGAATATATCGGCTGGAAGAAAGAAAATGGAATTTATAGAATAGATGCTTACAGTTGTGGCGCATACAGTTGTGAGCCATTTCCATCGAAGTTGGCCTGAAACTCGAATTAAAGTGGAATCGGAGTCATCAGGAAATTTGCAGAAATTATTATTATTATTATTATTATTACAAACTCAATAATTTTATCCGGAATATTTATGTTTGATTGGTTTCTGAATTATTTTTGTTAATTAATATTGAATTTTCGAAATTAAAATGTTGCTTCAAACAGATACATTTTTTCAATTTTTTGAACTTTTTGATTTTCTCCAATTTACGACTAAATGTAGAATTATTATTACTACTACTACTACTACTACTACTAGGTTCTCGAATTTCGAATTGCATGGAAATATACCTCCTCTTAGTCCTTTTAGGCTTACCTCCGGGATAGAGGTTCCGATTATACGCGATAACACTTAACAATAAGTAGCAGGACAAGAGACTGGTACGTAAATGCGAGGAAACGCAGGCTCCTTTATCCGCATTAACTTCCACGCGGAGAGTGAAGCCAACGACTCCTATTCCAAAGCTTTTTCCGCGTATTTAACGGACTCCATCGTGGATTCCCTTTTCCAATTCCGCCGAGAAAGTACGCGGATGCTTTGAAAATTTGCTCCGCGAAAGGAAAAAGAAAGAAAAAAAGAAGCAGCAGTCATAACTATCCGAATCAGCATAAAAAAATGACATAAAGTACGCAAAAGGGAAGCAACTTCCGGTTCCCAGGAGAACTGGAAAGAATAAAATTCAAATACAAATCATCCGACTCCTCCTCTCGCGTCTCTTTTATGCCCTTAGTAGTTCTGTTTTTCCCTTCGCGTCGCTCGTTCGCGTATCAAAGCGGACGTACGTAAAAGTGAGAGAGACGCGAGAGCCGGCGAAGTCACGGGAGCGAGAGGGACGCGAGACGTTCGAATGAAATTGGAAACGCGATTGAAATGCCCTGTAATTCTTTCTTTGCTCCTGGAAGCTTTTCATTCTCGAATATGTTATCCCGCGGGCTCGCGGCGCGTCAATACACCAAAGTGCTTTTACACTGATCATCGCATTGTCGGCCCGGCTCAGAAGAGAGGAGGAAAGGAATGGCAACTGCTTCAACTGCAATCTCTTAACCCCTCAAGAGCCATCGTCGCTTTTAAATACTTCTCGGGGATACTTCTGCTCGTGGCATTGTTCGACGGACGTTTAATCTTTCAATTACCGGGTGTTTCGTGCACTCGGAGCTTTTTTTTTTAACCCCTTCAGGTGTACGAGGGTTCCCGGGGTTAATTTCACCCCGAACGATGGTTACGATTATCGAGGAATAAAATCGAATGGGAATTTTTTGGGCCGGGTAAGAAAATCGGCAGTTCTTGGTTCGGGATCATCCCCCTGGAATCGGATGCACGCGCAAAAGCGAGAACACGCGAATCGGCCTGGTTTCTCCTTTGTGGGCAAACATTCGCAAGGACCGTGACAAGCGAAAGCTTTTAAATTCCCTCTAATTCCGTCTAATACCTCAGCTAAATTGGAATTAACAGAAGAGTAATAATAATGGGGTGATATAGAAAGGGGGTGGCAATTTCGTAGCAGTTATAACGTGGAACCTTTGGCTAATGGCTTCAATTTTCCGTGCTCATAAAAAGTAACGGTAGGGAGATGAAGAAAGAGTGGAACGAGAGAGAGAAAGAGAGAGAGAGAGAGAGAAGGGAGAGTAAAGGAAGGGGCGCGTGCTGCACCCCTTTATACACGCACAGTAGATCGGGTATGAGGTAAAAAAGAGGGTTTCCTCTCCCGCGGGCACGCGCGTTCGTTCGCGCATCCCGCGGGAATCAATATCCGCGAGTTCCCTTTCTCCTCATGCACAAGGAGGGTTTGCAGGAAGAGGAGGCAGGGGGCATCTCTGATAAATGTGATTTAGAGAAGCACGGGAGGAGAAGCACACTTCCCTTTCCTTCGGCCCCTGAAAGCTGCATCCCTCTGACTTCGCCCCTTCGTTCCCCATTTTCCTCCGTCGCTCCACCAACCTCCTTTCGCTTGCACAACTACAAAACATTCAATTTGAACGTCAAGTTAAAACGAAATGGATTTTCCAATGCGCGGCGTACAGTCGCGACGAGAAACGACAACGGGAAAACCTTCTCGGCTACATTCTGGGACGACAACCCTTCGCGGTTATCGACCGCTCGTTAGAATTCCACCCTCTCTTATAAAACAGACTATCCCTTTTTTTTTCTCCTCCCGTACTCTGCCGCGATGGCTATCGTGTCTCTTAAAAGGAGATCCTTTGTAACCGCCGCGGTTCTCCTCGGGAAAATTATGCAAACCGTGACTGTCGGGTTCCCGGAGGGACGATGCTCCCTTTTTTTTTTTCCTCCCTTTCGTCGATCGCCGATAGTTTTCGACGATTTCTCGCTGGAAGGAAAATTCACGCGCGGACCCAGGGGACTCGTCAAAGGAAAATTCGTCTGCGGGAAGGAGTTTCGAGGGACAGGCGGCGCGAAATATGCGCGCACCCCTTACTTACGCCCAAAGTGATTCGATGCCATTCTCTAAGCCCTTTAGACAAGATCAAAGCATTTTACTAATGGAAGCTAGTAGTGTAACTATTGAAGAAGTTGGCGTACACACCAACACGCGCACAAAAAGCGGCTCGCAACAAAATAAACGAGAAACAAAAAAAAAAGAAGCAAAAGAGAGCAAAAGAGAAAGAGACCTTCGCGAAAGTAGAAAAAATAATCGCACGGACGAAAAAAGCTTCTCTTTGAAGTCGCGGGCAAAGCATTCGCGAGAATTAATCACAGAAAAACCAACCGGTAAACCACACGTGGAATTTCTCATTTCTATACTTGTGTGTGTATGTATTTTTTTTTAATAGCACTATGATAGAATAAAAATGCTTTTAAATTCTTCCCTCGCGAAGAATTTTTAGTGAAATTCTTCCAAGAACCGCCCAAAAATTGCAATTTTTCTCGCCCCAGCTGCAACTGCTCCCATTTGTTTGTTACATTTTATTCCCAAGGGGGCGAGAATTGTAAGGGAATAATGCTGGAACTTACTTACTTGTAGCTACAACAAATAACAATTTTTTTTCATTTAATATCGTATCCACCCGGGAATTATTTTTCTTTTTCCCTTTTTTGCTACCCCCTCTCTCTCTCTCTCTCTCTCTCTTGCAGCAAAGTAACGAGACGCTTAATGGAAGTTTGTCGTCTTTTTTGTTTTGTCATAAAATATGTTGTCAATTACGAGATTCAAAGCACAGACGAATAAATTGTTTTTTATTACTGGCAACATAGCGCCATAAATACCAAGCTGTGCAATATCAGAGAGTGAAGTGAGGAGAGAAAAAGAGAGAGAAAGAGAGAGAGGAAACTGTACGAGAAGGAGGGAAAGGGAAGTAGAGGGTGAGATTCGTTCGTATAGTTCTGCAGGTTGAGATATGAACCTTGGTGAATTTACTGGCAAACTTTCTCGATATCCGGCTGGCCGCACTTTGTTCCTATCGAAAATCTCCTTCCGTTGGAAAGCCGGTGGTGCCCCTGGGGGATGACGATCACCTTCTTGGCTTAAGAACCTGGAAATTAACCCTTTCAGGGACAGAGACACTTAGACATCCCATCCACTTATTTTCGTTTCTATTTTTTTGCACATTTCTCACGTATTTAAAATATTTTGTTTGTTTGTGAATAAAATAAAATTACCAATTTATCAAATTTTGTTTTTCCTAATTTATTTTCTGCAGCTTTTGCGAAAAATTCTACTCCTTAATTAATTTCTATATTTCCAAAATAAAAATTTAATATAAAAAAATGTCTTGCGTCAAATTTTTATTTTTATATCTCAAAAAAATTGGTTTAAAAAATGGAATTTTCTCTAAAAAAAAATGTACACCTTAAGGAGTCGATCCAGCAGATCCGAACATATCCCATACTTTCCCCATGCTTCGTGTCTCGATTAAGAAAAAATTTCGAAATTTTTCGTTCCAAGACCCCGGATTTGGAAACGCGAGTCAGTAAACGTCGCATTAATTAAATAATTACAAAGGTCATTTAAGCTTGGAAAAAATGGGAGACGAATGCACGTAAAGGAGGACGTCGCTCTGGCGGTGGATTTTAACAGCCGTGGGGACCCGTAAAAAGTATGCAGATACTTTTACGAGGCACACGATATTGCGGGACATATTTTTGCTGAAAACACTCGATTTACATGAAACCGGGGATGCGGGGGTGGCTTTGTGTCGGCTGTAAAGGCATTAAGCTTCCATTGTACGGCTATCAAATAATACCATTTCAAAATAAACCTTTTCGTGTTATTTCGTGCGTCCGCGACACGGATACACGCGGACACATGTAAACTTGGACTCCGTTGTAAAAAGGACGGGGTGAAAGGACGTTGCATTTATTATCAATGCAACGTTACCGCGCTTAATTACAGACAATGGTCCCGGGAGGAGTGACTTTCCCGGTGAAACGGACTTTATGATGAAAACGAAAGGATCCATTGACTATCGCGCGGAGGGTTTACGTTACGACGCAGTGAAAGGATTCTCCCTCGGTGACAAGATGCAGCAGGTGTAGGTGAAATAACATTTCCACATCAATCTTTTACCGGCTCGCCCTTTTCTCCTTTCTTGCGTCCATCGTTCGTTATTCAATATAGGGAATTCAGGCTTTGTCCATTTTCTCCGGCTCTCTCGGTTCTGTAAATTCCGAAACTGTAATGATAAAAGTGTGGGAAAGGACTTTATGACGGTCGTTCCATTCTTCCGGGATATAAAACATTTCCCGGCTTGACTCTCCGGGGTTGGTGCGTGCAGTAGCCGCGGCATCCAAAAGGGTGCCTGCCTGCCAAGCCTCTCCTCTCTCTCTCTCTCTCTTCGCAGATGAAATTGTTGTTGCCGTCATTATTATTCATAGAAATGCTACTGGAAATCCGTGGAAACTGACAGCGAATGTGAAAGAATGTATAACCGACTGAGTTGCGAAGGCATAATGAAAGAGTAGCTAAGGGTAGGTGCTTACGTATTTGTGTGGATGTGTGTGTGTATGCCGAGGAGTGTTTCTTTCCGCTGAAACGATATTCTTTTGAAGAGAAAGAAACTAAAAAAAAAGGACCCAGAGACGCCAGCAGGTATTTTCCTGCACCGGCAGATTTGGAATTAATATTTCGATATAAAATAATGAACTAAGATTGTTGATATTTATTTTATATTTTTTTTTAAGATCGGAAATGAATTCGCGTCGATAAAAGCTGATTAACCAATTTGCACTCGGACTCTTTCTCACCTGGAGCTTTCAACAGCTCGGCCTTTTTTTTCTGTATATGGGATTTATTTGAAAGTAAAATTTGCTCATAAAATTTAACAGAGGCAAAATATTCTTAACGTTATTTTTTTATTATTATTATAATGTGGATATTTTGTAAATGAAAATTTTATTTATATAAATTATTTGTAAACGCCAAACATGGGCAGTGTCTGTGAGAGTTCGAAGGGTTAATAATTCAAAACTGCTCTTCCCAATTTTGTTTTTTGAGAGCTTTCGGAATTTTTCTTTCGCGTCGAAACGAACCCATAAAAAAGCGACTTTGGTGTCACGCACAATGACTCGAAACCCCGTGAAAAAAAAAATAAATAAAAAATAATTCGAGAGAGTGATTTGTATACAATGTCGCTCCTAAATCGTACTAATTGGTGTAAATCGATTTTACCACAGATAAACCCGAGGCAACGTGTGAACATAGCCTCGTTCTCACTTATTCACCTCTTCGCTGAATTATCCAGCTAATGATCTTTATAATTTACAGACACACACGTACACGATTGCGAGCATAATTTCACAGTTCGTTTGGATCATAAATCACAGGCGGGTATTATTTTACATACCCAGTTTTATCCATTTTCTTCGCAATCGTGAAACCGCACTGCAGCGAATTTATTAAGAAAGAATAGCGAAGATTGAATTTCTCCCATTTGAAACTTATCGCAGCCATTGGAGAATTCGCTGCATCTGCTGTTGCTACAATTTGACCGGCGAGTTTCCCTTGCCCTGGACTCGGGTAACTCGGGGAATGTCATCCTTTCATTAAGCCCTAAGTAGATTCTGCTGTTAATATATCTACGTTGCTTTCGAATATCTGACCGCACCACCGACGACAGTCCCTTTGTTCGGCAAGGGCTGATATTAAAGCTACATGGGCAAGGGGGAACTATTGAAGCTTTGCAAAGTGACAAATATTGGGCTGCATTGTTTTGAAAGTACGTCGAGTAGAGAGACAAAGCAATATGTGGCAATACCGATGCTTAATGAAAATTTGCAAGTGTAACATTGTGATTCGATAAACATGCCCTAATTTCGTCCCTCGACAATGGGGCTGACCGGCTTCGGCCCTGATCGCCAGGGTTACTTGGAGAAAATTTTCCATTAGCAGAAGAAAAATTTTCCATTCAGCAGAATTTTGGGCATTTATTATTATTCCACTGAGAAATTTTTGAAATTTCTAAAATTTTGGAATGAAGATTCTAAAAATCGGATACTATTTTATTTATTATATTATTTACTGCAAAAAATAAGAATATATTATTATTCAAATTTAAAATTATTTTTTGAAGAAAGAAATTAAAATTCCAATATTGTTTTACCTTTTAATTCGGCAAAAAATAGGAAATTATTATTTTTCCACTGAAAATTATTTCTCCAAACCAAATTTGAAAGGTCGAACCAGATTATCAAATTTCGATAATATTTTGAATGAAGTCTATGAATTGAACTAAAAAAAAAATAAGCATTCATTACAATATAATTTATTCCACGTTTATTATTATTCCAACAAAAAAATTGGATAAATTCACGTCCATAAAATATTTTCTTTATAATTGATTCGTCTTTACGCGAATGATATGAAATTCGTATGAGAAGAAATGACAAATGGGTGACGTAAATGGGAACCAGTGACGTAGGGGAGGAATCCAAATGATTTCGAGAGGCTCATAATGTTTTTTAATATGTAGGCATGTATTGCGTGTACGTATATACGGTGGCCAGGCTACATTCGCAAAGGAATTCTGGCTCGCAGGAAGATACATCGAGTCACGGAAACGATTTGCGTAGCTTTCAGCTCGAATCCATTTCGTCTCTTCCCAGAGAGAGGCAAATGGAGTTTAAAAGCTCTGTCTATTTTTTCTCCCTACCTGCTGAAACGCATATTCCGCATACGTGGGCGAAAATATGTAGATACACACGTTTCGCAATAAAATCTCCAGTGGTATTGTAAAAACACACACACGCACACATACGAGGGGTGTGTGCGATTCTTCATGGTGTTTTGTGCCATGCATCCGCGAGGATATTTAATAAGAGCGGGTACGACGTCGGGTTCGCAATCGATGATCAACGCGAGTGGTATTATTGTTCCATTAAATGATAAATTTCCGCATGAAACGTAACTTCCACTAGAGTTGGTTTATCTTATTTAAGATAATGAAAATCTCACTGCTAGTTTATTCCTCCAAGATGTTTTCCCTTAGAACAAAGTAAAGCCGACATTTAAATAGCCTCGAGTGGTAAGTATACCAAGTTGGAATATATACATGTATACCCTATGGCTTGCAGAAACTTTCATGGAATAATCGTCACATAAATAACGAAGTATAAAGTTTCCTCTAATAACAAAAGTACTGTAAAGGCTGAAGGATGGGGAGGGAAATGGGGGAGTAAAAAGAAAGAAAGATGTGCGGAATTGCAAGTGAGGTCATGAATTATGCATAGTTTTCAACGAAGATGCTCATTACTCATTAGAAAATTCTTCATTAGTTGTTTCCCCGCTTGCAAAAATCGTTCTTATGAATTCCAATCTTTCCGTAGACCCATTTCCCCACTGGATTTATAGTGATTCGGTAGTTTAGGAAAATCAGGGGAAATTTCAGGTTCGTTTCCAGTTATTCCATCGTTTTAGCGAAAAATCAAAATATTCAAAAAATTCACTGGTAGGTACCAGAAAAAAAAATGAAATTTACGAGAAAAGTTATGAGAAGTTAATAATTAATTGCAATTTTTTGATACGCAGTTGCTATTTTATTGTTCATAGAAATTTTATTTCGAGTATTCATGGAAAATTAATAAATAATTTTGTATGACTTTGTATTATTTGTAATTCGATTATTCTGGAATTTTATAAATTTACAATTTTCCACCTCACTTTTGTAGAGAAAGTTTTGAATATTCGAAATTTAATAAATTCCTGTCCCTTTTATCATTTTTGCGTGCAACTTCGCTATCAATTTCATAACTTATTATTCCCCTTGCGTGAATTTTCTGCACCGTCATTACTCGGGAAGAAATTTGAATACGCTTTTGAGATACAATTTTTCCCGGCGGTTCGCATTATCTCGTCGACTGGGACTGGGAGTCGTTGGGACGCGAATCCTCGCGTCCCGAGTTCAAACCCGAGCCCTTTTGTCTCTGGGCACTGGATGCATGCATCACCAAAGGGGATAAACTTTCACCGCCCACATATATATTAAAAACAACACGTTTTGCTATTCCCGACAACTACAAGTATAACACCAACATGCACGAGTACCGCATACATTTGTGTATCGTCGGAGTCAATCTTTTCACTTCCTGGACGTTTCAGCCGGTGACTTGATTTGTAACGGATAGCCCCTCGTACATGTGTACAGTTCATTGAATTACAATTTACAATGCAATGAAATCTCAAAGCTACGAATTAAACGCGTGCACTTAAGACCGTAGGTATCGCGAGCGGTGAAAACGAGACGAGAAAATAAATATTTATAAACCCTAGCGAAACCCTTTCTTGTCGGCTCGCCCATGTAATTGCGTATTTATGGCCACGTAAATGGGAAATGGGTGCTTCGAATTCCAAACGAGGCAGCGACCCCTAGCGGTTTCGAAAGGACACGAACCTATCCCGTGGAGAAATTTCTTCGCATCGAAATGATGATGCGATCTTATTTTGGTCCAGTGAGTTAAGATCCTCGGAGAGGAAAGCAAATATAGGGAGGAGGCTTTGATCGCTGGAGCGAGTGGGTACTCCATGGGGATGGGGAATCAAGTGGGTCGGCGTGTCCGTATATCCCTGAAAAAGCACCTAAAAGCTTCTGGAAAGTGGCTTGACCCTAAGGGAGTTTCTGGGAAGATGAATCAACCCCTAACGCTGCCGAGGAGGGACGTGCAGCGAGCGAACCCTCGTCTCTCCGCTCGTTTGCTCGCAATCCAACCGGAAGTCGCGTAGCAAACGACCTCCAGACCTTCGGAATTACGGTCAACTGAGGGTAGGTCTGGTTCAAGGTTGAATCCCAGCCACGAGTTTCCCCATTTCCACCGGAAATTCGAGCCGTTGTCGTACGGGGAAAAGTTGAGACCTGCAAAAATGCTCGTGACAAAAAATGCATTTTTGTCAATTTCTTTATTTACAATTGCAAAGTCTGAATAAACAACACGGAGAGTGATGGATTTTTCTAAAATTTCAATAATCGATTATTAATAAAATAAACTGAAATAAATTCCTAAAATAAATTACAACGATAATACATAATTTATCATGTTAATTAATTAACATTTATTGGGAACAATTTGAAGAAATTCTAGTTTTCGAGTAATTTTCGAACCCCGGATTTGCTTCGAGGCAATTTATCCATGGGATTTATTTTTCTGAGTTTTTCCATGGGATAGCCCAAAAATCAACCCTTATTTTTAACCCTCGGGGCACTTGCGTTTAAAATTACAGCGAAGATTGACATGGTTTCATCTAAGGGATGAAGGGACCGAGGAAGAAAGAATAAATAATAATAAAAAAAAAAAAAGCTCGACGTGTAGGAAAATATAGAGACGTATAGTGTCGCGATCGTATACACCTAGTAGTCAAATGAAGCGTGGGGTTAAATTAAGCGTCTTTAACACCACAAACAGGAATTTCGCATCCAGAGTATATATAGATATAAACTACCATGGCGAGTGAACGTTACGTTTGCACCGTTGCTCAACAAAGCTTTAAGCTCGATGCCTCTTCTAGCAGCGCTCTCGTTTACCGATCAGCGAAGCATACTGTACTATATTCTAGAGAATTAACAGCGATTCACTGAGAAAAAAACGACGTATTATCAAAGAAACACGAGCTTTTCAGAGAAACACCTTTGTTTAAAAGAATTTAATTGAACCAACTAAATTACCGACCGGCGCGGAGGATATCCAGCAACACTTTGTGCTCGCTGACTTATCGTTTCCTAAGAAATAAAATATTGTTTTTCCCGAGCTTTTTTTTTACGGTATAAAAATATATAGAAATATCCCTTTTTTCGAGGAAATATATTTTATCCCCTAAATTTCGCATAATTTCACTCCGTCCCTTTTTTTTTAATACCGTCACTCGACTTCCCTCATTGTCAGTATTCCCTGTCTCAAAAAATCTCAAACCTCAATTTTCAAAGCGAATCTTTGCAACAGAAAAAATTTTGTTTGTTAGAATTTCGAGTATGATTTTTTTTTTATTTGGAAAAAATATAACACAAATTCGATCCTTGACGCATTTGGATAATAAAAATGAGAAATGTGACAAAAAAAAAAGGATCGGGAGGATTTTGATTGAATGTATAGTAATTTTAACTACATTCAATATAAATCCAAGCAATTCGGAGCCGGATTTTTTTTTATAGAAATATCTTACACCGATTGTGAGAAAAACGAGGAAACGTCGAAGTAACGGAAATTGCCGTAATAATAATAAAAATGCCTTCGCGATGTGAGGCAACGAAATTAATTAGAATTATAGTAGATATTCATTAAAAAGTTAATAATTCATTCCAGGTTTATAGTAAGAGCTCATACTTAATTAGCATTTTTCGGAAGAACTTTTATATTCCACGAAAAAAGAATTTTCTTGTATCTTTTGTTATCCCCGTAAAAAAGATAATAAATATTATTATTGTTATTTTTAGAAAGTTTCATAAAATTTAAAAATGAATGAGAAATTGTAAAAATTTCGAGAACAAAATAAAGTCCCTTTCACGGTATAATTGAATCAATTATAATAATTTTCCCATAAAGTTGTGTGTGTAAATATACGAATAAAATAATGTGGCGAAATTGGAATTGAAACTGTTGTTGTTGTTGTTGTTGTTGTTTATTGTCTGATGGACTTGCAAACAAGCAAACGCTACTTCCGTTGAAAATTCATGCACGTTACGTAAATTTCTAGAGATTTTATCGAAACTTTTTAATTACATCGTAAAAGTGTTTCAGGTTAAAAACGCAGAAATTAACATTACAGTAAGGGAAATTTGTAATGTCTGCGAAATATGGGGAAACGAAGTAATGACCATTAAAAATTTTTAATGAACTTTGTTCAATTTGCTCCCCTTCTTTTTTCCCAACAAACGCACTCGCGCGGAGGTTCGCTTTATCGCGCGGGAAATGTTTATCGAGTTTCCGAATAACCGCGGGAAACTAATTGTTCGATAACCGGATTAGGCGACCTTTCAAAAAATATTCCGGAATCTCGCCGTGGATAGACAACCTTCGAATAACAATGAATCGAATAACCACCAAGTGTTTTCCTTCAGGAGTATTTTTACCGAGTCCAATGTATTTGTAACTCAATCTACAAGCTATCAATTATGGAAGACAATCCTTTGATCAACTCCGTAAAGCAAGCAAAGAGAAATCTAAGGATCGCTGTTGCCAAAAAGAGGAGTGGACGGGGAGAAGTAGAATTAAAAGGAGGAGAAAAAAGCTAAAAGGGAATAATGCAAAAAGAGAATAGAAACCTGCTCTTTATCCCCTTTCAAAGGGCCAAACAATGGCAGGAGACATTGTCCTTTTTCATTTCCACGAAATATCCAATCGTTTCTCTTTTATATATGTGTCTCGTGTCCTTTTAACCAATAGAAATCGTAAATTTCGGGTTCCACTTTTAACAAGCAGCTAGAGAGAGTTACTTTACTTCACTTCACTTTGTAAATCTGCAAGCAACCCTTTTTTTCGAGGAAATATATTTTATCCCCTAAATTTCGCATAATTTCACTCCATCCCCCCCCCCCCCCCCCCCCCTTTTTTTTTTAATACCATCACTCGACTTCCCTCATTGTCAGTCTTCCCCGTTTCGAAAATCCCAAATCTCAATTTTCAAAGCGAATCTTTGCAACAGAAAAAATTTCTTTCGTTGGAATTTCGAGTATGATTTTTTTTTTTCATTTGGAAAAAATATAAAACAAATTCGATCCTTGTCACATTTTGATAATAAAAATGAGAAATGTGACAAAAAAAATAAGGATCGGGAGGATTTTGATCGAATGTGTAGGAATTTTGACTATATCCAAGCAATTCGGGGCCGGATTTTTTTGGTACACTCTGTTTTGACAAAATCAATCCGAAGTGGGACCTGAGGAGTCTATAAGTATCCGATCCCGCGAGTCAACGATCTTAAATCAAATGGTACCCACTCGTATGGGTGCTCCCATACGAGAATAGCTGTCTCGTTCGATATCTGATCGCTTTATCGGCACATTTACAAGTGTAATTCGGTGGGTCCTGAGTTGTATTGGCTATAAAGGCGTATGTATAAATCATGCAAAAAGCGGCGCTCATAAATTTCACGTTCCACGACATGCGGTCCCCAACCACCGCCAATCCTTTCGCAAGATATACCTGATCCTTTGAAAACACGACGAGATCCTGATAGCCGGGGAGCCAAACCAACCTCCTCCTTCAAATACCCAAAGAGAAATAAGAGGAAACTCGAATAAGAAACTCACTCGTTATATTATGTCCCTTCGCGATTCATACTGCTTTTAATGTGTCTCTTCTTTTTCCATCCGCGGCTCTTTCCCTTTTATTCGATCTAACTTTATGATTACAACATCCAACGTACAAATGGCAGCAGACACTTCCCTGCGATGTTCGATCGAACTAAGAGAAAAATGATTTTTCGAGTCTCGTGAGAAACCACGAAAGACGAAGAACGGGAGAATTGTGTAGAAAAAACGTTGGAACATGAAGGGAAATTTTGAAAATATATTTTATTAAAGAAAATAATATTTAATAAATATATCGAATAATATAATTTTATTTTATAATTCAATAATCGATTGATAGTAAAATTTGCAGATAAATAATGAAATTTACAAGAAAATTTTCAAGTGTATCAACTCCTTGGGGAAAAAATCATTATTTTTTATGTATTATTTTCTTGACAAAAAAAAATTCAAAAGTCAAATTTCGTAGAAAAATAAAATACAATTATAGAAAATTTCGAATTATATAAATTCCTTCGGAAAAAATAATACGTAAAATAACAACTGCAACTGTTCGCTATGAATTACAATCAACCATTGGCTTTTTTTTTTATAAACGTATGCAATTTTTCTAATTAATTGAATTACTCTGTATAACGAATGCATATTTAATATTTTTCATAGATTTTCCCATTAATTCAATAATTCCTTTCCTCGATTCTCGAATCTTCCCAGTCTCCCGATCAACAATTCTTGAACATTATCGCAAAATCTTAATTCCATAATACATCCAAGCGATGAAGGATATCTCCAGTCGATCCCTTCATCGAAAATCCTGATAAAGTGACCCGGTTTCTCGAGAACCTGACGACTAAGCAGGTGGTCACTTTCCCTCTTCTTCTTCTTCTTCTGCTCTTGCTTCTGCTTCTGCTTGCCACCTGACGTTCCTCGTGCGCCGCAACTTGAGATCCCTCGTGCAGATTCGGTTGCTCCTATTTTCGACGTATTACGTCCGGCAACAATAATTCGATCGTTACAAATAAGCTTGGACTTCTCGTTATCGTCGATTGCCGTCACGTTTTTCCTCAATCGTCACTAGCAGACGCACAATCCGAGATGCGTTTCGCTGCCGTCCTCTCTGTCCGTGTCAAAAGGCCACCGATGCCAGGGACAGCCTTGCTTACAGGCCAGAATTCTCAGAACCTTGGTCGCCTCGACTGTCTGCGAAGGAATTTCGAAAATATTCTTTGATCGATTTGCAAAAATTCCTTCCCCCCCAAAATCTAACGTCGAAGCTCCGTTCATCTTTAATTCATTCCTCCGCGAGGATTCATGAATTAAAGATTTTTGAATTTAAGGAGAAGCTGACGGATCTCTTCCTTTCTTTCATTACTTCGTTTCGCTTTGCTTTCGAATTTTACGCGATTACCTGCACTTGAAAATTCGTTTTTAGGAAATTGTTAATTTTTTTGTTTCGCGAAGTAAATAAAGTATCAGAAATTTCGATGATTCGAAGAAATAATTATTCAGGAATATTTTTATTTACTTTTGGAAATTTTTCGAAATTTTTCTTCTTTATTTAATATAAAATTTTTCTTAAAGTTCTTCTTCTTTTCCTTCTTCGTGGTTTCTATGTATTAGCTCCTAAGTACATTTCACCGTTAGGTACATAATATTATTAAGAGAAATAAGAGACTTACGGTATTTGTGTCAACATCGCGGAGGAACACGACAAGAATGATAATTAATGAAAGTAAAAGTTGAATGCGATGCATTTGCTTGAAATAGAATATAGAGTGGTAAGTATATATTATTTACTGACTTTTCTTATCCGGCCGTGGATCGGAGAATGTTCTGACATTGCAACTGATTAGTCGAGTTTCGCAGCTTCACTTTTCTTATCTCTCCTTTTCACTTCCCCTCTCTCTCTCTCTCGTTTTTAATTCCGACACGATTATAACTCTAAACTTTCCAATAATAATAATAATCATTATTTATAATCGCCGGAGTTGTTCGGAATAAGTAGACACTGCAAACACGAAAAGAGAAACTGCATTTTGTTTTCCAATGACTGTTCTCGTACAATTAACATTAATAACAAAAATAACATTATTTTCTTTATTATTTTTTTCTCCTCGATAAACGCGAGATGAATAATTTTTTTACCGAGAATTTCGTTGAATCGGGAAACCAATTTTTGTTGACGTTCTTCGTTTCGACAAAATTCAACGTTTTTTGGTATCCAATTTTTCATTTCGTGTTGCTAAAAAAAAAAAGAAAAAGTCAAATTGTTCATGGATTTTTCTTGATTTCAATACGATATTCCCGGGCAACGCCGGGTCGGGATTGCCGGTACATATACATACATATCCGTATGTGTTCGCTGCCATATAAATGTTTTTGTAGTGAAAAGTAAATTCGAGATGGCAACATGCGATAGAAACGACTCTTGCACACGTTTAAACAGTTCTCACACGACACATTGCTAAATGCAATTTATACGAAACTTTTATGGAATGACTACTATAAAAGGAAATGGGTCAGGAATTCTCCTAACTATAAAGATACGTATATTCGGGAAACTTCCACGAGATGGGGAAAAGAAAAAGGGATAATAGAAGAAACTGGAGGAGGAAAAATGGAACGAGAAGAAGAAGAAGTCGTTCATGTTTATTTTACTTATATCAGAAATACTAAACCTTCAACAAAAAAGTAGATATACATTTACTTGTAATTTTCCTACTGGAAATATTATTCTGAATTTATCAACAATTTGAATATAATCCAATTTTATTCATCGGGAAATAAAATATTCCGAAAATCAGGATCCCAATAAATTACGAATTCGAAATTTTATTAAATAAAAATACTGGAGGAATGTAAAATTTGGAATTTCTCCAGTTTTATGAAAATTAACTCTAATTTCATTTCAAACATTTGCGTTTATTATTTTACAGTAACATGAGATTTTATATTTTTTATGTTAATTAATTTCCTTGTGTAAGGGAATTTCAGCCAATTTTCGAGTGACTTTTAAACGGGATATCATCCGGTAAAATTGCCACGCGAATCGCGAGACGTTGATTTATCGTATTTTTCTGCTCGCTGTTAAATTTCAACTAAGAGCAGCAGCATACGCGGAGTAAGTAATATCGAGGGTAAAAAATAAATCAAAGCTTACATAAAAATTCCCTTAGTGCCAGTAAATCTCATAAGCTTATTATCTTTTTATCTTGTTAAACAAAACAAACGCAACGTGTAATGCGCCTCTTATACCCACAAATCTTATGCTTATGATACAGCACAGATATGTCCGTTGAGCAGAAACACGTATGACTAATGTAAATACTATAAAGAACCCAAGGAACTTTAACTGCATGCTTTTATGTACACACACACACATACATGTATGAATTCAAAATTAACGCGAGTCTATTCCAGGAAACGGCAACTTTGAAGTTAAAAATTCTCCTTGACGAGATTGCAAAAATTTCTGGGGGTTCTCGAATTTTTCCCTCACGGGGATCCCCTGGAATCGAAGGGTCCCGAATCGTTCGGGAGCAATTGGTACTTTTCCAGAAACGAACAATTTTTTCCTCCTCTTCGTATTTTTTTTTTTAAATAAATATCTTCCTTTCTGTGATTCATATAAATTTTACGCGAGGCGAAGGCTCATTTTTCACAGCGCTGTCGCTTAGATCACTTTGCCTCTCCGCCATGCATCAAAGAGAGTGACGATGATGCATCGTGCGACGTTGCAAAAGAGTTTGTTGCATTATGCATATCGACAATAAGATGAATACCGGAGAAGAAAGTATCAAAGCACGGGGACACTGCACGGGAGAAATATCGAAAACGAAAAACGCTCTAAGGGGTAAAGAAAAATTGTGAGGGGGGATGAAGGGGGGAAATCGAATGAATATGGAGATGCAATTGGTATATATATGTATATATATGTACGTAGGAGACATAATTAGTGAGAAGAAGAGTACTTTGTTGATTTATCAAATTTCCTTGATTTATCCGCGACATTATCCGTTTCTCCAACTTTACTCTCGCAAACTTTGTACGGAATTGAGGGAGAAGCACTCTCGAAACTTCCTAAAGTCCTCCTATCTCTCTCTCACTCTCTCTCTTTCTCTCTCTCTCCACCTCCAACCCCCCATTTTCCACGGGGAAACTCTTGGATCAATACCGAAGGAAATAACAAAGGTAAACAAGCCAACGAATGAGATGAATGACGGATATAAATTATACATTCGTCTTTCTCGCGGAAATCGAGGTACAAAACTTGGGAAAATGTATTTTATAGATCGCTGTTGCAGCAGCAGCAGCAGCAGTAGCAGCAGCAGAAGTAGGAATAGTGAATTATTATATCTCGCGTGTAATGTTTTGTTGTTCCAATGTTTCCATTAAGCTGTAAGTATACGTGTAACTGACGGAAATTGAAGGATTTATAGCTCCTGCCTAAGTATATATATATATATAGGGGAGAAGAAAAAGTCCGTAAGAAAAATGGCTTGTTAAATGGTCATTTGTTCGCCCGCACGTAAGTCAGCTTTCGATTCAACCTTCGGTCACTTCCATTGACTTTTTCCCTATTTATTTACTTATTTCCTTATTTATTTATTTATTTCGAATTCGCGCGACAGGGTGAAGTCTGCCCATTATTAGCGACCATTTCCCCTCGGAACCCTCGTTCGAATTCCAAAATTCCAAATTCCAAGTTTCCCTGATGCACTGATAATGAGGAAAAAAAAATCGTGTATCTCAAAAATAATGAAAATTGCGAGAAAATATGCTCTCGTAACGCAAAATATTGAATTTTATTAGAGAAATGGCAGATGTTTATAGAAAGTTAATGATTAATGTTAATTTTATGATGAATTTTTTCGTTTTCGAGATTCTTTAAAAAATATTATTTTCGTAGAGGAGTTTCAGAGATTTCAAAATGAAAGAGAAATTTTGGGATTTTCGAATTTTTTCTGGCAATTTCTAAGATTTCTTTGTGTATAATTTTGCTATAATTTACCAGAGCGCGTTTTTAATCAATTTTCGAAAGTCTCATTATTTTTATACGATTTCGTCGTTACCTATTCCCGAGCACATCCTTGTAAATTCCCCAACAAACACAAAACCGTTTTTCCCCGTGTAACGAATATCGGGAGTCGCGACGAATTTCCCTTTTCTGTCCGGCTTTTTTTTCAATTTTATTTTGCAGAAATATATACGCACACGTGCATATACATTTCTATATATACGTGTATATCGGAGTTTGATTTAAGTTCGACGCTTTGAAGATCTGCCATTAAAGCTCGTGTGTACCGACACTTCCTGCGACACTTTGAAGGCGCTAAGAAACTTGCAATAATTACCGTTATTACATGCAAATCGGCTTCGCAAATGAGTCTTTAGCTATTCTATCGTTTGTACGCCCTTTTGAATTATTCGCATCGTTAAACACACTACGCGCCTCACTACTTATAAATAATCCTTCCAATCTACATACAGTCTCTCGTCTTTCTCTCTCTCTCTCTCTGTCTTTCTCTGCCGATTTCATAAATTCATACGCCTTTTTTTTTGCTCCTCCCCGAGCGAAACCTTTCATTTTTCATTATTAAACGTGATTTAACAGGAGATTGAATTTAACACTGCTAACGTATTTCTAGTTTGCCGGCTGAAAGTGGCCACGATGAAAAAGTGTAATCGGCGTATAGTTTAACTATAATGGCGTTTAAGAGTAACGTTTCGTTTCGCGGTTAAATAATAAAGGATAAGGGGGCGTATACCTGACGCACTTCACCTGCCCCTCGGGGCTCCGTCTCCGGACGAAGTGCGAATTTTCTCCATTAAATAAATATTTTCAGCTTCCCGGATACTTCTCGCCGCTCGAGCGAAATATATATATTTTGTTTGTTCAGTTTCCATTGTTATGCTAATTAGAAAATTCACCGGGTGCAGGGAAGCGGAGTTTATGGCGCGCAGTTCATTTGCATCGCGCCTTTTCTTATTTGCGAGCAATAAAGCTTCCTATGGGTTCGGTAAACGGTCAATTTTTTATTTCGCACTTAATTGGAGCCATGATTTTCCGCGTCGACGGGGAAAATTACGACGGTAAGGAAACTCTCGAAGGTGTGAAACGATTTTTACAGAAACTGCAATTTTTCCGTGCTAAATATTCGCGTTGATGAAATCTTGGGGTCCAGGACGGGTTTTGGATCCTCCCGAGCCACCACCCGCCTCCCCTGCGATATAATTCTTAATGATTCACGAGCGCTAATGTAAGTTGCTAAGTTTTTCCCGTGAAAACCCGTGTCTCTCGATATAAATACATATTACATGGGTACACAAGTACCTACACCGGTTCCTCCGAGTGGCGAAAGAAAAAGGGAACGAGAGAGAGAGAGATGCTGTTCAACAACACGAGTGCTCATTTCAGATAGGCGAGTTTCAAACTTTTAATTTCTTCGGCTTTACGGGGGCGTTTTATGAGCCTCCGCGATCTATATACACCGTTTGTATTCCCCCGTGGTACCAAGAAAAAAAAAATATAAAAAAAAATGGCAAGCTGGTCTAAGGGAGAAAGAAACCGTACTTTTACATCTTTGTTTGCCCCCCCCCCCCCCCCCCTTTTATCTGGGAATCGTCCTTTTTTCCACCCTTCCGCGGAACAGGCTCCTGTCAGGATTCTCGACGATTATCGAACCTTACGATAGAGACAATTTGTATGACTTTTTTTTCACGAGTGGACACTTACCGTTCTTTGAGAACAAAAAGGATTTTTAAAAAAATGAAAATTGATGTAAAATAATAAATATGCTCCTGTGACATAATATAATAAAATTTACGTGCTGAAAAAAAAATCAGTTTCTCGTGGGAAGCTTGTGTTTATCATTTTTTCTACAAAGAAATTTTAATATTCGAAAAATTGTCTTGCAACTTTCTCTATTTGTGTCTAAAATTTTCTACATTAAATTTTTTCAATGAAATTTTGACGTCGCAGAAATTCTTTTATAAATTACCGTTTTTTTTGTTTCGTAATTTTATTAATTTAAAACACAAAAATATTGCAGCGAATTTTCGAAACTTGTAAAAATTTTCAAAAATTGGTACTCGCTTCTGACGAAGTTTCGTAAACATAAACTGTCTCTTATCGAAGAGATATATATTTAATACGAGGTGTAATTATAATTTTTCGCGAACGCAGAATGACAAGACAAAATATACATTGGAATGATTATTAACTTCGTAACGAGATGCAAAAATTACAAGTTGATCAATTATTATTGCGGTATGTATTACTCGAACGCTAAACGAGTATACTGGACTGGGCTCAAGAACAGTTATTAAAACTTAGTACTCGTTCTAATTAACGACTTGGTTTTTTTTCCCCTTCAGAGACTGGAAATTATTTCATATTCCTTTAAGTGTGGAATTATTAAATACCTGCTTGCGGACAACGAAGGAGATTAATAGTTCCGTTGGGACCTCGACACTCGGATTTATTTTTCCTCTCGGGACTGACAATCTCGAAAATGCGATTTTTTTTTTCTAAACGAATTTTGGAGTTCTCATTAATGCACTTGGATCTATTGAAAGTTCGAAATAAATTCCGAAATTGTTTCTTTGATCTACGAATTACTTCATTTAATATCAATTCGACATGAAAGACACGTCGAACATCGTTGCAAAAGCTCCTCTCCTTTTTACCCAGTTTTTCATCCCTGTCTCAACTTTCACCCTTTTACTCGCTCTCTTCTTTCTCCACCCCTCGCCCTCCCTCTCTGTCTCTTTCCCTTGCATGTACGCGAGATTCAATTTCAATTTAACTTCGTCGAAATTCCGTGAAGCGTATATTTCGCAAATTCAACATGAAATTAATCAAAAATTTCTCCTCTCTCTCTCTCTCTTTCTCTCTCTCATTTTTTCCCTGTCTCATTTATTCACGTTAGATCTTTTATTAAAGACTTAAAAAGTGATATTTTACGATTCCTCTTTTTATCGCCATACACTATTCAAACGTATACCTTTTACCGTAATTTCCTTATATGAATTTCCTTCATGGGGAGTATAAACTTTGCATAATGTTCATCCTACTTTTTCAGCATAACTTTGTAATCACGAAATTTCATGATTTATTCCGGAAATAGACTGTCTATTTTTTCAAGAAAATTATTCATGGACATTTCTGCGCATAAGCATTCGAGCTCCTAAAATTTTCCCTCGAGAATATTACATTTTTATTTTCAATTATTCAAATTAAATTATTCTCGAATTTCACTTCTATTCTTTAAAAAAAAATCGGTTTGTCCATAAGAGCGAGTTTTTCGAGTTCCTAAAATTTTCTCTCGAGAAGATTAAATTTTTATATTCAATTAATCAAATTAAATAATTCTCAAATTTCACCTCTACTGTTTAAAAAAAAAATCGGTTTGTCCATAAGAGCGAGTTTTTCGAGATCCTAAAATTTTCTCTCGAGAATTAAAAATTTTTATTTTCAATTAATCAAATTAAATTATTCTCGAATTTCACTTCCATTGTTTAAAAAAAATCGGTTGGTCCATAAGAGGGAGTGGAACATCCCTTCGTACCCTCAATAACTCTATAGGTTACAAACGAGTCGAGTGAATCACATATTTCGAATCCCTTTGAAAGAGCGTATGAAGTCTATACATATATACATAATCTCAAACTTATATATATATACATATTTCTCTCTTTTTCTCAGAGATGAGAGAAAAGACATCTCCCTGAAGATCTAAAAGCAGTGAAATACGGAAATCGACTTAATCTTACAGAGGAACTTTTCTTCCTCCTCTTCTTCATCCCTTTTCGAAAGCTTTAAAAGCCAAGGCATATAAAATATGAAAGATAGTGTATACATATACATCTATATCTATATATAAAGGAAGGAGGAAATAAATACGATGATGTCTGTGCTACAATGAAAGAAAATGCAACGGCAGATCCATGGGAAATATAGGGATTAATAATCGTAAAAGTCCATGTCCTCTAAGAGTCATAAAGCTCCGAGCAATATTCCACCCCTTCGCCCTCGACTGTTTTCTCCCTTTTTCTTTCTCTCTTTCTCTCTCTCTCTTTACCTCTTTTGTATACCTCCTCCCTCGTTCCCTCTTTTGCTTCTTTTACACATTCAGTTCCATAACGTTTACTTCTTCTGCTCTCAACTTCATCTCTGACACACGTTTACCTTTGAATAGATACATCTTTTGTATCATCCCTCCACCCTCTCTCTCTCTCTCTCTCTCTCTCTCCTTATTCTTCTCCATTGGCTTTTTCTATTTCGATCTGCAAGCCCCTCTCTCTCGTATTACGCACGGAAGGTATTGGAAATACGTGTACCTACTCCTTTCCCCTCGTAACGAATGGGCAAGGGATGAAATGCTTGCAAATTTCACGACCCGGCAATTTTTACTGCGCTTGGAATTAGAATTCCCCGAAAAAAAAGGCATTCCTTCCCGCGTTGGAATTGTTGTTGCAATTTCCGCAAACTCCAACTTCACGGTACCGTAATAAAATTCGCGTCCCGATGGAAATTCGTCGTTTTCTAATTTTTTTTCGGGGGGCAAAAATCGATGGGGTTCGATTGCCACTCTCGTACCACCATACATCCTATGTATATAAGGCATCTTGTACACACACACAGTTTAGATAACGCAATTCTCCTCCCTAAGTGTACCTTTATAATGGATCCAGGAATCGCTTTATCATCAAACAATATCGTAGATGTGTATCGTAGATGTGTATCAAAGACGAGTAAGCTTATTACCAACGAAGATAATTTCATGGGGTTGTTTCATGGGAACCGGAACGGAGTACTCACGAGTTTAGGGGAGGGTGAAGTTCAAGTGCAACCCGGTGACGCGGCATCTGGTCAGAAACATTTTCCGGAAAAATCCACCTTCCTCTCGAGCGGCGATTTTCCGGGGAAACGGGGGGGGGGGGGAGGGGGAGTAATAAGAAATCGAAAGAATGCACCGACGATTCTTCTAATAGCGCAGAAAAGCGTCCGGGAGGACACGACTTACGCGTAGGATGTTGTTTCGCAGGCAGGAGCCATTCGCGAATTACCATTTCAGATTTTATTACAGGCAACCCAGTAGAAACGTGGTGTCTCTCTATTATTGCCGGCGTCATTTTGCTCTTTCGGAATGGCTGGAATTTAGTGCGTTCTTGATTTACGAGGGCATTACACCTGCACTCCCTGCATCCTATCTACCTGCGTACCTACACTTTAGCAAACACACACACACACACGCGCGCGCGCACGCACGAAGGCTCGGTTGAATACGTGCCGTGGTGTGCCTATACAGTGTCTCGCCATGGGACCATTAAACATCCCCTCGATGTACCTTTATCATCCATCTCCCTTTTGTCTGTCCCTTAATTCCTCCTGGTTCTCCATTTTCGCTTGAGGCATCTCGCACTCGAAAGTACCGTGCCAAGAATTCCTCTTGACACCCGATGGTCGGAAGTTAACGGAAAGCTAACAGTCACTGAAAGTAGAAAAATCCACTGCGAGGTCCGGCGTCGCGAGTAAATACTGGCGAAATTTCTCCATCAAGTGGTGAGAGACGGACCGTTTCCACTTGTTTTTTCTAGTAGAAAAATCCGTTCCTGCGCGGACTTGACGTAAAATATTAAAATCGTATATTGGAATTATGAAATTTTCTGGGATATAAAATTTCTTTTTCTATTTTTTTGAACTATTTTTTGATAGAAATTTTCATTATTTAAAAAAAAATTCACCAGAAAGTGGAAACGGACTGATCCTGCTTGTTGTTTCCGCATACGCTCGTAGTAGAAAAATCCACTCCTGGACGGACGAGAAAGGATTTGCTAAATTCCATATTAAAATACTAACATTCACGTAGCAATTTCCATTATTTTGACGAAATTCTTGATTTCGAGGAAATTCCATGTTCCTCCGTTCACCAGTAGGCGGTTTGCCGAACTCCGAAATTGGTAACTCGAATTTTGCAACCCTTGGAATTGGGGGGGGGGGGGGGGTGGATTTTGCTCGGGTTCGCGACAAAAATTTCGTTTGCGACTGCCGTAAGAAGGAAAACGCGCGAATCCATAAACCTAGAAAATGGTGGAATCCGCGTTAATAGCATTTCCCAGGCAAGAGGAGTAAAAGAAGCTGCCGTTAAGCGAATAAACACAAATTACACGTTCGTTAAATCTACCTGGTAGTTGCTTTTGTTAAGGCAACTATTTAAATGGAAAAAATATGCAAATGAAATGAAAACAAAGAGGGATGGCTGCTATAGTATATATACATTTGCATCTTTGAAATCTGGAGAACTGAATTCTTTTTAACGACGTATTAAATGTTAAGAGAGGCAAGAGAGGGAGGAAGGGAGGGAGGGAGAGAGAGAGAGAAAGAGTGCACAAAGTATTAATTAGAGTTTTCCTTTGAAAGGGCTTTAGTTGATGGATACAAAACGTAATAACGAGTCGTCGTAGTCTAAGAGAGAGAAAAAGAGAGAGAGGGGAGAGAAGGAGAGGGAAGGAGAGGGAGCAAAGGGGAGGGAACGAAGGGATTCTTTATACCATAGAAGAGTAGAATTTTATTAAAGCACAGCCACGATACGTATAACTCTGCGGACAAAAGAGACAAGGCTGCTTCCTTCCTTCCTTCCTACCCCTCTTATACTCATTCTTTCTTTCTTTCTTTCCTCCTTTCCCTCACCTTCCTTCTCGCCCTTTCTCTCTCTCTCTCTCTCAACTCATTCTTCTTCTTTTACCCCTGCTACTAACTTTTTCCACCCCCTCATTTCTCTTATAACTTTACAAGACTCATACCCACGATTTCTCCATTCGTCTGCGTCCCACCTTTTCCCTCCTTCCTCCTCTTCAACCCCTCTCGCTTTACTTTACTTTACTTTACTTTACTTTACTTTACTTTGCTTTGCTCGTACAACAAAACCCGCCTGACAACAGAATTGCACCAACTATTGGATTTCCCAAAGTGAGACAAAAATTGTCTTTGTCTGTTTTGTTCTCAACAGCTGTAACTACTTAGGGAATTGCCTTAAGAGCACAATATGATGCTTAAATGGTTTTCATAGCTCGCTGATGGAGAATTATTCCATACGGGGTTTGTGTTCGAAAAAGAGAAAGATCGTATCCAAGGTTTTTTTTTTCATCGAAATATGTATTTTTATAAATATTACAAATATTTCAGAAATTCGATACTTTTTTTTTTCAAAGGATTTCGCGAAATCTGGGTCGGGCTTTCCGGAGCTTTGATCAAAGAAAATCAGGACAGGAAGTTTTGAATTCACCGAGAAAATAATTGCAATAAGAATAAATGTGATTGGAATTATACTTTTCTTTTCTACCGTAACAGGAAATTATTTACAGTAAACTAGAGTCAATAGTAATTTTTGTAGAAAATTGAAATACCAGAGTGTAGCTCGATCACGGGAAAAAAAATAATATCTCGCAGGTTTGCGGATTTTCGAAGGGTACGTCTGCTTTAAAAACAAGCGTGGCTGATATTTTGTAGAATTTCCTGAAAGGAAGTCATTAGTATTTTGCCGGCTCAAAAGAAAAATCATTATACATTCCATATATAGCGCGTGTAACTCAACAAATTTTTTCTAAAGAGTGTGTCAACAATTTCCAAACGTAAGTACGAAACATTATTGCATATATTTTTCAAAACGGGTATAGAATTCTTTCATGACGATATTCCCTTTTTTTTCTTCTTCGTGCCTTTTCTGGCTGACATTTTCCTGAAAGTAGGTACATATTGGAATCCCGCTACTAGAAAATTGAAAACTTGAAAACAGCTTTGCTTGAATGTTTCCTGTGCATAATTCAGGGTTCTACTGAACTGGAATATAAAATGAAATCGAGTCAATTTGAAATTTTCCACATTCATTCCAGGAACCTCGAAAATTCGAAATTACATATTTTTCTCCCTTTTTCCACTTCCCATGACGATTGATTCGAGGAAAAACACCCCTTCCACCCCATTTACAATCCAATAAGTAGCTTTTTCGAAAGATCTTCTTATTATTTACTCGGAAAAACGGGGAGGGAAAAAAAAATGGCTACATAAAGATTCTGGAAGTATCATAAAAGTTGTTCCCTAAAAGGTTTCCAAGTTTTTAGGTGTTCAAAAAAAGGGAAAAAAAAGTGATCAGCTCTCAGTTGTTAGCTCAAGACGTCGTGGATATATAAACCCATCCTAGTGTTTCTCCCTCCAAGGGTGGCTACCCGGGGGAATCAATAACCGACAGTCTGGAAGGGTGTAGGGGTTGCAAAGTAGAGGGGTTCCTCGGCACAAGTGGGGGTTGGTACCGCCCTCGGCACGCGACCAGCACGCGACCACCCCTGACCTCCTCTCTCTGTACTCCGACTACCCTCTCCTGCAGACTTCGCCTCAAAACCACCCCTCGGGGTTGCCAATTCCCGCTAGACATTGTCTTCAATATTCTCCCTTTTCCCTTCCACCCCTTTGCCTCCCACTACATGTGTCTCTATATACTTTTTATACCCCGTGTACGCGTACCCTCGCGAGAGCGAGAAGGGCGCAAAATCGGCGCGGGCGCCTCGAAATCGCGCCGCTCCGACTCCAAGGGGTCGCCATCAACCCCCGAACGTCAGAAGGGGCTCGAAGTCACGGCGTAGCTGCGGAAAATTCGCCCTTTCGATCCTCGGGACGGCGTTTGGTGACGTTCGGAAACTCGATTGACCGTTTTTTTGCGACGAACAATGGAGGAAACCTGACTTGGAAACGGGAAGTCAAATCACTTTTTTAATGGAAATCACGGTATTGTGTTCCTGTTTTTCGAGAATTTGCCCCGTAATGAAGTTACGAGCGGTCCTATTGAAAACTCGCCCCTATCAGAGACCGCTTAGACTCGAATTCCGATTTCCCGATTGTTTTCACGTTTCTGGGAAATCGAATAACGGAAGATCGTCTCAATTTATTTTTTTACTTTCATTTCGGAAAATATTTTCCTACAAGGGGCCAACATTTTCAAATGGAATCTCTACGTTCTGTATTTTACAATTCCGCGAAGACGATCGATAAGAGTTTCTTCAAACGGAGACAGTGAAAAGAAATCTGTCATTTTTTTCCATTGGACGTAAATGGATGTAGATTTCCAGAAATTCTCAGCGATTACAGGATTTTTTCCTCTCCCGGAAGATTTATTTAATTTTTTAGGAAATGCAGAAAATCACGATTTTTTGTTCAAGCGATCGCGATTTTCTGCATCATGCGCCCGAGTTACAAAGCACCTGCACATTAATCCGTCTTGTAATTACAGCCATCCGTGCGGTTCCCCGTGCAGTAATAATCTGCTTTGTTTAATGTAATCCCATGTAAATGGAAATCGCTGCTGCCGGGGATGTTTTACGCCTGATATTTGAATCCCCACTTCGGATTACGCTTCGGCTATTCCGAAGGGGAAGGTGACCGAAAATATTAATTAATAATTACATAAATAATTGCGCAAATTTTCTCGCGAGGGAAAGAGATTGTAGTAATTATAATAATTATCGATACACCGTCGTAATTTTAGTCACAGGATATTTTATAACGCCGTAAAATAATAATTGCTGTAACCGTCGATTGTCTTTATTGCGAAGCAAAATTATAAAAAATTTTTTTTTATTCAATGGAAAAAATCATAAAATATAAATGAATAACCATACAACTCAGAAGACAAAGGGTGAGGGTCCATAAGGCGGGTTTTTGGCCCCAAAAAAACTATTTTTTTTAATAACAAAAAAATTTAGGTTTGCTCCAACAAAAAACGGCTCTAATTAATGTTAAAAAAAATTTAATATGGTTCCAACAAAACATTGAAAATTTTTAAAAGACTATTATTGTACAAGTCCGAGATATTATCATTTCTGTGCCAAAATCCCGCCTTATGGACCCACATCTTTTTCTTCGAAATATAAAAGTTATTGTCACGGCGTGGCAATTTTAATCACGGGCAAAAATAGTTGTTACATCCAGTGGAACCTACCCCCATCCCCTTCCACGAACTTTCTTCTATGAGGAATGGCGCATTTACTTCGGATAACAAAAAAAAAAGATGCATCTATTCCATCGAGACAATTGAAAGGAAAACAATTAAGAAAGAATGCAAGAAAGAAACATGGAATCCATTAATATCTCAGTTAAGAGTTTTTGTCTCGGCTTTGAAAAGAACCTGTGGCTGTTGCAGCAACAGCAAATAGGGGAAAACAGAGTGTAAAGTCGTGACAGGTGTCGAAGGGTTTTTAAAGGGTTGGTTGGTTGGTTGGTTGGTTGGTTGGTTGGTTGGATGGTTGGATGGTTGGTTGGTTGGTTGGTTGGTTGGTTAGTCCATCGGAGAGAACGGGAGAAAGGAAGAGCGATAGAAGAGCCATTGAGAGTGGGAAAGATAGAGAGAGGGTTGCAGTATTATAGGGTTTACAACCGCGACAGGGTTCGGGCGTGGTGAGGAGCACTAGGGGTGGGTAGGAGCAGCCGTACCGGCAGTAGCGGTAGCGGTAGCAGTAGCAGTAGCAGTAGGAGTGCTGCAGCAGTGGTACGCATAGTTGTAGTAGTAGTACTAACAGCAGCAATAGTAGTCTCTAGTAGTAGTAGCAGCAAGTGGTATAAGGAGAGAATGAGCGAGGGATGAAGTGGTTACGGGGGAAGTTTAGAGGAGCTCCGAGAGAGGGTTGGGGTGTTTGGCGCGTGCCACGTTTCGTTATCGATTCCTTCCTTCCTTCCTTCCTTCCTACTTTACTTGCTCACTCGCCTACTACTAGCTCGTCTGCTTGTTTACTTGTCCCGGTATTGCCACTCACCCTTTTCCTTTTGCTAACCATCGACTCGATATTACTCAGGAAACCGCACGTCTCAACCCTTCACACACGTACATACGCACGCATATATAACACGATTACATATGTACGCGTTTCTCGTAATGAAACTTCTTTCCGATAATTATTCGTTACACTGAGAAAACTAACTTTCGTTTTACCTCGTCCCGGGAATCGCCCCGAAAATTCGCACCCTACCGGGAAGAAAGTGTCGCTTAATTGCGCTCTTATGAAGAATTAAATGCGATCAAATGTGCAAAGGAAAGGGATAGTTTTCCCGTGAAAACAATAAAAAGGATTCAAAGGGCAAAGATTTCGTTAAAACCTTGAAGTACAAACATTCAAATTATTAACAATAAAATATTATTATTATTATATTAGGTTGTCCCATAAATTTCTTCCTTTCCGACTCGAGGTCTTACATAGCGTGGCGCGGAAAAGACTTATGGGACAACATAACGTCGATACGATAATTTGCAAAATGATTAATGCTATTTATACGTAATCAAAAATCCAAAAGCAAAAATATAGTGTTTTAATTAAAATGGAAATTCTTATTCAATAGCAATTTTTTTTTCATAATTGCTCCACTAATTTTTGACACTTTCGGTAGAAACAGTGTTACACATTATTCTGTTTTTGGTATTTTTGTAATCTAGTCAAATAAATAAATAAAATATATTATAATAGAAATTATTCTCCCGAATAATAATTCGCAACTTCAACAAAAGGGAATAGTAATTATTGTAGGTATTATTACATAAATAAATAAATGAATGAATTTGAAGAATGGGAAGGTGATGATTTTCGGAATCTAATAACTCTATTCACGAGGAGTGAATGGAAGAGGCAAAACTTGGGCAAATGAGAAAAGCTACGGTAAGGATGTATTCTTATCAGAAAAGAAAGTTAAAGGACTCAAGTTTATAGGGAAAGAAGGGAAAAGAGGACGACGTTATAATCGAGTTCGTATTTCGTTTTAACGCTTGGAAACTGGAAAACTTGGAAAACAGGCAACGAGCAAGAAATACATATACATATATATGTATATACATATACTCGTGTGTATAATACATACATAGATATTGGGGTGGAGGAGTAAAGAGAGGGTGGTTACCTAACAAACTCAGACTACTACTACCACCACTACTACTCCTACTACTACTACTACTACTACTACTACTTCTGCTATCACCACCACTCCTGGTTCTATTCGTTCATGTTGCGAACCAACGGAAAGAAAAATATAGTCGCAAATCAAACAGAAAACACATTTTTCCTCTTTTCTACCCCTCACTCATGTAAATATTTGTTCTGAAAATATACGTTAGTTTCGACACAGCCACTGTAGCTTGCAGGGTGCGTCTGTGTGTGGAGGGATGCATGTGTGCAGGAGGTGTTTGTACGCCTTTCCAACATATTCCAAGTCCGTTTCTGCAACTTCCACATGCAGTTAGATAGACTGGTTCTCTCTCTCGCTCTCTCTCTCTTTTTCGCATACAACGACTGTAGTATTTTCAATTTCCAGCGACTATATACGTGTGGTGTTTCTCTCCTTTTCCGAACCTACCGTCTTCTTTCCAGCAGCACACCCTCGCTAGGTACACCCCCTCCGACAATCAATTCTCAACTCAAATGAAATACTACTGTGAAATATGATGCTTTATGTCTCTCCTTTGTCTACCTATATCGACCTTCAAATGGGACGTAAAAATTCCTTTTATATTCGACGGAATTCCATTTCGGAACTTTCCTCGGCAAATTGAAAATATGAGCCCTCTCGAAACCTCTCCTCGATCCTCCTTTTTAGCCGAATCTGGAAAGAGTCCGTTTTCCAAAAACGGAAAATTACAAAAATCGACCTATAAAATTTATTAAAACGAGACAGGAGAGAAAATTCATTGGAAAATAAATTGACGAAATCGTAAAAGCAAATGTTTTATTGCACGGATGATCCTGCGCTTCTTTTTCCACGAAAATCGACAATTTTTTTAAGTAAATTTTGTTATTACTTTCCATCGCGAGCGCGTGTTTGCTATTTTTTCTAGCAATTTTCATTACTTCGACAATTTCTTTTTCCCCGGTACTCGGCTTCGTATTTATATTAGAGTGGGAAATGTGTGTTTATCGGCGCATCACTCATACATGCGCGAAAAACATTTTTATTTGCTTTTTAAACGCGTCGAAACTTTTTTATCACTCCTCCCATCTGAAAAGCAATATGAAATGATAAATAAAAAATATGTTTCTCGTTATAGCGGAGTTTATAGAAAAGTTCAGAGCTACGCATAGCTCGTGTACGTACACATCGGGGAGCATCGTTGCGCGAGCTTTTCCCTTTTAATTTCAAACTGATGCTTTGTCGATCAATTTTCTGGACACTGCACTGGGTGGCTGCAAGATGTTAATAATAAATAAAACAAAATTTAGATGAATCACTTCCCTTGCTGAAATTCCTTACTGGCCCAGACCCTCGAGGTACTCAAGTATCAGAAATTTTTATAAGAATATTATTAATATATTTTATTGAAAATTTAAAAAAAAAGTTGAATTAGTTGCTGGAATATTTCAGGAGAATGTTAATTCCTCCCGTTTTATTATTCATCCAAAATTCGATTTCTCTTATTTCTTGAAATCATTTATTTATTTATTTATTTATTTATTTATGGTTAGGAAATAAAATAATATTCCCCATATTTTTAGCTAATCGTCGAAATGATAATTTCTTTTTTTTTTGTTGCTATAACTCATCTCGATTTTGCTTTCTCTCATTTCTTGGAATTATTCATTTATTTCTTTATTTATTTGTTGCTGATTGAGGAATAAAATAATATTTCCTCTATTTTAAACTAATCTTTGGAACGATAATTTCCGCTTTTTTTCCCAGAAATTATTCATTTGAATTTCGATTTCTCTAATTTCTTGAAACCACTTATCTATTCATTTATTTATTTATTTATTTATTTATTGATAATAGAGAAATATAAAATACCTGAAAGATCCATAACGCAGGTATGCATACAAAGGCGTTGATACAAGCTGGGGGAATTTGTTGGCCGGTTTATATTTTGAAATGGCCATTTGAAATCCAGTTTCTCGCTACACATAAAATATTTTCATCTTTGTTAGATGAAAGCGTTTATGTTTATAGCATAATTAATTTCATTTACGGTCGCTATTAGATTACCAGCGTGACGATTGCGATATGTATCTGGTAATTGCGGTAAAAAGACGAGGCGAAAAAATCCTCTGCAACCAGTTGAATACAGTTGAATAACCGGTCAATGAGGAAATCATACCACAATTATCAACCACTTTATAGTCTATGACATTTAACTTTACTAGGAAGAGGAGGATTTTATAGAGCCTACTTTATATATTGACGAACGTGTTTTCTCCAGCCTAATTAGCGTCGTTGCTTATTATAAAAGAATTTACGAAAAATATAACTCGAAGCCATTTTTCATCCGTGGCTGGAAATTTCAAATTTCAAATTATATTTATTTTTATTGTGGCTATTTTATTATACTTATTTTATTGTGGCTATAAATATGGATGGAAAAATAAAAAAAATTAGGTAGAATCAAAGGAAATGGGTATTTTCTGTAAAATTTCGAATTTTAGGGAATTTCGAGTTAGTGTTGCAACAATATATACGTTTTCAAAAATTCGAAAAATAATCAGGAAACACTCCTCAATTGAAAATACAATCAAAAGTAAAAAAAAATAATAATAATTTGCATAATAAATAAAATCCCCAAAGAAAAACTGAGTAAAAATTAACGAACATTATGATAATCTGTGATAGATTTAGATTTCGACTTCGCGAAAGAGAATGAGCAAAGCCCACTTGTGTAAACTTCATTCTCAAGTGTTATGCCAACAGACCGAAAGCCCAACGATGAAAATAATTAGCCAAGTTCCGGAATTGCCAAGATAGTCAGGGAGATTAACTATTGGATTAGGCTCACAGGGGCTTTCCACTAGACTCGACTGTAGTGGCTAATATTTGTAGCCTCGCAACTGCCAAGAGAATTTCGATTATCCACCAGAAAGTTGCAAAGTACCGAAGTGGCAAAATTTATTTTCCCCGAAATCATCGTCGATTTATAGAAAAAAAAGGCGATTTGGCAAAAAAAAATCGAGAAATATATTTGATCCAGCGAAAGGTGGTTCGCCGGTTTCCCCTGAAACACACGTCGAAGTCTCGAAAGGTAGAACCAACGTGGCCGATCCCATAGGTGACCGTCGTTTTATTGCACATAAATGGGGAATAGAAAGAAAGCAAATTGAATGGCAGTCATTAAAGATTAATAGTGTTGTAATAAAATATACCTTAAAAGCAAGAATCGATAATAATTTCTTGGCCAACGAACGGGATTTTGCGGAGACGGAGAAAAAAAGGCTTAATGGAATATTTAACCCAAGGTTAAATCCATGCATGATTTACTGTTTGATTAACACATCCAGATAACGCTCGTGTCTGTAATATATTAAGGAGCATCTACGACATAAATCACTTTTGATTTATTAAAATTAGAACAAGCGTCGATTAAGAATAAGGAAAAATATTGTTGGCTCCAACGAGTCTTTTAAATAATAATAATAATAATGATAATGATTATCGTTAATCGGTTCGATAAATAAATCCTTTATTTATCATGTTTATTCGTTTATTTTGGGACAGGATTGAGAATGAAACGGAGAGATCCTGACATTTTTAATAAAATTGGTTTCCAAGAGTGCAACTTTTTTCCTTCTCCCGGGCGAATTACGACTGACGGCTAAATTTCTATGGAATCCTGGATACCTTGTTGAAACCCGGTTTTTTTCTGGCCAACGAGACTGTCCAATAATAAATTCAAATTTATATATATATATGTATATTTATATATATGTATCTTTTGTCGAGATAAAAAGGTAGACTTTTGCCGTGTAAAAACATGGAAAGAAATATATATAGATATATATATAAAGCCGTGAGATATGTTGCTTTTAGTAAAATGAAATACATGTCTAGGAAGTACAGAGTGAGATCTATGTATAGAAATGCGGCTATTGTTCCATAAGATTTAGAGACTTTTATTATACCGGCTTTGCTTTTGCAGTTTCCCGACGCTTCTTATCGAAGCACGTACCCACCACTCTATCCCGGTGTGTGAAATCACGATATTTTCTCACCCTCGAGTTCGTCAAATAGAAAAGAAAAGGAAAAATTGAAAATTCGAGGTCCGACTTTTTCCCACCTTCCCGTTGTTCTGGAATTTTTCGGGACGAAATTGTAGCTTCGAAATTGACTCCATCGCTCGCAAATAATAATAATAATAAAACGAGCAGGCAACAAGAAATAAATTTGAGAGAATAATAATGGCACTAAAAAAAAAAGATTCGCAATCGCGAAGTTACATTTATATCCCAGTTATATATCGGCACGGTCGGAGATTTGTAACTGACCGAGTGCCCGATAAAGGAGCCAAACAGGGTCCGAATCGTGACGAGCTTGCGAATAAACAAACGTATACCTTTAGCAAGTGCTTATGTACTCGAAGCTATATAAAGCAAAATTTAAATTCGGATACAATTCACGGTTGGAGTAAATCCCACTCTAGCTTAACACAATGTTAGTAACGAACTAAAGCTCTTGCCATTAGGGAATTCGATTTGTCGGCAAAGCTCCGCACGGCTGCAGACATTTTATTTAGACGACGGACCGGAAACTATACTTGATTCGTTTCGTATTATCGATCTCTTATTTCCTTCCCCATTTTTCCTTGTTTGCATTTCTTCAAATTCGGAATATACCAATTCACCAATTTTCAAATTTCTGTTCCTAAAAAAAAACAAATCCACGAATTTTCAATTATTCATTTTAAAAATAAATTATTTTCTAACCGGCATAACCATGGAAGTAGTTAAAATTGCAAAAAAATGGTCTCTTATTTCTTTCCCCATTTTTCCTTTGCATTTTTTCAAATTTCAAATATACCAATTCCCTAATTTTCAAATTTCTGTTCCTAAAAATAAACAAATTCACAAATTAGAATTACTAGAAATAAATGGTAGGTACCATTTTCAACTATAGCAATAGTTAAAATTACTACTTCGTATTTTTTCGTGTTATTACATTAAAAAATTTTATTTATTATTCAATAGTAAATACTTACAGGCTTTGAAAACAAATAAAACCACGAATTATGTAACTCCTATCATCCAATTTCCGGATGTTATTTATTTTTGCCCAATCGATTTAATAATAAATACTTGCATCAACAGTTACTCTCAAATATTGGAAATTCTGTAAAATTTCTTCAAAAAATGAATCCACGAATTATTCAAAGAATATCGTGAATATTCTGAATGTTACTTATTTTTAATTTCTGTAATAGTTTTAAAAATTATTTGATTTCTACTCAACTTAATTTGAAAGAAATTAGAATTAAAATAAATTTAATTAGAGGTACTGGAAATAAATGTTAGATATTATATTTAACTACAGCGATATTTGAAATATATACTATATATTTTTTTACGGTTACTGCAGGCTATGAAAGATAAAACGGCGCGAATTAAAATTTGATAATGGAAAAAAGGGGCTTCGAAGACGTTTTTTGAGACTCAAAGTTTTCCGGTGATTCAGGGAAAAGAAAATAACTAGCCCCGCTATCATCAATCTTTGCTTACTGTAACTATACTAATACGGGGAGAGATTCATCCGAGAATTATAGTTAGGTGAGTTAAGACGGAGCTTTTAAAACGCTTATTTCACCCTCAGAAATAAGCTGTCAGCCATGGAGGTAGATGAGTAAATGAAAGCATGAAAAATAGTGCTTTCCCAAGAACAGAGTTTTGCACGCGTCCTCCTCTACCCACCACCACCAACACCGAGTCGGAGGGTAGGTGGGGATCTCATTTTAAAGTTTTGCAAGAAAGAAAAACTAGGAAAATATACTTAAACTCCAAATGAAATTTCAAAAGTAGGCGGTGGAGTTTTACTCGGATGAAAAATGTGTTAGACTTTCATAGTTACATATAATAGTATAACAGACTGCGAGTTTCTTTCACCCCCTTTTTCCCGGATGCTATTCTTCCCTCAAATGATGTCGCCAGTAATTAGATTTTTGAGTGAAAAAGTCTTTTATTCCCATCCACTCTTTCATAGCCCGAGACTGTGTCTCATTTCGCTTGGAAAAATTATACACACACACACACACACTCTCTCTCTCGTCATGGAATTATTTCATTAAGCGATTATTTCATTAGGCGTTATTTTGAATGGCTAATATCACCATTAGGAAACGAGAAACTCTCGGAAAATCGTTGGAAAAATTGTGTGATATAATTATTCTCATCGTATGTATTAAAAATTCCATATGTAACAATTATTCCATATGTAATTATTATACCCTCGTAATTAAAAATAAAATGATCCATAAATTCCATAAATAGTTCCATGAAATAATTCCTAAAAATTCCATAAATCATAAATTACCCTCGTTAATGTAATAACACCAACAATTAGCGTGACCATTAATTTTTGTAAGATTAAGTGGCCGATTATTTTGAAAGTGGCCCAAGTTCAATTTTTTCTGAATTTCGCAAAATGTTTTTAAATAAACGAATTGTTACAACAATTATTAATAACACCCTGAAAAACACCCTGGAAACTAAAAAAATGAATAATTAATATTTCTCTATTAAAATAAAAAAAGGAATTAATTGTATTGTAATTGATATAGAAAAAAAGTTGAACTAATTAACAGCGTTTATAAAAGTTGAACGAATAAAAAATTATTGTCTTCTAATAAAATTGTTATTTTAGTGAATTTAAAACAAAAAAGGAAAAATGTAATAGTTGCCAAAATTGAGATGTTAATTAAACTAAGTATTTTTTGTTTACTCAGTTATATGAATATATATGTGTATATATGTATAAAGTAACAGAGTTCTCTTTAGAAATACACAAGGTTTAAACGGGGAGAAAAGCGTAAGGGGTGAAAAGCGTAGGAAGAGCGCGCCGCGGCTTCTCCTCTCTTTCTCTCTTCCGTTTCCGTGATATTCAAGGTACGGCGCGCGTGCTGTTTGGAAAAGCAATATTGTGAATATGTGATGGAGTGGTCTGAGGTGGAAAAAGTACCTATGGACTGAGAGAGGGTGAGGAATCAATACGTCATTTAGGCTGTTACCATGGTAGCACACAACCCCGACCGACCATCTTTCGGAGGCTGCGACTCACTCTCTTCTCTTCTCCTCTCTCCTATCTCCTATCTCTCTCTCTCTCTCCTCTTTTCTCATCCCTTCAATCTTCACTCATCCATCGTTGCATTTGCATTCGCATTTGCATTTACAACGTCAATAGAAACTGGACTCTTCTAATTCCTTCGATTCTGCTCAACCCGAGCCTCCTCTAGTTCATAACTGGAGCTTATTTCTAACGCCAGTAGCCAAAGCCACTGAAAGCTCCACTTTCTAATCCTTTTCTGGCTTTCGGAAATTTCCAATTCATTTTTTTGATCCCGGACGAAATATTTAACAATTTCTTCGTCATTTTCAATTTTGATATTTAATCTTGAAAATGTAATCTAACGAGATGCGAAAAAAGTAATCGCGAATTAATCAAAAATGTTTAATTAGCAGGCCACTAATTTTTCGAAATAACGATGTAATATTTATATCATATATTTTCCTAATTTTTATAATTTTTTTTTAAAGCAGAGTCTGACAGCCCCTCTATGTACTCCGAGGATTAATATCGACTTCAACAAACGCAGGGTTGTATTTTTGAGAAGCAAATCGCGATAAGAGTAATTACATGAAACTTGGGGGAAATCAAAGTAGGAAGTCAGCTGATTCTTTAATAGTGTTGAACCAGGAACTGTACCAGGACTGCTAACTGCAATTCGTGATTCTTTTTTTTTTCCTCTCTTTCCCCGGCTCTGAAAATTCCGCAATGTAATTTCTCAACTCCGTGCTTAAGTTAACGCTTAACTCCAGCCATTCGATGTTCAAGTTAAACAAGGACTTTCCAGTCCCTCTTGATTCTTGGTGATTACGAGCAAGGTCTTCCGGCTATACCAACAAAACCCTCGGTGCTCTGTCGAGAATAGACATCGGTGTACTTTGCAACTAACTTTGCCTGCAGTTTTCATTTGTCTCCTGCAGTACTTTTCTAAAGGGTGCAATCCTATTAAATGGAGCTATTATTCCATGTTTCCCTAAAACGGCTCTTCCCACCGGTGGGAAATTTTCAGATTTTTCTGTTCCAGAATTTCTTGAATTCTGTTAATTTTCGACAAATGCAAGTCTCGTGCATTTCGAGGATGCGCTTGAATAAACGTCCTACGAGTTCGACTAAAAGTGCAGCGACCACCCATTGCACCGAGTGAATTGTCTACGTAGGAAGAAATTGCAGCGAATTAGTAGCTCTAAGAAATGTATCAACGGTACGAATATTACGGGAAAAGTTATTTTAGGGATATCAGAGATTCATGAGCTTGTCAGGTCCACGATTTTCTAATTGAATAACCGCCCGAGGATGAGATTCGTTTCAGAGCTTGACTTGACATTTTTCAATTTTGTATGTACAACATTTAAATTTATACATCAGTTGTCACTTCTTATAAGATTAATCATGAAACTGCATTAGTTTCACTTCTACCGCTCCCTGTCATGTCTGTGTCTTATTCGTCTCGTTTGTGAATCTGAAAAAAAAAGAAGAAAGAAATAGGAGTATCTCATTGTTTCATACCTAGACAACGTCATATCGAAAAAATTAAATAACTGCTCGGAAAAAAATTGCTATTTTAAAAGTAATAAAAATATTTAATAAATACGCACCTAAAACCATCCGACCAATAGGGGAGGCACAGAGATTTCACAAAATTCGTTACGTCATTGTTCGACCACTCCAGAATTGGGAAATCTACTTTTACCGAACGGAAATTTCCCAAATCCTCCAAAATACTGGTCCTTTTATTTTTCCTTGTTGGGAGCAACAAAATTTCTATGCTTTCTGGTACCAGCGATTTCACTTGTTCGACGTTTTTTGGAGTTTGGAGAAAAATCGTTGTCGATTTATATCTACAATAACGTAAAATATGAAATTATTATTAAAATGAAAATAATGAAAATAAAAAATTCCTTTCGATGATAATATATAATACCTTTTAACCGTTTCACTGATGAATTCTTGCACACGTGAATTGAAATCCTCGTCTCGAAAACAAATTGTCTGGAGTGGTACGTTATCCTTCTGCAAAGTACTTTTCGCGATGTGACTCAGGTGAAGCAAAACTGCGGACTCCAAGGATCCGTCAAAATACAGCAACACCTTCGAGGGATTTTGCAAATTTTTCCTGAAGCGTTACAAAAAATATATTTTTTTGAAGGAACAAATTAAAAATTCAATCGGAATCAAAATTATGTATGAAATTTCATTCCGTTCAAAATTAAATTTATTTCTTACCGCAGAATGGCCAAGGTCCGATCAAAAAGTTCGGGATTTGGGGACGATTGTACAAAAGTTTTGTATTTCGAAATCAAATCATCCTCCGGCTTGTTATCGTATTTTATGAGGACGTCTTTTGGTATCAAACTGCAGAATTTAGCTCTGGCTTTTTTTGTGGTATCTTGGCGATCGCTTTCGATAGTCACTCTCGCTTTGTAGTACCTGAAGGAGAAAATTCTCAAATTGGGAACCTTGAGATCACTCGTTATCGTAAAAAGTGCAAAATTACCTATTATTTTCGGGGTAGGATCCAAAAGCCACTTGGGGAAATTCTTTAGAAACTCGAGTCAAAGCATCAGCGAAGGATTCCTCTCTTGCATTTATATGCAGTTCATCTTTGACGAAGGTTTGGTCGGTAGAAAACAATTCCTTGCACAGGCTTTCAAAAGATTTCTCAAAAAACACCGGGGATCCCGGAAAAACGTAGACGTTTTGTAAAGTTATACAAGGGTAGCGCAGTTTTTCCCCTGATTTTGGATTCACGCCGAATTTCAACGTTGCCTTTTCTGGAATCTTGAAAACAAAGAAAAAAAGAATTGTTTCCTTGTTTTGGGAAATTCATTCGATTCCGCAACTTACAAGCGCCATTTTGAAAGCAGCCGATGAGTCATCTTGAGTATTGAAATGCGTTTTTATAATATGCACCAATGTCGGATCGTATTTTAAATTTTGACCGAAAGCCTTCGCCAATCCTGGAATTATTTAATAAATTAGTCATTGACTAGAATTAATATTATCAATAAAAATGGAGAAACTTGAAATTTTTTAGAACCTTCATAAGTGACGTCATCATGCGTTGGCCCAATTCCCCCAGATGTGATGACGTGAGAAAACATTTTGGAGAAATCCAGAATTTCCTGGCTGATTCGATCCACGTCGTCGCTTATTACTGAAATCTGAAATTCAATTTAGAATTTTCGAAATTTTTACAATTATGTTCTTATTTCCGGTGATTAAAAAAAATATAACTGATATTAAAAAATATATATTTAAAATCAGTGGCACTAAAAAAATTAGAAAATAATTGAAAACATGAATTGGCAAACTTGGGTAGAAAATTAAATTGAGTCAATAGTTAAATTCCGAATTTTTCAATAAATTATCAAATTTGTTAAAAAAAAATAAAATTTACTGACTTTCTGTACTTTCACTCCGCAATTGTACAATAGTTTGCACATGAAATGGGAATTCGTGTCCTTGACTTGAGCTTTTAGGATTTCATCTCCGATTACTAAAAACAGAAAAATTTAGCAACAATGGAGAATTAAAAATTCCAATTTTGGATTCAATTGTAAATTAAATCCACATTTTATTCTATACATCCAAAAAAATATTCCGTTTCTTACAATTCCTCCCGCATTCCCGAAATTTACTGGAAATAATGTTTCTCAGGTAAACGCAACAATGGAGTTTCTATTGTTGCACCACACCTTACACGCGACACTTACTAATTACTCCTGCGGTTACTTGCTGGCCGCCACTGGAGCCAGACTTGGTCCATTGTTTAGAATTTGAGAGATTCGACTTGAGGATGAATCGAACGTCGAAATTTCGAACGCGGAACATTTTTATTTTCGAATTTTCTCCTCTCGCATGGAAACCCGTGGATGCAGAAGCAGCAAACGTTTGAATTTAGGAATGCAATTACAGCATGGCTGCTGTCCTCGGATGCTTTCAAAAGTCACTCCATTCGTTGTTGAATTTCGCCATTCTGCGGCTGAGGAAAAATAAATTTAGAATTTCACCAATTTGTCAATAGACGATAAAAAAAGAGAGAAGAAAAATAACAATAGAATTTATTTGTATCCCTATTATGCAATAAATAAAAGAAAAAAGAAAACGCATTTGTGTGGGTGAAGTCATCCAATAATGGCACCAGCCTCAATTATACGCGAAGTAGCCATAAACTCACCGAAACAATTGTACAAATTTCTACTGCGTGAATGCAACAAATTGCCAAAAGGAGCTCAGGAATTTTATAAGCATTCCATCAAGCAGGTAAATATTTTCCTCGGAGGCTGCGAAATAAGAAAAACGGGAATTGAATTGTTCGGTTCCATCCAGAAATCCTATTTAATACAAACTGAAGATGTTTAACACCATCAACTTACATAACCTCTAAAAATCGCAATATTGGGCTACACATGACCATAACCTGCCTCAATTTTCAATTTATTTTATTTATAATTGTTTTCAGGGTTTTTGGATAATTTGGAACTTGCTGTCAATTCTACGGAATTTCATCTAATTTTTTTATTAATTTCTAAATTCAATGAACCAAATTTAAAAAATTAGTTAAATTAGAGTTAATACTGAATCGCTAACTGATGTCGAATAGTAACAATTTTTTCTGCGAATATAAGAACCAAGAAATTAGTATTATTTTCCACCTTTTTTCAGAGTTTCAAGCAACACGTGTTCGAACCAGATCCCGAACGGGTGAAAGAAATTATGGAAAAAGCAATCTTAGATGCAAAATGGATCGTCGACAAGGTATTTCTTCTATAATTAATTTCTGCTACTTAATAATATTTGCTAAACTTTTTTTTTATTAAATCTGAAACAAATCCAATAGTTACTTATCCCAATTTTCAGTACAACAAAAGTAGCCCAGACTCGACGACAAAAAAGCAATAGTTTAACGGATTAACTGGAATAATAGTCGGATCACAGATTGCAAAATGAATTTCAAAGTAGTCGTTTCTAAAGACGTCGATCTCGAAGTGGAGCAATTCTGGAATGGTCTTAATGTCTGGATTTCAAACCCCCATCTAGTGAATCGTCGAATTTTGGCTACTTCTCAGCTCGCGTTATGGAAACTGAATGATGATGCTTCGGGAATCGAAAAACAAGTGGACGAACAAATAGGAGACTTCAATTCCGACACAGATTTTTCCAAAATTGTTGGAATGAACGACGAATCGGCAATAGATTTAGGAAATCAAAGTAACTTTTTGGACGATGACCATGCAAAGTGTTACCTCTGTGTCAAGAAACTTCTTCCGAGAAATTCAAATGTTTTTTGCGAGACTTTGGATGTTACTGTAATAAATAAAGAGTTCCAAAGTGCTACGAGCTTTTACAAAGAACTCGACAGGACCGGGTCCAGGAAAACTCTGGGTTTCAAAAAACCTTTTAAAATTTCTTTGGCAGAAAATAATTTACAGATTAGCGTCAAACCGAATGGGGATGAAACCGAATCGAGTGACAAGTGGTTGAAAGACAAATTATTTCCCCGACTAATTAAATGGATGGAAAACGAATCTAGTCAGGGCAATAAATTTTGTGGGGCTTCTTTGAGTCTCGTGGATCCCGAAAAATACGTTCGACTCTATAACGACTTGAAATCGAAGTACGGCGCTAGTATGGTGAAAATATGGCCGGAGAACACGGATCCTCTGAAATTCGTGTACGAGGACGTTGCGATTGCGACTTATTTAATTCTGCTGTGGGAAAAGGAGAGGGAAGAGAAAAGTTTGACCAATAAACAATCATTTTTGGATCTCGGTTGTGGAAATGGTTTATTGGTTCATATTTTATCGGAGGAGGGCTATCCGGGTTCAGGAATTGATTTGCGATCAAGAAAAATCTGGAAAGTTTTTCCAGCCACTACTGTACTGCAAGTAAGTCGACTAATGAATTAAATAATATTTTTTTTGACATTGCGAACCAAAAAATGATACTTTCCAGGAAAAAGCAATCGTGCCTTCGTCTTCCAGTTTGTTTCCAAATACCGACTGGATTATCGGAAACCATTCCGACGAATTGACACCCTGGGTTCCGGTTATCGCTGCTCGCAGTTCCTACGAGTGCAGATTCTTTTTATTACCTTGCTGCGCTTATGAATTCGATGGAAGAAAGTATCGGAGGGACAATGCGACTCGGAGTCAATACTCAGAGTATCTGAGTTACATCAAAACCTTGTCGGAAAAATGTGGTTTTCTTACAAAAGTGGACAAACTTCGGATTCCATCCACCAAACGAATTTGTTTGATAGGCTGGGAAAGAAATTACGAGAAAAGGGAGGCTGATTCGAGGGAAAAAATGATCGACGAAGCGATTAACGAAAGGAATTGCGAGGAAAAAGGGGCGGAAGGAAACGCAGAAAACTGGTCCTCAAATTTCAAACCCAGAGACGTTGTGGAGCCTGTAAGGAATTGCACGAAACTGGATAAAAATTTGGTTTCCGAGATCGTCGGTATCGTGACGAAAAACCTTTTGAAAAAAATTCGTGTCATGGAATTGGAGGATTCTGCAAAAACTTGGAACGCTGGTGGACAGATAGAATTGGCAGAAGTGGTAAAATTAATTCCGGGAGAGATGCTGAAGAAATTGAAAACCGAGTGCGGTGGGTTACAAACTTTGCTGAAGAATCACGGTCACATTTTTTACATAGAAGACAGCAAAGTGCAGTTTCGAGTTCCTGGAAGGACGATCGTTAAACAAAAGAAGAAAAAGAAGGCCAATAGTAATATCGTTAGGAAAGTCAAACCCTGCTGGTTCCACCACAATCATCCCGATGGCTGTCCTTTGGCTGAAAATAAATGCAATTTTTGTCACTGAATAAAACACGTAAGTTTTTAACAAATTTCGCCACTTTACTCGAAAACCCGCAAACCGTTACAATTTTCCAAATTCGGCGTTTGCGATATTTCTCCTTTTGAATCATGCATTTCGGAAGTAAAAGGAATTTCCGACGGAAAAATGATTCTTTCCTTAATCTATCAAGAACACAACAGTTGCTCAAGACGAAACGGTAGTCGACGAGGTTTCGTTTCCCCCCGAAAAAATCGCGTAAATTCCAATCGCGTTAACTAAAAAAAATTGTAAATTCACGAACTACCGGATCGCCTTCAAGAAGACGTGTAACGACGCGAGGAACAGTTCTTCATAACATATATTAAGTATTCGTCATCCTTTCCGTCTCGAACGGTGATTGAAACCTAAACGCTAGAGATCCTAAATGCTCGCTTGTGACGTGATAGAATTTGTGATACAAAAAAAAGAACGTTTCTCGTTTCCAGAAAAAATTTCCTACGCGTTCTTCGAAGGTAACAAAATTGCTTAAAAATATTTACCGAAGAATTGAAATCAGTCTCTTGGATTGGAACTCGGAATCAACGTAATCCCTTAACTCTGTTTAAGATAATCGACAAAGGAGAGATCCTCCAGGATCTTCGGGTCCTCCAGGCTCTCCGGTATCGTTTTCGTCGCGAGAACCACCGGCTGGTTCCGTTTCAGCTTCTTCATCTGCGCGACATCCAGCTGATGCGCTTTCTTCAGATGCGTCTGCAAATTGCACTTCTGCGAAAACGAGAAGTTGCAGTGCGGGCACACGTAGGGTCTGTCGCCGGTATGATGCTTCTCGTGCATCTGCAGCGTGACCTTTTGGGCGAAGGATTTCGGGCACATGGTGCATTTGAACGGCCTCTCCCCTGTATGGATCCGCTTGTGTCTTTCGACCTGACAGGGTTTCATGAACATTTTTCCGCAAATGTCGCATTCCCTCTTCGCCTGTTTCGACGGCGGCTGTTTCGTCGCTTGTCCCGCGGGCTCGCTCGGTTGAACGGGACAACTTTCGGTCGTCAACTCCGAGGCCGTTATCACGATTTGCTCGTTACTGGCGGCATCGTTGCAGGCCAGTGGAAAGGTGGTGCTCGGTACCAGCTCCGAAATGGACGCATCGGCCACGAGACTGGCGTCGGCTGGGATCTGAGACAGGACCTGCTCGTCCGTTTGAATGGTCACCAGGCCATTGGCGAGCAGGAAATGCAGATTAGCCACGATCTGGTTGCTCTCGTTCACGGAGAACATCGAGTTGTTGCTGATGATCGTCCCGTCGTTGTTGAACGTTATCTGCTCGGACAGTCCCCCGGTGTCGATCGTGATGCTGTCCAAGTTCGGGTACTCCAATTGCGTGGGTTGCAAGGTCTCGGGTTCCGAGTCGATCTTAACCGAATCCTCGGCCACGATTTTCTCCATCTCGCTAACGGCCTCCGCCACTGCGGCCACTTTCGAGTGTTTCGGCTTCCGTTTGGAGGCCATTCCTTTGTGTTCCCTGGCGTGTTTCAGCAAATGGACCGTGCGGTGTCCCGAGGTCCTGAAGCGCAGGTCGCAGATCGTGCAACGGAATGGCTTCGAGCCGGTGTGCAGTCGCATGTGAACCTTCAGGCTCCCCTTCGTGGCGAACATGCTGTTACAAACGTGGCAGCAGAAGGTTTTCTTGCCGGTATGCACCTTCGTGTGAGAGTCCAAGGTGCATTTCACCGCGAAGGACTTGTTGCAGTGCTCGCATTTGTAAGGACGCTCGCCGGTGTGCGTCCGAACGTGACGAATCAAGTCACTAGGTTTCCGGAATGTCTTGGGACAGTACTTGCACTTGTTCGTGTAAACCTTCGCGTCCTTTTTCTCCTCCGTGCCCTGAAATTCCGAATCATCGATTTTGTTGAGAGAAAATTGAAGAAATAAGATTGCTTAGGATGCGTATCGTGACTTACTTGAATGCGTTCCATTATTTCCTTCTCCGCGACTGTATCGAGCAAAACTTTGTGAGACACCAAGGAATCCGCGCTTTCCTTTTCGGTGCCGCCTCCTTCGATCGGTAGGAAATTTCGATCTACGTTCAGGGAATCCTCCTTTTGCGAGCTGTCAGCTTCCGCAACGTTTGAACTCCAGTTGACGTCGTGTAGTTTTAGGTGCGATTTCAGCTGAACTTTGCTCGGTAGCGTCTTCTGGCAAATGGAACATTGCCATTGTCTGAAAGTTGAAATCAATTCCGATAATTGTGAATTTCTGCAGTATATTTTTAAAAAATATACAAATATTAGAAATTCCAAATTTCAAAAATCGCATACTCTCAATTTTTTATTTAAAATTGCAGAACTCTCGAAATTTCACTCAATTCCTACTCACTGTTTGCTAGAATGCATCTTCAGGTGACGACTGAGTCCACCATTGGTGCAGAATTTCAATCGACACTCGGTGCACTGGAATTCCTTGGTACCTCGATGCGTTTTCAAGTGTTCCTGAAAATCACATTGTCTCGATTAATTATCTAGGCATTTTTGAAACTACGAAAATTCCACTAGATAAAAAATCTCCAACCACCGAAACCCTCGAGTTTCCAAGATTTCAATTTTTTCCAGCAACCCAGAAATTCTTTTTCGCACCTTCAACTCCTCAGTCGTAAAATTCCTTTTGCTGCACATGTGGCACTGAAGCAAAGAATCCCCTTCAATGATTCCCGCGGGATTCATCTGACTAATTCGTTGCTCCTCCAAACACCTGGTAGCATCTTCGAAACCCTCTGATGATTTGCTGTCGTTCTCTGCCGGCATCGTTGCGGTTCCTGCGACGTTGGGAACATCCTCGGTGGTATCCGCTCTGGCGATAATTTTTGTATACTTCGTAGGCGTTTGTGGCAATCTGGTTGTTTCGGGAGACTGTCTCGAGCTGACGATCATCAATTGGTGGGCCGTTGTTTTCAGTTGTTGTTGCTGAGTTTCTTCGGTATTTGCTATCGTAGTCGGCACTAATCTCTGCTCCTCTTGCACGGAACGGGGCAGGATGCTCGCCATGCTCGTAGAATTAGCCGAATTGATCCCTATATCTATTTCACTATCAGTCTGGAATTTATTTACGAATTGTTGAATTTGTTAATTTCTTTTTTCGCATATATTTGAATAATTCCAGAAATAATTATCTACGAATTCTGTACCTGTAAAGCAATTTGGCTCATATCAAAGGTATCGAACTGGGGTGAAAAAATCGTCCCGTTGCTCGACGGTTCTAGATTCTTTCCATTTTCGTAAATAATATTCAGCACCGGCTGCTCTCGAGTTTCCAAGTGATTAACGCTCGGGTCGCTAATTTGCCTTAAATTACTGCCAAGGCCGAGATTCATGCCGATGTTGAACAGCTGTTGGTTCAAAGTCTCCTCTATCTCACGAATGCTCTCCTGCAAAGTAAACAAAAATCGCTCATTTATTTACCGATGTCGTAACGATCAAACTCTCTCGGAGAGTCAATATACGCATTTCCTGATTTTCAGGCACGACTTTTCGTTACGAGGCTGTACGGGTCTTTCACGATTTCTCACAAACACGAACACGTTCAGGTTTACAACCCTGTACGGTTCTGCTGTTTCGAAATTTTGGAAATTCTATGAATTCGGAGCCAGAAACAACCAGTTTTCTAGAACGAATTCATAAAAAAGACTAAGATCGTCCAAAATTTTCGGGGTTAGGAATCGGAAGACTTCAAATAAAATTCCTACGAACCGGTGTGAGCGTTTGATCTCCGGTGTAATTCGGCAAAGTTATCGTTCCAGTTTCGTCCGCATGCAAAGTCTGAGAGGCTCCGATCGTACTTGGTTCTGATAGATTCTCTGAAAAAAAAATTAATTATTTAATAAAATATACAGAAATGGGTCCTTCTTTTATTGCAATACAAAAAAACTCACGACTAGGAATTTCGGGGACAGTCGTGGCACTCGTTGGTTGCAAAAACGATTTCTCCTTTTCTTCCCCGATCGTTTGGAATTGATCGGAAAACGCTTGAGTGAAATCCGGTGCCATTTGCGGCTGAAACGACACTTCCATGTCGCTCAAATTCAGGTTTTCGGGTAAACTTGGGATTTCTGGCTTTGCGTTGCTAGGATCCAGTTGAGTGGTGGTTCCCTGGGTTTTTTGCTGCTCCAGTTGCTGAAAGGAAAAAAAACATTTCGTAAAATATGAAAATTTTCATTTTTTTCCGCGTGAATCAGCGAAAATATTATATTTTTGTCTTTAGTATTAGTATTTATTTTTGTATAAACAGTTCTCACCTGCAGAGCCAATTCGTGTTTGTGGATTTTCATGTGCTTTCTGCAGTTGACCGAAGTTTTGAAGGTTTTGTGGCAATAGGGGCACATAAAGGGGCGTTTGTTACTGTGCGTTACCAAGTGCCGTTTCATACTGCTTTGGGTAGAAAATTTCGTGTTGCAGACCGAGCAACTGAACGGTCTCAGATCTTCGTGCGTGTGCAAATGCGATTTCAACACACTGTTCGACGTGTACCTCCTGAAAATTTTTTTACATTAACACCAAATTCACTGCGTAAGATTATCCGTGGATTTTCGAATCAAAGTGAAAAATAAATTGTCGATTCTTTTTTTTACCCCTTCCCCCCAAAATGGGGTAAAAATTAAAGTTTTAAAAATGGGGTTGGACAAGTCATTTTTAGGGGTAATTTTTCCCGTAGAATCGATTCCAAGAGTCAAATTTGATGAAATCCCGGCGGAAGTTGGAAAAAAGTAGGTTTTTTGAGGAAAAATCGCATTTCCCGTGGGATTTCTAGAATTTTAATAACAGATTTGGATTCCTCGGAAAAAAATACATCGGATATGGGTCTCCCGGAAGTTCCCAAAAAAGTTTCCAAAAGTCGATTTTTTGGGCATACATACCCCTTCCCCCAAAAATGGGGTAGAAATTAAAGTTTTAAAAATGGGGTTGGACAAGTCATTTTTAGGGGTAATTTTTCCCGTAGAATCGATTCCAAGGGTCAAATTTGATGAAATCCCGGCGGAAGTTGGAAAAAAGTAGGTTTTTTGAGGAAAAATCGCATTTCCCGTGGGATTTCTAGAATTTTAATAACAGATTTGGATTCCTCGGAAAAAAATACATCGGATATGGGTCTCCCGGAAGTTCTCAAAAAAGTTTCCAAAAGTCGATTTTTTGGCCATACATACCCCTTCCCCCAAAAATGGGGTAAAAATTAAAGTTTTAAAAATGGGGTTGGACATGTCATTTTTGGGGGTAATTTTTCCCGTAGAATCGATTCCAAGGGTCAAATTTGATGAAATCCCGGCGGAAGTTGGAAAAAAGTAGGTTTTTTGAGGAAAAATCGCATTTCCCGTAGGATTTATAGAAATTGAATAACAGAATTGGATTCCTCGGGAAAAAATACATCCGATAATGGGTCTCCCGGAAGTTCCCAAAAAATTGTACCGCGGTCGACTTAAGATAAGAACTCACCGGTCGCATTTGTGGCACTTGTAGGGTCTCTCCCCTGTGTGACGTCGATAATGCGTCTTCAGGTGACTGATTTTCCGAAAAGCCGCCAGGCAGACCCAGCATTTGTGAGGTCGAGCCACGTCCGAGGCGTCATAGGTTTGCTTGTTCTTGGACTGCACTTGAGCCACGCTAATTTTATTCCCAGCATCGGTAATTATCAGCGGCTCTTCTAGGACAATCTGGGGCACCAGAACCTCGGCTTCGGGTGAGATTTTCGATTTTCCCTTGGCGTGGATCTTCATGTGGTTTTTCAGCAACGCATTGGCATTGAATGTCTTGTCACAGATCGTGCAAGCATAGGGTTTTACGTGCAACCTGCAAGAATCTGCATTTCAGGGGGACGTTCGTTTCACGGTAAAATGACAACTTTTGTCGGGACAAACCTGGCGTGTGCGCTTAAACTACTATGGCAGGCAAAAGTTTTCTCGCAGGACCCGCAGGAGTACTTCTTCGTTCCCGTGTGCGTCCTCTCGTGGGCTATCATCGTAGACTTCAAGGCGAATGAACGGAAACAGTAAGAACACTGTAAAATAAAGAAATTTTATTAATTTCATTTTAATGATATTCGATTGGAAAAAATCTAACTCTATTTTGAATTAATTTCCTTTGAGATTTAATTCTTTTTTTGGCATTTCAATAATAAAAATTACAATATAATAATTGTATATGACTTCCATTTAAAAAAAAGCTCGAATGATCGGTCCCGGTGGAAGTACTTCTGCAAATAAATCATCCCATGAATGGAGACCCACTCTTACCTTGAAAGGCTTCTCTTGAGTATGAATTCGAAGGTGTCTCAAAAGATCGGACGGTTTCTTAAATTCCTTATGACAAAATGAACACACGTACCACCTCGTGTTACCTATACAGCGTTGCTTGATAGTTATATATTTCCTGTTGGGCAAGAGAAATATGCATTTACTTGAAAATATCCTTTTCATAAATTTTCCTTAACAAAAAAAAAATAGAAATCGAGTCTTAAGTAGGAATTTTCTGAGACTGGATTTCATTTCTTTTTGCAAAGTCTCATATTTCGCTCTAACTAATAATAGCAATTATGGTTTCCTTCGGTCCAAATCTTTCATCTATCTCCTATGTACCTTCGCTGGCTGTCTATTTTTACAGTCATCGTCTTACCGTTTCCTTCGACAAACACTCGTTTTACTACAGAATAAATCATGGCTATTTTTCCATCGGCTCTGGAGAAGAAATTTAAAATAACGATTACGGAATATGTCAATTTTACTACCTCGTAGAGCCATCCGGGGCTCTGTCGAGCAGGGTAACGTAGACCGTGCGCGCCTCGGCCTTTTTCGAAGCCGATTCCTCATCGTTTGCATTTTTCTCTTTGCCGGATAAACCGCTGTTGCGGAGAGCCAACTGCAAAATGTCATTTTTGTTGCCTGCAGCTGCATAATCCGTCGTGGTCGAGGCGGAATTGACGCTCGCAGTCGTGGCCGATTCGAGGGACGCCAGTTGGGACATTACCGAGTCGACTGTCGCCTGCATGTCAGCTTCTGGGGAGTCATCGGCGGTTCCCTTCGGAGGAGGTTCCTGCTTTTGAGGAAAATTCTTCGTTCACCAGAAATTCTGCACTCGAATGGTTCGGAATTTCAGACTTCCAAGCGATTCGAGGACGGAAAGAAATTTGGGGAATTTCCAAACTGACCTCCGCTGGGTTCGAATGCATCTTCTTGATGTGGCTGTTGAGGTTGCCCAGTTTCTTGAAAACGCACGAACAGTAGGTGCATCCGTAGATCGACTCCCCATCCGGTGCATTGTGGACTCTCAAAATATGGGCATTGAGGTTTCCTGAAAAAAACAAAGCGAAGTTTTCGAAAAAGAAAAAATTGAAAATTCACGGTGGGAAATTTTTCTTTTTTGAATTCTACCTTTTTGGCTGAATTTCGAGTTGCAAAAACCGCAACTGTAGGGTCGAACCCCGTCATGCTGAGACATGTGAATCTGCAAGGACCCCTTTTGCGTGAAAGCTCGGCTGCAAACGGTACACTATAAAATAGAAATAATACCGTAGGTAACGAATAAATGCGCAGGAGGAAAATTTCGTTGAAGAAGTTCCAGATGAAAAAAATTGTACCTTGAATGGCTTCTCTCCCGTATGCACTCTTATGTGTCGCATAAGCTGGCTCGGTTTTTGGAAGAACTTGAGACAAATCTTGCACTTGTACATGGTTTTATGCTTCGTGCCTCGTTTCGTTTGTTTCACGATTTTCGTTTGCAGCTGAAATGATACGGAACGGCTTGAAAAAAAAATTAAGAATCGGTATTCGGGCACAGAATTTATCGAATACTTTTCATGGAAATTCTCAGTAATAAAAGTAAATTATTGTAGGTGTTGTAAATTATTGTAAATTTGCTGAGGTAATTTCAAAATTTGTAGTAGAATTTGAAGCATATTTATGAAATATGAAAACAGTAAATTGTTCCTATAAAGTTAAAGCTCCGTATTACAAAATGAAAGCTCAGCTATTAATTTCCTAATTATTTATATAATTTTACCTCTCAAGTGCATGTACTTGTTTTTTTCCACTTTTTTAATTTTCTTTTCTCCACGCAAGGATTGAAATTCGATATTTGACAAATTTAATCTCACCCTGTAGTGTTCCCGGATATGAAGCCGATAAAGCGCAGGTTGCGTGAACTGCTTGTTACACATTTTACACTTTCGGACGTCCTCCGTTGTCCACTTTTCATTGTGTAACTTCAAATGAGCGTCCAGTTGAGTCTGGAATAAAAAAATGTATGTCTTTCAAAGGAAAAATAGAAATTTGCTTCCGCGAAAATTATCACTTGTCGTCACTTCCAGGATAACGAAATTCGTTACCTCGAGAAATCCGAAACTACCTGAATTGACTTTAAACAAAACTAACAAACAAATAAAAGAAAAAAGGATCCTCAAGATGATCAATCACCGTTCATTAAAAATTCCTGCGAGTTGAAGTATGTACCTGATAATACTGTGCACTGAGACCAAGAGCGAAGTAAAAAACACGGCAACAGATATAAAGTAAAGCGAAATTGAGACATTCCACTGTCAACGTCATTATTATTATTATTATAATAAATGATCATCAGTCTTGTGAGATTTCATATAAACGAACACTTTCATGAACACATCGGATGAGTGTAGAAAATAACGATAGTGGATCGCTTTGAGTTTCTTCATTACTGGTCGTGTAAAAATCCACTTTTAATTAATTTGCGCGCAGTCTTTTGTTAAGTAAGTGCATAAATGAACACAAAACGTGGCAGAATCGGCAGGAACAGCAACAACAACAACAACTACAGTTGTTATTGATCATTATCATTTTTCACGTCACATGCTGCTTTCAAGAAAAGTTCGTTGCACCTCTTAAAACGTCCGGTACGAAACGATAATTCCTCATCGCGATTAATCTTGCAGGCGACAAGTAAGTATACCGGCAAGATCAAATCTCTGAGCTGCAAAAGCATCTTACTGGAGGAGCAAGAAGATGGTACAAAAAAAAATTCTTCTGTGGATGCAGGATTTTTTCTTTTTTTTCTTCAAGAACCCAGTCTGCAGGTTTTCTGGCGGATTCGTGGAAAAGGGGGAAAAAAATATAGGAACCCGTTAATTTTCCAGAAAATTCAGATTCCACAGTTACATTACAGATTTGACGTGGAGAGACGGGACGAAAAAAAAGATAAATAAATAAATGAGCCTCGCGTGGATGTTAAGACTGCACTGTACTAGGGAAGCTCGTGACGAACTTATTATCATGTCGGATGTGAAGTTCAGGAAGTTGAGGAAGATACGAAACCCTTTCCAACACACGCTCGTCTGTGACGCAGCTGCATTGGAATCGTTCGTAAAAGCCATGGACCAAATGCCGCCTTGATAAAGCGAAGTTGCTTTCTTCAAGACGTTTCGTCTTTCCCCATTTCACTGCGGAGCGTAATTCTGGTCGTCGCAGAACCGAGTGTGACTTTGTCACGAATTGAGATCACTGTTACAACGCGAATTTATGAGAGGCACTTTCAATTGCCCGTGGTATCAAGTGTCAAGCGATTCGCTCATTTTTTTTTTAACCGTGCAAGATTGATAAGGTCAACACTTTAATCAGCCTTCCGAGGAAGTTAGAACCGGGATCAGGTTCCTCGCAGGGATCATTGGCGGTTCGGATCTCGAAGGAAGCGGTTCAGGAGAACGTGGCAATTATTGCAAACATTGAGATGATATCGAGGAGATTGATTAACGCTATTTCTAGCAAAGGTGTCCAAAGGACACCTTTTAGAATTGCAATATAAAGTTATTTTCGAGGTTTAATGAATTCTGCGTCTTTAAAAAATGTGGCGTTAATTAAGAAAATCTAATTGAATTATAATTCTATACTTTTGCTATTGAAAGCAATTGGAGAATTGCTCTAAACAATTGGAGAATTCTTTATGATAGGAATTAATTAATGCCCAGTCGTGCTTTCCTCGGTGTGGTCTGAAAATGGTACTTTTGGGGAGTAAACACTCAGTTTCCTGAATGAAAGCAACGCTTTGCGGCGCAGCATCCCGAAAAGCAATAGTATAAAATCCCTAGAAACCGAAGAAGCTCCGCACGAGAGGTAGTAATCGTCTAAAAATGGGAATGATAACTCTCATTATAGCATTAAAAACGACAGACTCAGCAGAGTGGATGCTCATACATGTGTGTCCATATCTGTGAACGTTACATGACTGACATCATGCTGTATAAACTACGAGAAAGAGCCACTCGCTGATAAGACGGACGGGCAGTTCTACTTGTGATAGAAGATTCGACCGATTCTTAGAAAAGAGTCGAAGAAGAAGAGGAAAAGGAGAGACTCAGCGAATACAAACGTAGATGCAAGAAAGTGTAGGTATGGCGATAATGTGTCCCTTGAGAGGACAGAATTGGAGATGAAGAAATGCAAAAGGGATAAGGAGCGTATGTATGTGTGTGTGCACATATATAAGAGATTGAATAAATATGATAAGAACCAAAGCAAAGCAAAGGAAAGGAAAGGAAACGAGAAAAGGACGAAATCCTTCATTACGTCAGCGAATATTTCTCGGTTCTGGTGTCCTGAACCGAGAAGAAACCAGTTTAGGGTTTCAACTGTGGTCCACGATGAGGAGCAGTAGCCCAAACTCTCTTCGAAGAAATTTGCGAGCGAAATGATATAAATGAAAAAGCAGGAAACGTATTCGCGTTTTTCGTAAAAACTTATGCAAGCTTTGACTGTTATCGCAGGAGGTAATGGACTCTCTCGGTGGTACAAATATTCGCACTGAATTTACTCGGAGACCTGGAAGTCGAAGAAAGCCTAACAATAGCATGTAGGAGCAATTCCAGGCTGGTAGAAGCAATCTTTATCGCTGTTTCCACTCATTAAGTTATTCCTTGGCACGAACCGAGCAGCTTTTACACTCTTTCATTTACTACCAATGACCTCTTCTCTCCTTTCTCGAACGAAAACACTTCTGGTCGAAGGAAGAAGCAATATTCGATATGTTGTTTAATTGATGATAAGAGAAGCGAAGGAGGTTCGTGATTTTTTTTTTTTTCAAGGCGATACGAGAGAACGGATTTTAGTTTCATGGAAACTTGGAATTTATGAATTTTGGATAAGGGAGTTGAATTTCAATGTATAGAACTGGATTGTGGATTTTCAAAATTGAAATTCTCCAAATTTCGAATCAAGATATGATATTCGATTGTCAAATCGCTATGTAACAAAATTTTGTATAAAAATTCATTTTGAAACAAAGGACAGCAAAAGTTCATGAATCCCTTTTTAATTTTAATTTCAAAATTAGGAATTTTAATTTCAAGTGAAATTCGATTCCAGATATAATATTCATTTTTCAAGTTACAATATGATAAAATTCATGGAAAATATCGTTTTGAGGGAAAATATTGAATTATTTTTTCGTCCGAAAATCGAAAATCCGAGAATTTTAATTTTAAGTGAAATTCCAACAAACTTTTCTTCTCCATCAATGAAATTCGATCATCCTTCTCTTAGTAGACACTCAGAACGTAATTAGAATTTCGGCGTCTTTTTAATTAAATTGTCACTCCAATTAATCCTCTTAGGAATTCACTGTTTTTACAAATTACTGTCTTATTAAGACACATGATCGCACAGAAACTCGCGGTTACATGATCCAATCGTCTGCTAAGAAAACAGCCGGTTTACGTTTTAAACGAACTGTCAACTCAAGAGAGCACGTGCGTGTCCAACGCGATCCTCTTTCCCACTACACGCGTCTCACACGAGTCTCCTTCGACGTCTCGCGAATATCTCATCGTACAAAAGTGTCATATGGAAACGAGAAGTAGCCTTCGAATCCTTGACTGTATAATTTTTGTGTCACTGTGCGAAAGCACATTTTGTTCAATATGATGTATGCCAAACGTCAGTCTGCCAATTTCATGACAGAAAAGGACGAGTTTCTAGAAATAGAAAAATCATTTTTGGAGAAACCGCTAATTTTTGAAGACGCAATTATAAATTTTGAAAAACCGTGAACAATTTTGTCCGACATTTCGATGAAACTTGAAAAGTTTGTAATTCGACCCGAAGAAAATCCGGAAGAATGCTAATGTTTATCTCGTGACGGGCCAGAAATAGAACTCCTAAACTTTGAAGTGCTTTACGGTTCCCTGAAAACGCTGCATTTCTAATTTTTCACCACATTCAGGAAAATTGAAAACGAAACGAGTACCTACTGTAACAAAAAAAGGAGATTTTAAAAAAATTAAATTTCAAATTTCCAAAATTACAGGTAACTCAGCTTCCATTTTTATGGATTCGCCAAAAAAACGAATTTCTAGACTACAATTATCGAAATTTAAAAAAACAATAATAATAATAATAATACCAATCAGCTTTGAAAATCATAAGAAAGAAATGAACTTGAAAACGAGAAATCAATTTCCACCTACTGGCCAATTACGTATTGATCTACGTTGGCGTGAATGGGAAAATTATAAGATTTGTATTTTCGAGTTCCAGGATTCCAAGAGAGAAAAGTATTATATCCGCACTTCGAGAGAGTCCAGATCGATTCTTTGCGTTGTTAAGAAAGAATTTATGTTACATAGTACATTCATTGCTTCATTGATGCCAAGATAATTCACACCCAGTGACATCATGTCGCTCGATTTGATCATTTGTGGTATCGCCTGTAGCTGCAGCAGAAAGGAAAGAAGGAAAGAGCAAATTGAAAGTAGGGAGAAGTAAAAAAAAATGTCTCATCGGTTTACTATATCTCGAGATAACATTCACGAGTTGGTAAAGAGAAAAGCCATACGTGTGACGTCAGCTGAAGAAAAACTACTCAATGAGATGGAATATCAACACGCAGTGAACTCAAAGAGAGATGCTCAACGACTTTAACAATCTTTCCTCGAATTCCATGTTTGGTAAAGAACTTAAGCGAGGGTGGAGCTGCGAAGAGACACACGCAGAAGGCTCCAGTGATTCGTAAACATTGGCGAATCTGCGAGAAAGTTAGTTTAGCCCGAGGCTGTGATATTCAAAAGAGGCCGGAGCCGAGTCTCCTTTCAGTTCCAGAAGAATTTCTGGAAGGAATTGTATATTATATTTATTAAACGCTTTGCATACGGTATCAAACGTAATTTAATGGGTTCGCTTTATAAAGAGGCGATACTGCAACTGGAGAGAAATATACCAGCCTCTTACCGAAAGCCTTCTCGGCTGCGAGAAATATTCTCGGAGATAAAAATAACAAATGACTCCAGACCCCGTGGAATTGCGGTAAATAATTCCTGCAGCGAATGGTAATTAAATAATTATATTCCCGATGGAACTTATTTCCGCGGGGGAGATTTTCTTTTTTTTTTCTCCAAAATAAATTTTTGTGGAAAACAAGGAAATTTTCCTCGTACGATAAAAGTCGCGTGGAAAGTATTTGAAAGAAAAAAAAAGAAAAGAAATTGCAAATTGCCAATTAAAATTCCGCCTGTTAAGGAATCGATGTTCCAGATTTCTTGATAACATCTCAGACGGTATATATACACACTCGTCAACGCAATTCGCGTTTAGATCTATGAGATCATGCGATTCGGTTGCGTAACTTGCGACTGCCTCCCACGGGCTCCTGTTTTGCGACCCACATCCCTCCATCAGGGTCATGCTTCTTATAAAAATCATGTATTGTATATTATTCGTGGCCATCGATACACGATTGCCGACATTGTTGTCGAGAAGAGTTCTGCAGGATTTGCGTAGACGTTTTTATAATAACAACAGCGATTTTCCTAATATGGTTTACGAAGATTTTGAAGAAACGCTAGAAGAAGAAGGAGAAAACTGATAAAGCATCGGGGATCAAGGAACTGACCCCTCGCCTAAACCCTGAAGTTATTAACGACACAGCTTTCGTTTCGTGCCTTATCAAGAAGCGAAAGAAATCTCCGAGAAACGGAAGTCTCGTTGATTAAAAACGAGAAATTCGTCGAGTTCATCGCCTTTCCTTTACATTCAGAACAGACATCCCGAAGTTTATTTTAAACTGGTCTTAAAAAAGAAAACTGATGTAGAGGTGGTTTGAAATCGGCCGAAACTCAGACGATTTTAGGGAATTTGGAACGGATATTTTTTGTAGCCTTAAATAAGTCACTCACCTTCGTGGAAAAAGCATCTTCGCATTCGGTGCAAAATAGGTTCTCTTCTTTTTCGTGCAACAACATGTGAGACTTCAAACTGGCCATTCGGGCGAATTTTCTTCCGCATTCGGGACACTTCGGTTCTCCAGTATTATGCGTCGCCATGTGAAGCGTAAAATTTGTCTGCAAAGGTACCCCATTGTTTTCAGTTGTTCAACTGTGTCATGAAAATTTATGATCGAGTCATTCGATACTCCTCGTTTCGGAATTCAAACTACCTCTTGGTTGTCGTTATAACTGAATATTAATGATCTCGTGAATTCTCTTACCGGAACGTTGAAAGACGCCGAACATTTTGGACATCTATGGGGTTTCTCCTTTGCGTGTTGCACCATATGTCGTTTGTACAAAAATTGCTTGTTGAATCCTTGACCGCAGATATCGCACTTGAGTTCCGGGATCGGTGCGATTTCGTCTTTCTTAGGTCGACCCGGAGTCCGCCTGACTTTTGGCTTATCCACGGCGCTGGCAATCTTCGAACCCAAGTTATCCTCGGTCGAAGCGTCATTTTTATCGATAGAATTTGAAAATGTAACTTCAGGTTCTGTGGATTCAATGGGAACGTTTGTAATTTCCTCCGGGATTTCGATTTCCTCGGATTCCGATGCTTGTACCGGAAAGATCGTGGTTTGTTGCAGTCGGTTGGCGTTGAAATTTTCATAGTTCATGTGAAAAACGGGCTGGAATATTTACAAGTATTAGAATTCGGATCATTTTTGTAGAACTATTGCATCCATTTTAATTTTTTCAACTTACAGCATTGAGAATTACATTTTCGTTGGTAGCTTTGATCGAAGGAAATGTATTTACATTGTTTTGGTGCATCAAAGCGATAGGTGTAGACACCAGCTCCAGAATACCATCGTCGTTGTCTGGAAAAATTGTATTTAACTTATTTCATTTGCAATCGCGTGTCACAGTTTATCTCATTTTTGCATAGGATAACATTTATAAACATATAAATTTTCAGTTTTTGGGAGATGCTTATCAATTTCTTACCAGAAAGTGCAAATAAGGTTCTTCCATCCTCGGAGATTATGAAACCAATCGGAATAGAGTCCAAACCAGTCGATAATGATTCAGACACGATTGTTTGCTCCATTAGCATATTGTTACGATACTTTATGGGAAAAAATGTAGATTACCTGTAACAATAAACAATTGTATCACATTTGTCGGTGCAGTTTCTGATAGTCGATAATATTAGAAATATTAATATTGAAATTATATCATATCGCTGATAAATATAATCATTAGTAATAAATGCTACAATTATATAAATCTTGGGTATGAATAATTCAATTTCATTATAAACTTCTAAGATTTTGTATTTAAAAATTTCTTCCACCTAAATATTCCACACACACACATTTATACACACAGAGAGGTTTCTAACCTCCAAATCTCCCTACAATTCCCACGTTAAATACTAAAGGTGTATTTGAAATTGAATATTCTCCCGAAATTTCTTACCTGGATCGTCAAGTTTCATTGCAGCTGATCGTAGGGGTACTTTTTACTGAAAAACACAACACACACGCGATATTTCATCTCAAAGTTTGGAATAATCTACTGACAGGAAACTTTCTAACGCCAAATGGGAAAATAAAAAACGTTCACTGAAACACGACGATTCTAAGGTCGACAAAATTCTGGGGTATCAGAAATCTGTCATAATTTTTCTACAATTTCGTTTTCTAAGTTTTAGTGCATAATTCTTGAAAAAAGTTTCAATGTTTTTTTAGTCTACTTCTTGATAGGTAAGACCGACTTCCCTTGACAGTACGCGAAGCGCTTTGGCGACCAGTGCCATCTTACAAAACGGTCGGCAGGTCGGCTTCGTGCTTATCCGCAGAAGATGGTGTTGTATGATTTGTCTTTATCATTATTTTTTTCTGTTTTATATATAATTATAATTAGTTACACTAATTATGGTTTAGCTAAACAGGTTTTTCGCGGAAAGAAAATTGGAGTATCAAAAATGAGGATGAATATTTTTCAGTCGCATTTTTGTGGTTGAAGAATTTTTTTGGGAAAATTTGGTGAAGGCTAGAATAAAAAAATTCGTGACCCAAAAATTTAAATGTTCATTATTTAATAAATTTTTTATTTTCTACTTTATTTGGGAATTAGTATATAGTGATAATTAATTAAAAAGAACTCTGTAATACAATTACACAGTATAATTAATGAATTGTAATTAATTACAAATAAGCTGTTCTCATATTAGTCACCCTGTTTGAAAATCAGTTCCAAGGATAATAGAACTAACTCCACAACCAAGAAAACCGCTATCGAGAATGTGAAATTTCCAATTTACAATTTATTACCTTACATTGGCTCTCGTGCTTCAAGAAGCATTACTCCAAATTCAATATTTCATCGACTTCCATGTTCTCCACTTCCAGTTCCAAAACTTTGGAGAAATTCGAGTCCATAGAGAAATTCGAACCTGAATTATTCCCTTGTAAGACCCCTACATCAAAGTCATCTCCTTCAATCATCCGAAAAATCTCAATTTCCTTATCGATGGCTCTTTGTCGAGCTCCTAAAGAGGATTCTGATGAATTGGGGGAGTTCTTCTCAAAGTCACCATCCACCATGGAAAACGGTGAAATACGGTCGTTCTCGGGTTGACCGTTTCTCGAAGAGAAACTTAACTTGGGCGACTTTATATTTTGCGAGTCCGATAACTTCAGCTGGAATGATTCTGTCGATAAATCAGACGATGACGGAAATAGTTTGTCTAACAGATTCGGGCACTCCCTTCTGGAATTTTCCAGCACATTGGGAGCATCTGCAAGCAAATCTTCATTTAAATCCCGGTGATAAGCATATTGTTCCCGATCCACTGCCACGGAGACGCTTTGCAACTGCCCCAGATTGGTAGCCAGTGAAAATTTGGTGTTTTCTCCTTTAGTTCCAGCGTTTGAGAAGAATCTGTTAAAATTTTGGCAATCTTCATTAGCTTTCAGAAGTGTAAGTCCAGGGGATATGATCGTTTGCGAAACAGCTCTAGGGAAACCTGTTTTCAAATGCAACCACGATTCCCAATCGCTATTACTTTTCTTCTCCTCTTTTGTTCCATTAGTTTGATTCGAACTTGAAGTTTTTGCTCTAGTGCTACCGGTGTTCGATTTTTCCTCTAACTTGTTTGCTCCAATTTCGACTTTGTTCAGATCGAGGACAGAATTCAACCGGAATTCCGTGTCACCCAGCATCGTCTGGTTCACGTATCGAGGGACTTTGGGTCCACGAGTTTCTGAAGAAGATTCCGAAGATAAAATTCGATCCGATTGCGGGTGGGAGTTGCTTCCAGGAGGACTGTTCGAACTTGCTGGACTGTTGGAAGACTTCAACGCTCGTTTCTTGTTAGGAACCGCTGCTGGGATTTTGAAAATTCCCTGAGCCTTTGGTTCCCCAGGTTTCACGGGTACTTGTTTCTTCTCATTTAACAATTTTGTGTATTCTTCTGGAGTGTTTGGGGTGGAAACGATACTAACGTATGTGTTCGTGTCGCTGTCCGCCACGAATTCGTTCCTGAGTTCGAGCAGATTTTGTTCCTTGACGATTTTTCCCACACTCTGTGCATCGCATTGGTTTCTTTGTAGAAGTTTGTAGATTTCCACGGCACAGAGGTACCCCAGATTTTCGTAATGTTTTAAAGATTTCTCCCTTTCGGTGCTCGGTTCCTCCTCAGTAGTCTGAAAAATGAAAAATTTTGTACTTTCCTCAAATGGTTGAATTTTTAGCAAAATGTTGACATACAAAATTTGTAAAAATTTCTTTCTCACCCTCATGTTCGCTGCTATTTCTTTAGCGAAATGCCGAGTTCTCAGAAGTACACTTTTTGGCAATCCGCTGATTTCAGCCAAAGAAATGCCATAAAACACCGAAGAAGTGACTCCCGGTTTGATCTTGTGCGAATAGATCATCTGTTGCCTCGACACTCCTTCGTGGGCAGTCGTAGTTATCTCGAAATGCAAACTGGAAATTTTTTTCATGAATATCAAATCATTAATGAAAATTGAAACTAGATTAATTGGAATTCAAGATACTTCTGAACGTTATGATGCAATTCCGCCAGTTTTGTTAAATACAAAAAATGCGTGGCGCAAAAGGTGAAAGCCTCGGACCGTAGAAGCTGATCGCAAACTGCCCAGGCGATGGAGGTTCCTTCCTCGACTGTAGTGCTTCTGCAGAATTCGTCCATGACTATCAGCGAAGTCGGAGTGATCGTTTGCAAAATATACTCGACTTGTTTTATCTGGGAATTTCATGAATTTAGTATTTCTTCAATCAATTTCAGAATTATACCACTATTGTTAAATTAAGAAATTCATGCGGTTAATTTTACATTTTCAAAATTTATACATTTTTAAAAATAATAAATTGTAAATATCTCCTGAAATCTTACCTCTCCGACATAAGTCGACGAATCACACTGGGAGTCATCCGCAGTAGTTTTGCAGAAAATTCGATCGGACATCCTCAGGGTGGCTTTTGAAGCCGGAACGTAAGAGCCAATTTGAGCCATAATTTGGATCAGAACTATTTGTTTTAAGTACACAGATTTCCCACTCATATTCGGTCCGGTTATGACGTGGAAGTTTTTCCCAAAAGATGCGTTCTAAAAGAGCATTATGTTGATTTAGATTTTTTCAAACGTTTATTTCTTTATTAATTTTATTTCTTTGGAAGTGAATTGCAATTGGCTTGCCACATCATTTGGAACAGGCATCTCGATTCCCATGATATCGAGAATCGGATGTTTAGAATCCTTCAGTTCCAATTCGCTCCCAAATTCTGGTCTAGTGTAGTCGGGGAGGCAGCTGATATGAGCCAAGGACATGAGGGTGTCGAGTTCTGCGATATCAGCACAGATTTGGAACAAACAATCTGTTCGATCTCTGATGAAGTCCACGACTTGTCCCAAAATTCTGAAACCAAGGAGATTTTTATGGTTCCTAAATAATTCCATAGAAAAGAAAGATTAGGTTACCATCTAATTCAAGAAAAAAGATATTTCATACACGTTGCTCATATCATAAATTTCATTCGCAGCATCTCTGACTCGCAGGTTCTCGATGACCAAAGACTCGGTCGTCATGAATATGGTTTTACCCCTTCGGTTTACCTGCAGGATATTTTTTCATCGATGAAATTTAAGAGAGCGTATTAATTTTTGATAATCCAAAAAAATGAAAATTGAGGAAACTACTGACGTGTTTGAATTCCGAAGGCAGATTCGTGATATCCAACTGCATAAATTTCGGGACGATCATCTGAATGTGATATCCCATAGTTCTGTTGCACCTTAACTCCAGGATCCTGTTGTACTTTTTTCCCAGATTCTCAACCATCACTAAAAAAATTCAGTCACCAACAATGAAGTTCGTAAACGTTAATTCCGACGAATTACATTAATCAGATTTTGGAAATTATAAAAGTGCATTTTTTTAAACAGTGAAATTCTTTCTGGTAGGAAAAAATAATTATCATGTTCTAGAATCTTCATCGTACCACTCATATCCTCGATTATCTCGCAATACGTCTTCCGAAGAACATCGATCATTTCATTAACTCCACTTTTGATAGCGAAGCATCTTTCCATCATCGCAGTCGAGAATCCACTGACTGCTTTGGCATCTGAATTTACAACTTCGACTATTTTGTTGAAGATTTCTTTAAAACGAGAGTCTTGTAAAGTCTGCAAAAACAAAAAGAAAAATATTATTGCAAATCCAGAATATCAATCATTCAATTACTCGAATCATCAAGTTTTCCTTCACCTGTACAACTTTTTTGAAGAAAGCGTGTCTACCAATTTTCAGAATAGATTCCAAATCCTCGGTAGCCTCCAAAGTATTTTTCAGCAAAAGGATATAATTCAGATTTCTCTCAGCTCCTACTATGTTTGACTCCCGCGATGCCGATCTCGGTGGTACATTCAACAAACGATCAGCGGAGTGAAATTTGTGGACGATCGACTGAGGAGTTTCGTGGATTTTTGATTAATTCACAAAATTTTTACATCGCGAATCGGTGTATAAAAAATTCCCTTACGTGCTCATGACAAATAATAGTAAAATTATATACAAAAGTAAAATAATTTTTTATTATTCTATGTCACAAGCTCACGATTGTCATTTTTGCAGGAACCTTACCAAAAGGGAATTATGAAGGGACCGATTTTCCACAAGTTCAGCGACACAGGATTGTCGGTGGGAAATTATTTCCTCATCATAAGGCGGTTCCAAAATCAAATTCCGCAGACGTTTTCGTCCCATTCGAGTCACGCATCTGTTCAGGGATTCCAGTAAAGACATCCTCGGGTCAGGACTCCTAGAGCTCACCAACTCCAGGGACTGTATCGTTTCCAGATCTAAAATGAAAAATTCCGGAATTTGGACTCATCTTCTTTTATGATCGAATGGCAATAAAAAAAAAGATTTTTTTTATTAATCGCTTTCTGCACAATTTTTCCAGAATTAAAATACCCATGGCTACTGTGTTTTCAGATCCTTGGAATTCTACTTTGACCGAATATGGGAGATAAGTGACATGTTGTATGAATTCCACGTATTTCATCAAAGCTGCTACTGCTGCAAGTGCATAGGGTCTAGATTGACAAAGAAATGCAAAATTAATTCTATAATATTCTAAAATTCCAAAATCGGCAATGCTTACTTTTCCTTTGCAATTTCTTTCACACCCAAGTACATTTTGGCACAAAGTGTGCAAATTCTCTCATATCCCAGGTTGTTATTGAAGTGCGCCCTGGGTACCGGAGTAATGGGTAACTCTGGGAATTTTTCCTTTATCAGGGAGTACAGGTTGAAGTTGCCACTCTGAGGGTTGCAAATTGTGTCTAGTATCAGTACCTGCAATGAGAATTCATTTGAAGGAAATACGAGAAACATCATTCATAATTTTTATCATATAATATTTCTCACTTCAGCAGGATTTATCTTGTAGATCTTCGTCAGGGTATTGGTGTATCTCTGATTATCACTGAATTGGGAAAAAATCAAATGTGGAATGTTCAGGTCAACCGCAGCTATTCCTATTTCGCATCTCGCTTGACCCCGTCCAGTTGTAATCGCTGAAAAATGTTGAGTTACGGTATTTGTTGAAAAATAAAAATTAAATTTATATCTGTACAACTTACCCAGAAGAAAACAAGAATCCTTGTCACCTGAAGAAGTAGGAGTAGTCGTAGAGGTGGTGGATGTGGTTTTTACAGACCTGATAGAATATTGAAAAATTATTTTTAAAAAGGTCTCGCCTCAAAAAACAAATATTAAAAAATTTAGTTCACTTCTATACCTAGAACTTGGCAATTGTGCAGAAGAAGTCGAAGGAGTTATTCTAATTGGGTTCGCTCTTCCTCTTACAGATGGGCTGGAGGAGTACAAAGCTGTTGGAACTGGTCTTTGGAACGTTCTTGGCCCACGACTAGTGCTCGAAGATGCTGGAACATTAAATCTGAATCAATAATTTGAAACATTAATCGCCCTACCTGTATTTCTATATATATCTCACAAAATTTTAACACAGTGGCGGTGTTATTCCGAGCTGTGGTTTTGGCAAAAGCCATATCCCTCGTTATTCCACGTCCATAGGAAATGCCAGTTCCCGTTCTTCCCCTTGACCTTGCAAATTGCATTTTGGAAATTCACTGCACCTTCAATGGGAATACTGAATGAAAGTGCAACAATTGCGTTTTATTAAAACCTCCCCAGAGTAGCTTGAATATCTCTAAAACCGATTTACTTTCTGTTACAACTGGAATAATGTTTATTTTTATGGCTTTTATTATTATTAATTATAATATTAATGACTGGGAACAACTTTACTCGATGAATGCTAATTTTAAAAGGACCAAATATAGGAAAATTTTGAAAGTACAGATTTTTCATGCAATTTTAAGAGATGCCTCGCTATTGGTAATTTCCAATAATTCTTAATCCTTTCAGCCTCTAATAAATAACCTTATCACTCCTATACTTTGGTTAAGGATGATAATGCTCTTCTCAGATGTAATCGACCAATCGGATGTGGGGATACAAAAGTTTTGTAAGAAGTAGGTATATATAAAAATGATGTGTAACAAAATATAGACGTAAGTAGATATATATTAACTATTATTTTTCAATTATTACACTTTCCCCACAAGCGCATACATATATTTAACAGAATTTCAATCAGCATAAAGAAAATTGTCATCAAGGGGACAGTCTTTCATAAACCCAACCATCGTCCCCCTGATGTACCAATATATTATCTGCCTTTTCACCAGGCCGAAGACGTCTGAATCTTATGCGATCGTGCAACCGATCGCTCTGACCTTGCCAAAATTCCACAAATTTTGGAACCACTATGTAACCGCCCCTGGAAAATAATATCGATGCTCAAAAAAGGAAAATTCTGTTTCTAGAGAAATACGTTTGAAGTCCTATTTCCCAGCACATGGAAAAATTCAGATTTGGGTATATTTGCTTGAAAATGAGCAGATTTAAAATATTTCACTCACCAGCACTCGGGTCTGGCGATACTCTTTTCGGAAAATTGAGCTAATAGTTCTCGTTCCTTTATCATGAGGGTTTCTCTGCCAGCGATTACACTACTTTGCTTGCTAGCCCATGCTCCGATTTGACTCGGAAAGGGTCTGGTTTGGAAATATCGATCGGAGTCCTCCTTGGATGTTTTTTGCACTGTACCTTCTACACGAACCTGAATAAAAGAGATCAGTTACTGGTTGAAATTTCCTAAATTTGGTTATCGAAGACGTTAACTTAGGATTGTCTAAGGAAATGTTCAAAATACCGTTCTTCTCAAAGGTTCCCAGAAAAATGTTAATGCAGCGTTCGGGTTGTCTGCCTGAAATTCAACAAATCATAAATTATTGATCTCGAAGGGAATACGATAAATTAAAAATTTATGAGAATTCAGATATAAGAAAAAAATTATAAGAAACTTACCAGTTCTCTACCTTTTCTGCTTTCATAATTTGTATAAAATTTGAAACCCTCTGTTCCGAATCCTTTCAATAATACTGGTCTCACAGATGGAATTCCATCTCTGCAACAAAATAAATAAAAAAAAATAAAAGATTCTTTGCGAGAAAAAGAAATTTTCCTTGTAAGAGAAAGAAAATGAGAGTTCAGTACCTAGTGGCAGTTCCTAAGAATACTGCATTTGGTTCTAGGATTCCTGGAGTATTACATGCGATGTCGAACCATGCTTTGAACTGGCCAAATGGTTCTTTACTACTTAATTGATCTTCTGTAAATGTTTCTTTCTTATCTTTGTATTTCATTCTCATACCTGCAAATTTATAATGAAATTTTTTATTTATATGATTAATAATGGAATTAGCAAAACTAAAATAAATTATACATATTACAAATTATATCCCGAGTATAAGAGAAAAATTGTATTTCATCTTTTAAATTCTGGTATCCTGCCGCCATATTTTAACAATTATTTTCATTTCTTAAAAAAAATGAATATTTATTCTAATAATTTTCCCTATCAGGTTTAGAATTGTAATTAAATATTTTTTTCTGTTAAAAAGTCTAATCGTATTATTAAAAATTGCGTCATGCTTTATATTTTGAGAATAATTATTGTCACGTCAGTGATAAAAAAAGAAAGCAGAGATATGCAAATCTGATTAGCAAATTTAGGATGATAATGACAAATCAATTGTGATACCTCCTATATCGACGTTGAACACAGCATCCGTAAGCGTTTCTTTTGAATTCGACATAATATCAATAATGTTGATAATTCTTTAATAAAGATAGATAACCTCTCAAGAATTGCAGGATCGCAGAGTTACTACTAGTAATGGCAGAAATTTTTGCTATATCTCAAAGTAATTCAACCTTGAGATACGCGCAGAAGCTTCAGACTGATTAGCTGATAAAAAGCGAAATGTAGATAAACACCTTTTGCACTGTTACCGAGTGTAAATATTTCTTAGACTTCTCTCAAGTATAACGTTACTGTCATTGTGTGGTAGTAACAGGTACCAATGGATTATTCAAAAAAATGATCTCTTTCTGATGCAAAAAGTAGTGACTTACTCAATAATAAATGAACTAAGAGAAATAATTATAAACACAGGGTATTTTTTTAATAACCAAAAAATGATGCAACCTTTTGTACTGATATTTTATTACAAAACATAAGCTACACTCAAGAAAAAGTTATGTTACATATGTTTCTCGAACCAATTTTCAACTTGTTGAATATCAATAGCAGTTTTTGGATCTTTATTAAAAACATAACATTCCGCAAAGTCTATCTTATTATTGAGATCAGAAAATTTGAAATCCTGTCCTTCTTTTCCCAGAAATAAATTTTTGGAAGACGCATCTGTAGGTTCCAGCTGATTATTCTTCAAAATTTGCAATAAATGCATTTCCTTCTCGAGAACTTCTTTAATGACTCTGCTACTTTTGGCAAAAGTTTGGTCTTGTTTGTTACACAGGATCAAACATGGTATGTTTTTTTGTGACGCTGAGTCCGCGAGTAGCATGTAGAGAAACCTGAAAAAATATCAAATTCGTATCCGTAAAAATTATCTTTTATAGGAAACTTCCACATAATTTCAAAATCTTACTCGGCGACGTCATGGATTTCCTTTTGAACTGTTACAGAATCGATGACATAAATCAAGCCTCTCATGTTGCTTTTATGCTTATCAAAAAATTTATAGCGAAGACGTTCGTTTCCAGGGATATCGACGATCCTTAAGGTGTTCTGAAATTCAGCATTGTGTGATTGTTGGTCAAAGGATGAAAAAAATTATGCGTGTTTGCCGTGGAAACTTACATTTTTAATAATAATATCACCAATATTCTCTACGATCGAGGTATGAGTTTTAATAGATTTTCGATGCAGTAGTTGAGCATATAACAAAGTTTTGCCAGAATCGCTCAGGCCCGTTATCAGGATACTCCGGCCAACGGATCTCCTCCTTTTCCATATGGCGAAGAGTACTATGAATTTAATATTAATTGATTCATTAATTAATTAATAAAAACTTTCATTTTATACACTCCATATTAAATTTATACTACGAGTATCCACTGTTAGATTCTAAGGGTAGTAGGAAAGAGAAAATGTGAATTAAATTTATTTATTTAAAATTTGACACTTTCAGATTTTCCGATAATATTATGGTAATAACATATACATGAATCGACCAATACATTAAATTGCATTAATCGGCAAACGAAAAAATCCAATTTTTATGAAAATATTACTGGAATGGAAAATATATTAGTATTGTTATAATAAATAATAATAATTATAGTTTCTACACAAATTTAGAAAAAAATAAACAAGCAAACAATTATTAAAAGTATTGCAATAGAAATAAACATATGCGACCTAAATTGTTACCTAGAGTTATAATAATAGCAAAGACTGCTGCTAAAATTCCCCAAAGTTGAGATTCCCCATGATCTTCTAACAGTGGTTTCACTTGTTTTTCCATTGTTATGGAAATTCCCTAATCACAGAATCTCTCTTACAGAAAATACATATGTTTTTGAAGAAAAACCTAAGGATATTTTGTTCGACTTTTCAGATTCAAGTCTAGGCTTCCCTTTTTATTATTTCATTCAACGTGACAATATTCACTGCGCCTGCGCAGTAAGTTGAGGTTAGTTTGGAAATTCATCGTCTCGTCAGTTCTGCGATCTGCGCATGTTCGGCGATATTTAAAAGAATGCGGAACAAGTGGAATTTGAACCAATTTTGATGAAAATAAAAAAAATGTATTACTATCATAATACAATTACATTTTCGGATTTCTCTCACATCAAATTGAAATATAAAAATGAAAAGATTTTATACTTAACGGAATATACAAGTAGCGCCATCTTTTGAGAAGCTAGTGAACTTGTTCTGGACAATTCTCTTACATACGAATTTCCAAATATTTTACTTTCAGATGTTCCAATACAACTAAATTTGGAATGCTCTCGAATTTAGAAAAACTAGGAGTTTTAAGATTTTTAAACAAAAAAATTATTGCTTGCTCTTTGGATAACGATTCTTTAACGTAAAAAAAAGCAGCGCTTAATCGCGAGAAGTACCGCATGATGCAAAAGAAGGTAACCACTCGGTTGAGAAAAAAAAGAGTTCGTTCTGAAAGCAGTTCCTTCTGTCCCCGAGAGATGGTGGTAAATCGTTTCTCCCAAATGAAAGTTTTTCGTTTATACGCGTATTCTTTTGAAGGATAACAGGGTAAAAATGAGACAAAGTATCAAGGTCGCATGATGCAAAAGGAGGTAACTTCTCATTTGAAAGAAGATAAGTCTTTTCCAGATGGAATTTTTATCATTATTTATTTACTTTCAGTTTAAAATAATTTTCTATTTTCTACAATTAAGGGAACAAAATAAATCCAAGTACTATATATATAGGTATACCTTAAATCTGGGAGAGAAATACATAGATGGCACTAGTTTAATTACCACGCCATTGACTAAAAATATGAAGTCGGGAGAAAAAAAACCCATTTTATAGATAAATATTTTTTATTATAGTATCTTTTAATATCCACTCCACACATCCAAAGGCTCTATATAAGAAATCTCCAAAACAACATTTGTGGGGGACAAAATTCAAACCTATGCGGGAGAATCTTTTTAGTCGTAAAAGCACCCATCTTTGCTCCTTATCGCGCGATTTCTCCTAAAAGGATTATTGAAATTCACACATTTTACACCGCGGAGGGCTCGCGTTCTATAATTAATACACGAACTCGCGTTTATTTCCTACATAAAGAAAGAATTAAAAATTCGTTAAAAGCTTTATCTTATCGCGCGGGAGAAAAAAAAATATCGGCGGATTATCTGGGATTGAGGATTGCCGTGTGAAAATTCACATGGGAGTGCGAACTGTGTATATACAGGAAGGTCTGACGAATAAGACCAAGTGTAACCCATCGAAAAATCTCCTTCATGAATACGTGAAACATGCGCGATGGCATGTGTCTCTCTCCCCTTTTCGCTATTTTTTTTCTTCTTGCCGAGCCGACAACGAAAGAGTATTATTTGAAAGTTAAATTTCTCTCTTTCTCCGGGAATGGAAATTTCAGAGCACCAACACTAACAAAGTAAACAGCCAGCAGCGAGCGTTGCATCGCATTGAAAGCCATTGAAATGGACTTAAGCAATTCCACCCTTTTTCAAACACACATCAATCTGTCCTGACATGCAAATACTTATTTAACAAACAAATGAAAAAAGGCATTTTTATTCCAGTATGATAATTAATCACATGACCAGCAACAACCTGCTTCTCCTTCTTCTCCTTCTTCTTCCTCTGTTGCTGCTGACTGGTTGCTGGCTCGCTCGCTTGTTCTTCTTTCGGTTCTTGTCTTCTTTGCTACTACCGAAGTTACAATTTGTTATGGTCGACAGAACCTCGAATGCATCGCTGACGTGCTCTTGTTCTTATTTATATTTCCTCGTCCCTCTGCAATTCAGAAAAAGGACCCGCATTTCAATGGTCAATCGAAAACTCCCAAATTCTGACCCCCCACAAATAATTTCGTTACAAAAACTTGGATATCGACTCAGCGACACGGTGAGCCCTGCGGTGCGTCGGTCCTTGGGGGGGGGACCGAAACTGAACTTTCCGTTCAGGCCGCGCCGATTAGGACAAACGCAATGGCGTATACCAGTGCGCCCCACGCGGCGTGAATACAGGAACCATTTTTTTTTACACCGTATTAGCAAAATTCCGCGTTTCCGTATCATTTCCAAACTCCAGCCCCAATTTCTGGATAATTTCCAGTTCAGCATTTTTTTCCAAAAATAAATATACATTATTTTTGATTATTTTTTATTTATGCAAAAAAATAATTTCAATTGTTATTCAGCTTAGAAACATTATAGTAGCAATTTTTTTGTTTATAAAAGATGCATTAACTCGCCGGGAACCCCAAAAGCGCATGCGTGCACTTGGAGGCTGTAAAATGGGTCGGGAATGTGGAAGAAACTGAAAATTAGTAGGTGGGACGTTGTGTCCCATTGCCTCTGAATGGGTTAAAGTTCGAATTTGGTGATAAATGGAGCCGATTTGCGCGATAAAATTTCGGTAAGAGCGAATACGTGTCCGGGGAGAGCGTTTAAGGCGAAGTGCATCTTCGGGCCATTAATCAAACGCAAGCCTTCAATAATGATAATTTTAAATATTGACTCAACCCCCCGCGCGTATATGAATATCACTATATACACATCTAGCGGTTTTAAAGCTTTCTGATGAAGATTAATGTGGATAATTGATAGCACGATTCGAATTTCAAATGTTGCTGTGCGCTACACGCTGCGAATCAGTGTGTTAAGGGACGGGGATAAATATTTATCGTATGATAAATGGTACTTTTCATGACGCGTAATGAGATATACCGGACATATATCTTTATATCGTACCGATAAATTTTCAAAATTAGAATCCCACGGCATCGATCGTTACCGAGAGTCTCGGGGATGCGCTTTTCACATGCAACGACGAGGGATTTGCGAGATATAGGAGGTAAATCGGACCACCCAGGAATTTTCCGTCCATGGGACACATTCGACCCCGTTTCGTCGAAAATTTTGCACTAACCAATTTCCTGGACGTTGGGTAGCGGCGAATAAAAATGCACGCGTAGAGTGCATCCACGTCGATTGGATTCCCACGTGGGATTATAATATTGATAGGCTTCGTTTTTGGATGAAAGAAAAAAGGAGAGGGTTACTCGTACCTTTCGAATTCATCAAAATCACTTTGATACTACACAGCATGGTGTCACATAGGCATAAGACTTCTAAGACTTTTTCCTCGTGATAAATTTACATGAGATAAGTCAGCGATGAAAAGGGTTACGTGGAATATTTGATTAAACGTTTAACATATTTATCATTCTTATTTTTCAGACAAAGAGAGAGGGAGAGAGGGAGAGAGAGAGAGAGAGAGAGAGATTTTATTATTTTGTTCTGGAAGCGATCCGTAAGGGCAAATTAGAAATGCAAGTAAAAAGTGCGTTGAGGGGAATAAAAATAATGGAAATATTTAAGTCTGGGGAAAATCAAAAGTAAGAATAAAATTGGAGGACCAAGGAAATGCAACAAGAAAGATGCAAGAAATTTCTAAATAAAATGAAAGTAAAAGATAGAAAGAAATAAAAAAGATTTTTAATTTGAAGATTTAAATAAAGAAAGACGGATTGTGGAGAAAGAAAAAAAAGTGCAAATGCAAATGCAAGTTAAACTCCATAAGGGAGAATAAAAATAATGAAAATATCGAAATCCGTGGAAAATCAACCGGAAAAATAAAATCGAAGACCCAAGGAAATGCAACAAGGCAAAGATGCACCCGATTCCCGAATGGAATAAAAATAAACAATGCAAAGAAATAAAGAGGGTTTTTAATTTCAAGATTTAAATTTTTAAAAAAAGGCGAAGTGTGGAGAATGAAAGAAAAAAATGCGAGTGCATAAAGGAGACTAAAAATAACGAAAATATTGAAGCCCGTGGAAAATCGAAGCAGCAAGGAAATGCAACGAGAAAGATGCACCCGATTCCCGAATAGAAAAAAAATGATACAAAAAATAAAAAAGGGTTTTTAATTTCAAGATTCAAATAAAGAAAGACAGAAATTTAAAAAAAAATGAGGAATCTCCCAGTGTTCAAATTAAACCATCGAATGATTTCCTGCAGGAAATCTGCAACGGGCATCCGCATTCGATACTTCACGCGCCTATACGCTAGGAATTCAAGTGCATTGTAGCGCATGCAACCGCGGTGCAGCCATGCGCGACCGGAGATACCGATCGGTGAGAAAAGCTGGATGAAAAATCGCGCAGGTCGCCGCCGATCGGTGCTTGATTAGCCCGTAATACCCCTTTTTGCCTTTCAGCGAATGATGGAAAGTGATTGGTCGGGAGTTAAAGCTCCGTGCCGTAATAGATATATCGGCTGCGTTCCAGGAGAGGATTTTCTCCGTCCATTAAATCGTGTCCAGTCCTTCTGGACACGAGCTCCTCTCTCCTGGCGCTGGCATTGCCGGTACCCAATTCCACAGTTTAAGCGAGTGCTTTGCCTCACTCATTGTCAGTGGGCAGGAATTACATCCACTCGTTCCACGTAATCGCGATGTCGAGTCGTTGGATAGGCAGAAAGGGGGAAAAAAACGGGAAGAATCGCGCAATTAGAAAAAATGACGATCACGGTCTCATGCCATATCGAATATACCGCATGGTGTACGTACGTACATAAATATGTATATACATATATTTACTATATATCTGCGGCAGGAATCTGGCCGAAGAATGCGACGCTGATGGACAAGAAACTGGTCTTAAAGTGCGCGTCACATCCGCTTTTGTTCAATGAAACTTGGCAGACTTTTTTGCGCCGACTCGGAGGTAATACGAGGTACAAAAATGTCGCGGAATTACCGGTACCACCACGATGGGTGGCGTTCGAATTTTCTTTTGGATCATTTTGGACCGTTTTTTCCCCCCCTGGAATTAACCACGGTGGCCATGGAGATTATTTGGCGGGGTTCGGGCCAGAAAACGAGCGAATGGGGAATTTTCTGCCACGGTTTTTTTGGAGTCGCGGCCACTCGATGCTTATAGTTGCGCCCTGTTCCGGAGATGGCGCAGCCGTCGGAAACGCAGGCCCCTTTTGTCAGCGAGTAAACGACGTGGAATCGATTCGCGAAAAAAAGCGTTAAGAAGAAAACGGCTCGTACATTTTTTCCCCGGCTTCTTGATATACGCAGTACGGAAAGTTGGCGATAAAGCAACGACTCGGATGCTGTTGCTGCTGCTTTAATGGCCCAACGACATCCGCCGGTGGGACTATCTTAGTTTCCCATCCAACTCGGACAAGACGAACGTATAAATATTTACAGGTTTTCATTCATTCGTGCCGCGTAAGACAGAGCCTCTACCCTGTAATGAACCGAAGCATGCCTCCAGCGAGTGTATGTACGTACGAGTACGAGTACGAGTACGATTTATCGAAACATGGGCAAAAGTACGAAACCCAAAGGCGAAATTCGATATCGTGCTGTTCCGAGAAAAGAAAAAATATTGTAGAAATTTTTCTAGAGCTTCAGGTGCAGCTCATTTTCAAGCCCAAAGTCTCTGTCGTAATTCACAAGTTTCTGGAAAAATCATTATTTCAGAAATCATCCAGAATTTTTATAATTTTCAATTTCTCTAATTTTACATGGAGAAAAGTACGAAATCCAAAGGCGAAATTACTGAAAAATTATGAAAGAAAAAAAATTCTAGAAATCTTACTAGAGCTTCAGGTCCAGCTTATTTTCAAGCTCAAAGTCTCTGTCGTGATTCGCAAGTTTCTAGAAAAATCATTATTTCAGAAATCATCCAGAATTTTTATAATTTTCAATTTCTCTAATTTTACATTTTCACTGCACTTCCTTTTTAATGTTATTTCCTCGTAAAGAAAAAAAAAGAACTGCAGATTGCGAACGAACTACCACAAGAAGAGGTACCCGTACGATCTTTTGGAGCTCAAAAGGAACCCCTGCTAGGGTGACCTCAGGCGAGCAATGCAGTAAATCGCTTGTAGTGGCTCAAGAAATGCGAGACCCGTAAATTACATACTTTGCAGAAAGGATCGCGTTCAGGTGCAGAGGTCAGGAGAAATAATGACGCGAGGCTGGGAGAGATGATCTATTCTGTAATATCTCATGGCGTCGTCTACCGACGCGGTAGAGCAAAAAAGAAATACTTATGCACGTATACACGCGTTACACGAGCGCTGCTGCCACGGAGACTCGATCGCCAGCTTTTGCATCCCGCAGCTTTCGCTGCTTCTCGTGTTCCCGTTAATACGAAATTCAAGACGTTACGAGTAACGAGTCTCTCGTAATCGCGATATCGTTTATTTACTCGGTTTATCACGGAGGTACATAAATTGGCCCTAGGTTTTTCGCCCAGTAGGTCCGGCGATGGCCCCGGGGCCAAAAAATGCTCCATTCCCACCCTGAAACCCAAAATCTCCGTATCCGTGGAATCCACCCCCTATCGTCTCAGCCCGAGTTCCTGGTACCACGGGAACTCCCGGTCCCCGAGCACCTGTACCCTCGCCCTTTTGAAGAAGCGACGAAGAGATAGGAGGAAACTAAAACACCGGTCCAGAAGGGACACGCATTAGAATAACATCGGGGGACACGTGTAGAGTTGCGTGCAGGAAGCTTGTATGAATAAATGAGACACGTCCTCGATCGACTTATCGCGTATGCTTACGGGCAGGAATAATCCGCGAGCTTATCTCCTCTACCTGGTACGCATGGAGGAGGAGGAGGAAATAGTGTCGTGGACTGCAGCGAGTCGTTGCAGTTTTCTGGCCGCGTCGCGTCCGTTTCCTTGCAGTTTTTATTTCTCGAGAGACAAAAAGGAAGGGCAAGATATATATACCTACTATATAATCATTGCACGGGATCACCGGGTCGAGAGGCATAACGCGGGAATGCAGGAGTGCGTTTGCCAGAAAAGGGGTAGGACGGCTGGTGGTGGTAGTAGTGGTGGTAGTAGTAGTAGTAGTAGTCCCTTGGGGCCTGCGGCCCATCCCCACTTTAAAGAAGACAAAGTCCGAAGGAGAAGAAGAAGAAGAAGAAGAAGAAGCAACTCTCCTCTTCTTTTAAAGTCGGCAGGTGGCCTGGGTCTCATGGGGCCCCAACGAATGAGAATCTAGACGGACACGCGCGCGCGTACGCTCACTCGCTCGCTTATACCTATACCTACGCTTTTACTTTATAACAGATGGAAACGTAAGATTGCTTCAACGTTCCTCCTTTATGCGTTCTTTTATTTCCTCACCGACGTCATCTTTTTGGGGACCACGAATTTTCTGTCACGCGAGGGCTCTCTCGGGTTTGATTTAGATAAACCGGGATGGTCACCCACCACTCGACCCCGAACGAGGTTTGGGGGAAACCTCGGGTTTCTGGGATTTCGCTCGGGCGCAACCCTTTGAAGGCACGAGATAAATCGGTATGGAGCAAAATCGTGGCGCCGAATACCCGGGTCGGATTAATTTTATGCACGAGATTTTTCGATCAGGGCAAGGGGCTCTCGGTGCAACTACTATATTTTGCCCCATCCCCCCGCTTTTTTTTTGTTTTTGGCATACCGACAGCGAGAGAGAATGGAGAGCGCGAGATTGCGATGGTAATTTTTCTTGTAGCTTATTTCATTGCCATCTTCGAGTCATTTCGTACCTTCTCCTTCTTTTGAAATTGAAACCAGTATTATTCTTCCCGATGCGCGCGAGTGTGTCGTTCCCGCGGTGCCTGTGTGTAGGTACGCACGATGTAATATCGCGCTAATGTACGAGGATATATTCGACTACTTCATTCCACTTCTCTCATTTCACCTCCCATTTATGATTAACCCTCGCGTGTATGGGATATCAAAGGGTAATGCAGAAATTCGTCCGTGTGCATCCGTGTACGGCGAAGGCTCGCCAAGTCTCGCTGATGTCCGCGGCAGGAATGTACGGGCAGCCCAGAGGGCGCTTTTTATTTTTTTCATCGATATTCGGTGATACCTTTGTTTTTTTCGGAAAAAAAGAGGAATTTTCAAAAATCCAAAAATTATCGGGAAAAACTCCTCAATTTAAAAATATAATAAAAGTTAACGGAAACAAAATAAAAATAATTAACATAAAAAAATGATCCGCAATAAAAATAGTTAAAATTACAATATCAATAAGAAAAATAAATTAACGTAATAAAATTATAAATATTTATCAAGAAAAAGGAAGGAATTCCAAAATTTGCCGGCAGTAGGTACAAAAGAATTTTTATAAATTTCAGTAGGTACTCCCTCACTTGCTGGGGGGTTTTTTTTTCTTCGCCAATATAATCGATAGGAAAAATGTTCGATGCAACAGAAAATATGACAAATATATCATCGTCCGGATGCAAGTTCTTGTGCATTTTCAAATGCAAGTATACGTCGATCGGATTTATCGAATGACAGCTTCCTTTGTACCTTAGTCACGCTTCTTCTTCGTTTTTCCTCCTGATTTTTCCTTTTCCTTTGTCGAAGGAGATAACTCTACTAGGAAGTTACCTTAAATGATCCCCATTCCGGTATCTCCACTTCTGCCGTAGTCGAGGAAATCAACGCCGTGGGAATTTCAGGTCCGCGTGCCCGGTAGTGGTTATACGGAATAACAAATCAAATTTCCCTTTTTTTTCCACCGTAACGTTGCCCTTTCCTTTTAAGAGGTTCTTAGTTCCCGATGACTTCCATTTTAGCCTCGAACACGAGGAATCCAGAATCCAGCGAATCTCAAAATGATCCCTCTCGAGAATTTCAAAATGAATTCACCCGGAGTCTCGCTCTCCGAATGAGGAAGCAACGGAAGGGATACATGATACTCATATGCCAAGGGGGGCTAATAGATAAAGCGAAGAACCCCTTCGAGTTCAGCCAACCGTGCCCTCAGGTGGTCAAGTCGATTATATATGAATGGATTTTACATTTTCGAAAAGATTTCCAAGTTTGCAGCTTCCAAGATGGATCGTCCCCTTTTCTTGGCCCTCACCCCTTTGGTATCAACCCCTTGGAAGATTTACGCCACCACAATAAAATGGTTTTTTTTTAATAAATAAATATAATACTCGGTATCCAAGGGGGAGAAAGAAAGTATGTTACCACAGTATCCCTTTTGCCTCGTTGATTTCTTATTCAAATCCTGTTTCGAAGCGTTTCGTATTCCTTTGACTGCTCGTGACGGTTCCTAAAGACCCCCCGTGGATCGGATAAAACCCGTTTAATTGAGATCATCTCTTAGATGTCAAAAAAAGGCTAATCCTGATTACGTTTAGATTGCAGTGTCATCAGGATTTAAGAAAAAAAGTGTCAAAAATCTCGATGAGTCCATGATTGTCCATCCTTCCCAACCGGTTCTTCCCCTTGCTTTTTTTTTCAAATTTCTTTTTTTTTTACATTCATCCTTTTTTCTTTCTTTGGGAAAGACGCTGGAAATTTCCGATTCATTCCTTCTCGAATTTTAAAAAATTCATCCCAAAATTTGGAGGAGCGATTTTTTTTTTACAGTTGCACCCAACGACGCGCGCTCCTTTCTGGGAAACAACAAATGTTTGGAAACAGTCGGAAGAGTTACAGCCAACAGTAAAAGCTGTTGCATCGTGGGGCGATATATAATCACGAGGAGCATTCGACTTTGGAGAACGTATATATGTAGGTGAGCTTACAAGATTTTATATCGCGTCACAAGCTTTAAAAGCAGCCCGAGAGCCGAGGGGCCCGGGCCGAGGCCGAGGCTGATGCTGATAGCGATGCTGCTGATGCATTTTACTCTCGGCGTCGCTTCTCTACGAGAACCGGGAAGAATTACTTTCTTGTTAAGTCGTATATAAACGTACATTCACGTTTTCATGGAATTGAAAAAAAAGAAAGAAAGAAAGAAAGAAAAGAAAACGGATTGAAAAAAAGGGGCAGGAGAGCGAGATACTTTCAATGAATTACGGGGCACTCCGGTGCGAAAGCCAAGCTCGTAGGGACACCTGTCGTGATTTACAGTTACGGATTTGTACACTTGGAGAAAATTATGGTTCGATGTTTCATTCCTTGCACATCTGTACTTAGAATGGTAATGAATATAATGGATGCTGGAGTGGATCCATATGTTATCTTCGCACCAAAAGTCACAATTTTATTTGTATCTGGACTCGAGTCATTCGGGGAAGCTGGAAATTCGACTGTGTACGGGGATTTTTATTTTTATTTTTATCGATTTTCATTTTCTTTTTGGGTAAATGAGAAGAAAATCGAAAAATTTTCCTGAGATTATTCGATTTTTTTTGGTCAATTATCATTTTTTTTCGGGTAAACGAAAAGATAATCGGTACTTTTTCCCAATTTTCTCAGGATACTCTCGGGACTATAATTCTCAGGAACTCGGGATAAAAGGTTCTGGATTTTCTTCCGGAGAAAATATCCCCGGGGGTCAGAGTTTCTCTGGATCGCGAAATCTGATCGGTAAGACGATTTTTCTATTTTCAGTTCTCTGTCGTATACTAAAAAAAAACAACGCAATGCATATAATTTGAATGTAAGTCTAGACACTGTCTGCGTCAATCTACCGGCCATATAAGCACAGCAAGTAAGACACTAAAGTCACTTTGTATATCGCACGTATGTTACTTTAACGCTTTATCCAATTGACCAATCGCCGATAATAACTGCTTGCTTGTTCGAGTAACGGAAATGTAGATTATCTGACAACAAACCTCTGTGTTGGACATGTTATATAGGCACACTAACTATGGACTCTCTCCTTGCCCCTTCATAAACAATAATTTCCTCTTTGTGAATCGAAATGAAGCTGTAAGCGTTTCTTTGATCACGTTCTCCGGGACGTCAAACCCAGAATGGGAAATATTACGAAAATGCACGATTTAATATACAATTACAAATTTTCCCGGATTTTTAGGAATTTTTTTTGTTACCAAAAAAAAAGAATCAAACGAAAATCGGGTCATTTTTAATTGCGATACAATTTTTGTTTTATTCACAAGGTTCAACCGTATTGGGCTTATTTATGGGAACAATTTAATTCAAGCGTCTCCATATAAATCATTTTTTTCCGATCGTGATTTTTTATGCTCCGAAAGGAGGACCGATATTCGTGAGTGTGCCTATAAAATATGTTCAATAAATGACAATTTCAGCAGCGACATATTGCTTTCGCATTGTTGTGCAAGTGAAAGTTAAGTGCACTTGAATTTGGAGAGGGATCTTAAGGGCGTTCCGGGCCTTCTTTTGTGCAGTCAATTTCAAAACTCATTGCTTGCAACGTATATGCCATTTCTGCTCCACGATGTCACCCACCGTCCGATCCTCCTTCCTTATTTCTTTTCATTCAAAAACACTTTTCATTGAAAAACTATCCTAGCAGTGTTCCTCAAACGAGGACCCTCGAGTTATGTATCCAAATTCGAACAGAACCCATTGAAAAATTCCAAACTTTCTCAAAAAACCATTTTTTTATTACAATCTCGCGGTTACAACTTTTATTTAAAATTTGTCCCTCCCAAAAAATCAGTCTTCTAAGGAAAATTATAGTTCAATATTCGAGAATTTCCTGGAAAAGAAAAAAAAAATGAAAAATTTTTTAATTACAAAAAAGTTCGTAATTTTCAGATTTTTTACTCCATCAAGAAAAATTGCAAATTTTTTTTGGTGGATATTTCAGGGAATGTAAAAATTCGAAAATGAGAACTACTACTATTTCGGAGGACGCGACTCGAACGTTGAAGGACCCGAGGAGTGGAAGTGGACACGACAAAAGTCATTGAAGGCACTTTTACGGCTAAAACGTGCCCCCGGTATTTTTTTTTCTTTCGGTGAGTTCATTGATGCTTGAAGTTCATATTTGACGAATAGTCCATCTGCAGATTCTTAACTTTGTGCGTAAGTTTATCCACCGGCACTAACCATTGAGTGCATCATCGTTTGAAGGAAGGTGAGAAAGTGTCCATGGGGACCGCGGGGACAATACGAATTCCATTGTGTGACATTCTATTAGCTGCAATTTTCTCATGAATTGACTTTCCGCGTCTATTATTGGCTAAGTAATTGTTCGTTTACAATTCGTGCTTCTTTTTCCATCGTCGCCCGTACTACATTTTCTATGGGGGTTTTGTGGCTTTTCTGGAGCAGGGCCCCATAAAAGGATATATTGCTGTTTGGATTGCCACCTTTTGAGAATACCCCTTCTCAGTCGCAGTAAAAAGCAAGGGTCCTTCAAAAAATTCCAGAATCCACCCCCATTCGCATTTTTTTTTCTTGGGGAAGGTCGTAGAAAATAAGAATTGGAGTTCGAAATTCTTTCACGAAATTATATTTTTTACGAGTTCTTGTAAATTGGATTCACAGAAAAAAAATCGAAATTGGTAATTTTTTGAAAAAAAGTAGTAAAGAAATTTTTGGAAAACAAAAAATCCTTTTTTGAATTTTAATAATGATTTTTTATTTAAATTAAAATCAGGATCGAGTTCTAATAAATTCTATAGAATTTTTCGAATTTTGAAAATTGTAATTTTGAGTTGGAATTCGCAAAAATGATTATTTTTTTCTCGAGTCTAGTAACCACAATATTTTCTAGGTGTATATCACGAAGTACTTTACTCGCTTTCAACCATACACAACATTAACTATCTATAGGTACGAGCATCTGTCCATGACGAATTATTAGATCCGTTTTAGAATCGTTTTTACTAGCGATTTGCAACCAACACCTTTCTCGTTTTCACTGTTGCGACTAAGAAAGGATCTTTTGCTCCTCGCCTGTATGAGGTTGCGCTCATTGAAGGATTGTAAAAATCTCACAAGAGAGGTAGCAACGAACGAATGAATGAATGAATGAATGAGTGAATGAAAGAAACTCTGCACGATCCAGGATCAACTCCACCCTGACTGAGTCCAATCCCAAGTCCAGGAATAAGAGGAACGTTTTCTTCTCGAGAGGTAGACTCATTCACGACTTCTCGTAGATTTCACGCGATCCTATTTTGTCTCTTTGACAATTTCCAAGAGGCACTTTGTCGTACGTGTACTTGAGTCGAGCCTGGCCTTTGATCGAAACCGCGAAAAATGAGTATCGGGGAATTAAAAATGGATGATCCGAAATAAATATCATCGCGTGCAAAGGTGCGTTTGTTTGGTTCCCAACAACTCGAAAGCTTCGAAGGGGTTCGAGTGAAAGATAATAAGCAATTCGTATACAAATAAGATACTCGAGTGGTGACAGTTCATAATAAGATGAGCCGCAAAAAACTGGTCCGGAGTTACACTTTTTCCCCTTACGACGAAGAATAGTTTTGTCACAAAAGTAGACTCTATTACGAGAAGGGAACAACTTGACGAGTTTTTGTGACATACACGTTTGGATACGTGTAAAGGAATATCATAACAAGTGTAACGGATTTGACAGAAAGTTTAGGGGAGCTACGAAAGGAAAGGGAGAAAGCGTATACGCGATTTTTCGAAATTTAGATCTTTACTTCCGTTCGCATAAATTATTAATTTGGAAAAAAAAAACATTCCAAGCTCATTTCAAAATTATTCCAAGCTCATTCCAAAATAATTCCAAGCTAATTCCAAACTAAGGGAGAAAGTATTTATGCGATTTAAAAAAATATAGATTTTTACTTGCATCGTATAAATTTTCAATTTAGAAAAAAAACATTCCAAAATAATTCCAAGCTAATTCCAAACTAAGGGAGAAAGTATTTATGCGATTTAAAAAAATATAGATTTTTACTTGCGTTCGTATAAATTTTCAATTTAGAAAAAAAACATTCCAAACTAATTCCAAAATAATTCCAAGCTAATTCCAAGCTAAGGGAGAAAGTATATATGCGATTTTAAAAAATATAGATTTTTTCTTACGTCCGTATAAATTTTTAATTTAGAAAAAAAACATTCCAAAATAATTCCAAGCTAATTCCAAACTAAGGGAGAAAGTATATATGCAGTTTAAAAAAAAATATTTCTCCACTTCCGTTCGTATAAATTTGTATTAACATCTGGAGAAAACATTCCAAGCTAATTCCTCTTTTCGATCACTTCCCAAAATTGTAAGCGTTAATAATAAGAATTTGTACAGATAATGGCAACTTCCATGCTTCCAAGTAAGGCTGGAAGCTGTAACAGAGATGCAATCTTGATTTCGAGAAAAGGAGGAAGTCCGTAAAATATAAGAAGGGAGCTCGCGCTTAACTGACAATTGTCATCTTGTGGTTGAGAGTATGATAATAATGACGAGAAAAAAAAAGGAAGGAGGGTTTCAGGATAAACGTGCAGCTATACCCCACTCGAAGAACAAGTATCGTTACGGTAATTTCACGTGTGATAAACGAGTCTCGTATTCAAATAATTTCAACCCCAATTGAATCGCTAGGAACCCAATGTCTGATTTAGATGCCGGTTTTCAATGTTTGTTTTTTTTTTCTAACAAGTGTAACGGACACGTGGTCATGCATGGGGATTATTATTGATGCGCTAACCCTTTTTTTCGGAATAAATTATTTCGTTTTTTTTTTTGTTGAATTATTTGACGACCGGGATTATTATCTCCGGCTTTTCCAAGTTTTTTTTTTCTTCTTTAAATTAGCATCATCTCCTCATTTGTTCAACTTACACCGAAAGGTCTCTCGAACCCCCTCCCTTTTTCTTCGAAATCAGGATTTTTTTAGATTCATTAATTAGCGATTTCTCGAGAGATTAATGGTACGAGGGGAAAATGGGTAAAATTAGAAAATCCGAGAAAAATTCCCGTAGGAAATTCGTAAGAGAATCCACGTAAAATCCCGGCGTCATTCGCTTCGTGAGAAGCATGACAAACTCTGAAAAATGGCACGGAATTTTCTTCACGTCATTAAGCTTCATTTGCAATCCACATCTCATTATAATATGGTCACATGCAAAAGAAGCCGTGAGGGAGAAAAAAATAAGAGGAAGAAGAAGCAACCGTTAATGTTGCTTAAGAAAAAGATGCTAACGATGTAAATTCTTCAAACAAAAAAAAACCCCGAGAGAAAGGGAAGGATAAAAAAGCTGATAAAGAAACTACTTAACTTTGCAACTGTAAAGCCCTGAAAAAGCACGTATTGAATTCATGCAATCGCTCTTTCTTTTATTATATCCTTTCCTGGACTGATTCACAAAAGATCAGGAAGAATGAAAAGGAGTTGCTGAATGAAATCAATTAACTTCCCGACGATTAATGAAAATTTATGCCTACAATTTTATCTCCCGTTATTCCTCTCTTTTTTTTAACTAGAAGGTCCCTAGACCTTCCATAGAAATACATTAAAAATTGATTAAATCACTGAAGGATATTAATTGAATTTTCCAACGATTAATGAACATTTGTTTAATTAAATATTCAACAAATTCGCAGTCATAGGTCCAATTTTATTTACGTGGGTCCGAAATATTAATAATTTCTATTGACACCAAAAAGAGACCAAGAAACGCGTCATCGGCGTGACCGTCGACGCTTGGCACATTTGTCACGTTAAAGTATGTAATTCCGTAGATGAGTGCACCTGCCTTCTTTTCTGGGGCTTTTAAAAACAGGAGGACAGAGAGAGAGAGAAGACTTTTAGGAGGACTCGCCTATATTTCGAGGTCCTGAGATTCAAAAGGATACGACCATTCCATCCTAATGCCTTCGAACTCGGTCCTTCTGATTTTCTGGCCCAGAACACACACACACACACACACACACACATGCAACAGTAGGGCAGTGGTGGTAGCGATACTTTAAATCCCTGGGTCGCTCTTATTTGTTTGCTCCGAAGCCGTATCTTTCGGTCAAATCGCTCTTAGATTAAAAACTCGGCGAATTTTCAGTGGAATTTTTAGGGCAAATGTGGATCTTGATAAAAAAATATATATGTGTATATATTTTCTCGAACAGTTTCCCTCTCTTACCAATGCCACTCACGACCGACGTCAGATCATTAGTTTTGATACGTTTTGGTTCCAACCACGAGATCAATAAGTCGAACGAAGGTAGAACCACTAAAGGGGAGCCCGAATTGAATCAGAAAGGGTTTGACAGCGTCCCGTAGCTGCTCCGAAATTTTCGAGCCCCGAGAGGGACCTTTTCGGGTAATTGAAATTCACGGAGAGACTTTTAAGCAAAATTTTGTACCGCGAAAGAACGGGGATCGTTTTGTACCGGACGAATCAGGACCTGATGGATGGGGTACTTAAGATTCAAGGGGTATAATAATTTTGGAGCCCTTCTGACACCTCTTCATTACTAATTAAAACAGCAGTAACGAATTTCTCGAACGTGTCGGCTCCCTAATTACTATAAACTTCGTCACAGCATCCAGAAGGTCGGGTTCCTTTTTTACGAATTCCACCGCAAGGACCGGGGAGCAAAAGCCACGGTAGCGATGGTACATACGAAAGTTAGTTTATGACCCGAAACGACATAAATTGACCGTAATAGTTGAAACGTACCGAAATTTATACATGCCCGTATCGTTTGTTATTCAATGGGACTGCAAAGTCGATCATTCAGTATTCTTCGGGGAAAGATAAAATAACGTGGACGTCAAACGACGAAGATGAGAAGGAGGGCCCAGACGATGTTTTTGTTTCCAACTGCGTCTCGCCGATGAAGAACCTATCGATTCACAATGACTGATTATCATCATCATCGTGAAAGTCTACAGATTCGAGCCGTACATTGGGAAAAAGAAAAAAGAAAAAAGAAAAAAAGGGAGAAGAAGTGGTATTGGATTAACGCTCTCCGGGAGCTCGCCGAGACTTTTTCAGTGCCCCTCCGTTGATGATGCCACTGCGAAATACCTATGAAGATGTTTATTCGTCCATTCATCTGTCAGTTATAACTGTTGCAAATGTCATTTATGTATAAACGCGTTTAGCTTTTTGCGGAATTTACAATTGCGGCTTTTCAGCTCGCGCTGAAGCTGATACGAAGGAAAGGAAGCGCTTCCGAAAGGAGGGAAAATTCTTGTCACTGCTCTTTGACCCTAGCACCCGTTCGATGTCATGTCTGAGACGAAAAAAAATTCATCACGGTCCATTTTTTTGAGTGGTTTCAAAATCACTCGAAGTAGCAATTGACCGATTCTGATCGAGACCATGGAAAAAATACAGTCGCAAAATCGTGAGACTGCCCGGAACGAAAAAAAATTCATCACGGTGCATTTTTTTGAGTGGTTCCAAAATCACTGGAAGCGGTAATCGACCGATTCCGATCGAGACCAGGAAAAAAATACAGTCGCAAAATCTTGGGACTGCCCGGAACGAAAAAAAATTCATCAGGATGCATTTTTTTGAGTGGTTTCAAAACCACTCGAAGCAACAATCGACCGATTTCGATCGGGACCATGAAAAAAATACAGTCGCAAAATCGTGGGACTGCACACGAACGCTAGAAAGTTCGTCCGCGGGGAACGTCGTTGATGATTCTCTGCAGATATATGCACTGGAAGGCCGCATCGGGTCAAACTTCCGAGTCGTGTAATTTCGTGGGCGTTTTACAGAGCAAAGATTACGAAACCCAAAAAAAGACAGCAAGCGGAACGCTGAAAAGCGTGTATGGAAAAAAAAGAAGAGGAGAGGAGAGGATCAATACGCCGTGAATGTAGGGAACGAGCGGGTCCGAATAAGGGGCGAGAGAGCAAAGCGTATACTCCAGCAAATAAATGGCCCACAATTACCTGCAATTTGCCGATATATGCAGGTACTATGCGGGTTATGGCAAACTCGAACCTTTATCTTTCATTATTATTCCCCCTTTTTTCCTTTTCGGACAATAGCTTAGGCTTCTAAGCCGAGCTAAGCCGAGCTTCGCGTGGATTCGCATCAGCGCCGAGGCCGACCCGAGGCGATACATCGATCGAGAGGTAATTGTCAGTGCTCAGCGCCCCAAAAACGCAGGTGTAACGGGGTTAACAGCTCGAAAGGGCTCCGGGGTACGACGTAAGTGCGTTAATATATCTCCAAGTATATACGAGATAGGCCAAGGAAGGATGCAAGGGGGTAGATTTGCCTTCAGGAAGTGCGAAATACCAACGATACACGTATACGCGCGTTAACTACGTCCTGATAGAAATTGCTTACGCGTAATCTTCACCCCCGGGGCTGGCCCGATACCCGTCCGAGAGCTAACTACCCTTTCGGAAGTTGCGTCGGAATCATTCTATGTCTAATTTCCTAACAAAGTGACGACTGGAACGGTTTGAGTTTGGATTTATACCGGTAGGGTTTCAGGAAATTGCTTTGATGGAACACCTCGTAAAGCAAAATCCAAATTGCCGGTGTATCGGATTATACGCTGTCGAATGGGCTCTCGCATGGGGCAAAAATAAATGGGGTTTAGAATTTCGCGAAAAACCGGTAAAATCCCGCTCGTCGTGATTCGAATCAGTTTCAAATCCAAGAAAAAGGATCAAACTGTACCATAAATCACTCATCAATTTCTCAGAATATTAGCGATGGAGTGGACGCGCGTCATCCGTCGAAGGACGAATAGATGAATGGCGGTATGGCATCTCCGAGACGTAACTATTCGAGCCATCTTAAACGCATCCTCGCAAGAAAGGTGCATTATTATAATGACGAGGAGTGGAAGCGCTCGCGAGTAATAAAATAAAAACTAGTCCTCGATCCCCTCGATACGTACATCGACGAGCGAGAGCTGTAACCGCCATAAGTACCAAAAGCCATTCAATTATGAATCTTTAGGGCCTTTTTAATTAAACGGCCGGAGCGGGGGCACCGGAGGGGCTCGCAAGCGTGCCACGTGACAAGGTGCATCGCAGCTGTTGCACATGCGGGGGATAATCCTCGTTCTTCGCTCGCCTGGCCCTCGTGCGTTTCGTATATTTCACAATAAAGGGCAGGGACCAAAAAGAAAAGTGCGTGCGCGCCGGTGGATGCCAGTGCACCCATACGAGGGCCGCAAAGTAGAGTGTCTCGTATGTCTCGATACGCGCTCGAGAGCCGCGTTCTTCTTTTTTTTTTTTCTCCGTGACGTTATTTGACACCAAACGGCACTGACTGCGTCTCTATCGCGTGTATATCCTTTAAGAACGTGGCTAATGGTCCGTGTAGATTATCGTATGTAACCTGTACTCGAGTTCACACATGCACGCATACCCACCCGAGTACATACATACATACACATACATTGCACGCGATATCGTTAAGTACGGAAAGAGGCGGGATACCCGATACGCGATGGTATGTCAAAGAGTAATAGTTTATTTACGTTCGTCTATTAACCATATTGCGAGCGACTCGACAAACCTTATGAGTTATTGAGGGACCGTTAATGATTCCGATTTATCGGTATCACAAGTCACTCCATTTCGCTATTGTTAAACGGTACCCGTGTCGCTCTTATCTCGTTGATGATCATTTGTCAATGCCGCGTGCAATGGAACAGAAAATTTACGTTCCCACCGATACCGAGCGAGATATACAGCGATTTCTCAGAATTTCATTCGGAAGACCGTCACAGCTCGGATCGCGGACAATGAGACGTCATAGAACCCCGGTGCATATTTTCTTCAACCGCGGGTATATAAGAATGCAGCGGCAGATCTTGGGCATTAACAAAATTAACGACGGGTACGATCGACGCATGTTCAAGTACGGCGCCACTCCTGGAGGATCAAAAGGCGGACGGGTTTGACATTCGTCGCGACGACTCCTAATAGCCTCGGACGTCGCAGCGGCCGATTAAGGGCGTTTTGGAGAGGCCTCGAATCCCGGGTCGTTAATGAAGGAGAAAACGAGGGGAAAGCCGAGGGAAACGGCTTTCTCGTAATTGAGACATGTGTCGCGACGCTATCCGAGGGCTCCTGGACGTTCCAGTCGTACGACTGTTTATGGAACCAGAGGACGATGCAGATGGGCGCCAGGAAGTGCTCGTCACGTTGGAGGAAACGCCGGCGTGACTCCAATCCCAATCCTTTCTATGTGGACCCCGGAAAAAAGTTATGGTATAGGTGGCGTCGCGTCTCTGGAACGTTACTGAAATGTAATGTGACGCCGTTGAACGCTAATCCTTTGGCAGCCGATTCGACGCGGATGAATTTCCTGCTGAGAATGTTCTCTCGCCGTTGCATCGATCGAAACTCGATTTTTCCATCGGAGCTCTCGATTAGGATGGGTACGATCGTGCGGATCGTGTAACGATCGATGGGTGAATGATGATCTAGGAAATTCTTGAACGCGTGCACGCGAACGTAGAAATAAGAGCGCAAGATCCATCTCATGCCCGCGAAGATTAATCTTCCTAGGCCTTTGTGAGTCATTTTTGCGGCGGTTGAATGCAAGAAGAAGAGTTGCGGCTAAAAGAAAGTGGGGTATATATATATATATATATATATATATATATATATATATATATATATAGAAGCGTACGTTTAAAGTGGTTTGTTTGCGAAAAAAAGTATTCCTTTTCGCGATTACACCCACTCTGCTACGGACACACATACATACACGCGCGAGAGCGTACGTTGTTGCGACGATAATAATTCAACATCGTTAATCCTGTCGGCACATTAGTAATCCTTAACTTTTCATGACCCCGCGGCGTTGTAATATCTCTCCTCATTAATTGCAATTAAGTAAATCCCCCGTAAGGCCTTTTCCTCTCCTTTCCTCGCAGCTTTCTTGATCCATTATATCGGTATAACCTTGTTCCTTATGCGCATTCCTGCGGAGGCTCATCAGCGAAAAACGTGACCTCCACGCTAGGTATCCTGCTGGATATTTTAATTCAAAAGCCATCGAAAAACCCTTATTTGTTCTATAGGAGGAAATTATTTCGAGGATTCGAAAAAAAAATCATCAGTCCCAAATCGAAAATTTGAAAATAAAATTTATGAAGCGTTCGTATTCCCCCCCCCCCCCCCCCCAAAAAGTTTACTTTCGGAATCGACTTTTGGGGATTTTCTGAAGACACTTATCTGATGTATTTTTTCGCGAGGAATCCATTTTTATTGTAAAAATCCCAGAATTCCAGCGAGAAGTACGATTTTTCCCCAAAAACATGGTTTTTACGACCTTCGCCTCGAGGATTTCATGAAAACAGACCCTTCGGATCTGTTCTACCCCTAGAAATGAGTTTTCCAACCCCATTTTTGAAACTTTCATTTTTTTGGAGCGGACCACGCCGTTCCCCAAAAAAAAATTCGAACAGGTGATGTACCGGCAGAATTTGGCGATAAAAGTTGCCATAATTTTTCTTCGATACCGCAGAGACGCTAATTACTCGTCGTATATTTCTTTCGGCTGCCTTCCATTTGAGCCGAAGTCGGTTAAAAAGGTGAGACAAGAAGATGATTCGGAGGATGAAGGGTTAAAAGAAAGTTTCAAAAGTTGTACGGACGTTGGTAAAGAAAGGGAGCGCCCGCGGGTGCGGGTGTCATTGTTGATATACAACGCGGTAAGTACGCGATAAGTAGACCCCATAAATTTAACCAATCAGACGAGCCGCCTTGCACCATACCACGTCTATATACCATACGTCTATACGTATATGCCGTCACAAATCTTTTTGCAAACACGTTGCTTATGTGCAGGCAACCGTACAGTCGATCTATATTACACGTTACCACGTGTACAAACGCATTCATGCACGTATGGTATATCGCTAAGAGACTCCCACACGGTACGTGCAAATCTGCACCCAGAGTCAATTATTTACGCGAGGGGGATAGAAAACGCACCTTTTTTGCGAAACCACGCGCTCTTAATTCACGACACCGACGATTTCTAAATTAAATCCTCGTTGTCGAGTCGTTAGAAAACCATAGGACCCAAAAGGGGGTCCTATGGGTCCCATAATTGGTCCCAACTTTTTCATCAGAATTTTTTTAATTATCGCGCCAATTTAAAAACTGTCCCTTTCGAGGTGCCGACGGTCACCACCGTTTCCATACTTTACGCGAGACGTGAGTTGCAATTTTATGGGAATTCACACCAAAACAGTGAAACGCGTTACGTATCGAGGAAAAGATCGAGTTTAAAAATTTCTAAAGAGGATTCCATTTGATGCAGCTTCCGCAGCGTTTGAAGTCCTTCATTCCTCTTCGACCTACGCTTTGAGGGCCACGTGGGCGTACGCGCGCTGAGCTACACATGAAGTTTAAAATCCGTCCGGACACATTTCTTCCGTGAAATGTGCGAACATTAGTCACTTCGGATTTTCAGAATCTTGTATACGAAAATATTTTGCAAGCGACGTATTCGTTCCTTCGAAAGAAACACGCGCGTTTATGCGGGGGTACGAGATTCAGTATTTTTTTCGAACAATGTAGAGACATTTCGGGCTGTGTCCTTTGACGTTTTTATTGGGTAATAATGTATTTCGCGTGTAGGGCTAATGTTAGAAGTCAAAGATATGTGTACACGTCGATGGACTTCCAAATATTGCCGAGGAGAGTAACATTGTAGCTGGGAATTTTTTTATTTATTTATTTTTTTTTTGAAGGAAGAAATAAACGCGTCGAAAAAAAGTTTCACGGTTATGGTTCCCGTAGAGTCGAATTTTTTCTATAAAAATGTTTGGGAATAACTCGATTATTTCGTAGGAAAACTGAAACCTGTTATTTCGTTGCTCCAGCGGATCCTAAGGTTCCGAAGAACGTTCTTGCAGCACCTTGCAAATGTAACCCGCTATTAGGGTGAAATTTGACAGAAATTTTCCGAGCGTCTTGCGATAATTATAGTTTCGAGGTAGGAGGTGAAGGGGAAAATAAAAACAGGGAAAAAGGGACCATTTTCTTAAACGACGTCTCGAGGGACTGCGCCTAAGCCTGTAATCTGGAGCGATTACATAGTTTTGTGAACCTCCCATGAGACAAAAGCCGAAACTTTGGAATCCTTAAAACGTCAAAAATACGGCAGCTTACCATATGTTTCAATTTTCGTGTACTGTCCTTCATGGAAAATAATGATAGATTTGGTTTTTCTGTCTGTGGTTTTTCAGAGGAACGGCAGGCTAAATTATGAGTCTTTGTCGTGACAATGAAAGAAATCTGTGTTATTTATGGTGACAAAACAATGTCACGCATAAATAGTCCTTATGAAGCCGTTGGCAGTTGTGAAAAATGAGATAATGATGATAAACCGTCGCTTTATCATTATTTTTTTATTGTCGTTTATTCAGAAAGATTAAAAAAAAACCCCCACACACCCAGAAATCTCTTTTTTATCTTTTTTTAAAAATTAAATTTCAAAAAAGTTCCAGTGTCGGTGCGAGAATCCGCTTTTTAGTTCCAAGAAATTTTGAAGATCGGAGGTATGGAATTTTTTTTTTTTTCAGTGCCTCTTTGACGATCGTCCTTTTTCAATGAATAAATTCAGAGAACAAGCGGCAAGGCTATGATGATCGATGTATAATATTATACATTAAAATGAGAGCAAATTGATGTCTCATTAGCGACCTTAATAAGGACTGTTTTACACAACCACTTTGTTTCGGCAGCCTCAAATTATGGCGTCCTCCTTCTTTTCTCCTTTTTATTTTATCCCCAGTCTCGTACAAAAAAAGAATCTTTCGTTAAAAAAAAAATTACGAAAATGAGGTAGGACTTATTCCCCGCGGAGCAAAAAAAAATCGCCTTTCATACGCGAAGCTAAAATAATACATTTATTTTCTGGAAGTACAAAACATTTTTTTCTCCACAGCCTGTAATCTCTCCTTTACCCCTGAATTCCGACAACTTCCATACGCGAACGTTAACCGGTTGGCGGAAACGCCTACCCAAGCTGCGGAGACTAATTCCCTTGTTTAGGAATTGTCGGTAACGAGAAATTTTTTCAATTTCGTTCATGAATTTTTGGAATTCGCCCTGAGCTGGAATTTCAATTGTTAGGTCCTTTGGGTAAAAAAAAATCAAATTTCTTCTCCGGTTTTCGAATTTATTTTTGGAAATCGTCCTGAGCTGGAATTTGAATTATCAGGTCATTTGGGTAAAAAAATTCAAAATTGTTCTCCGATTTTCGAATTTTTGTTTTTGGAAATCGCTCGCGGCTGGAATTTGAATTATTCGAGCCAAGGAGGTCCTTCGGGTAAAAAAATTCAAATTTGTCCTCTGGTTTTCGAATTTTTTCGTTGGCTTTCGAAAAATCCAACGTATTCAGAAAATTGTACATAAATTAGAAACAGGTTCAAACTACACAGGGGGGCGTTGAATGGGCAACTATTAACTATATACGGGAACAAAAAAAATTATATAAAAAAAAACAGGGAAGAGGATTTCTGTTAACATTCTCCCTATTAGCTGTACCATTAAACTAACTTGCAGTTTGAAGAAAAAAATGACAGAAGAAAGAAAGTTAACAGTACCAGGTGCAGGTGTTCTAACGTTTCATCGATTCAAAAAAAAAAAAGTGGTATATTGTTGCCCTTTGACACGTGTGGTATGACGCAGAAGGATTTCACATTCTGTCTGTCACCCTTCCAACATTTTTTTTTTCTTCTCCACAGCATCCGAGAGGAAGTTACTTAGGTAGATACCCATGCCGAAGGTACGAATACACGCGTTTATGCTTTGCATTACTTGCGCATACACACACGGCGGTGCACAAAGGTGTAGGGGATGAATTTACATATGTGTTTGTGCCCTCGTGAGATTTTCTTTCCCTTTCAATGCAGATACCGGCGGGCAGGGCCCGGACTTAAAAGGGCCTGGATATCACGTTGCCATAAAATAGAAACGCGCCCTTCTGGCACTCGGTTGCGTTATGGGTATCAAATGTGAAGGTATTTATATCCAGATTTGCGTCTAGCTGTTTCTTCCCTCAAACGTTTATTTGTTTCACCCTTTTAGAATTTCTATACACACGCATGCACATTTTATGGTGTCTGCGAATAATACACCCCTATCTCACGGAATTATGCGTCTAACGAATTTTTTGATAAGCTTCGAAAGTACGTTGACGCGCGTTCGAGTTATTTTACCGCACCTTTCATTTACAGGAAATTTTTAAAAAGTTCGATCGGATCCTTTCCTGAAATGTGTCCGCTCGGAGTTACCCATCGGAACCCACGACCTGTTCACGGAAGGCTTAGGGTCCCAAAAAGGGGGTCCTCGAGTCCCAGGATCACCTTCGTGGGTCCCATAGACCACAAATATACCTCCGTTATTAAACGCCCCAACTATTTATTAAATATTACGTAATATCCGATTAGCATAAATTTTCAAAACCGTCATTAACGAATGATACATCATTAGTCTGTCGATAATGTGAATGGTATCGCCCCGCTAATACGAAGGCCACACATTTATTTGAATAACAATATTTAAGAGTAGGTATTGGGCCGCTGGGGAAAAACTTTTGGGAACTCGGGTGGGCCACTTCTCCGTCATGGGCGTAGTTCGTGCATTGTAACGAACTTCCGTATGCTAATTTCCAAACTCGTCGATTTTGCCAAGTCACAATATTGAGCCGGAAGATTTTACGATTCGTTTAACCCGAGCGTAATAAGCCTTATAAATGGTACGTTCAGTCAAAAACTTGTATTACAGTTCGCGTGTGTATAATTTTAATTAACACTATTTCTGCCAAGGATGTCAAAAGACACTTCTTAGAATTTGAATTTCGTATTATTTTCGAGGTTTATATTAATTTAATCTTTTTTTTGAAATCCACAAACGGGAGGTGCCTGGAGGGCCAATTATCTGTCGGTAAAAAATTTTTTTATTAATTCAGAAAATCTATTTTAATTATAATTCTATATTTTCGATATTTGATTTTTGATTACAATTAAATTCTAGAAAATTATATTTTAGAGTAACGCGTTTCAGGCTCGAATCGTATCAATTTAATTCGGGCCCACCCCAATCGGAATTTCCATCGTTTCCGCATGCAGGAAATCGCACAGACAAAACCGATTGGATTTAGATTACCTTTCACGCGAATATGATAAATACGGTTGTTAGCGGCAATAAATTTGTATGAAGCTCGTTGGGCGGAGGTATGCGAAAACCGGTAGGTCCTGTAAAAGCGTATCGCCCGCACCTGCCAGGGAAAAACGAGGGCAGAGAGTGATAAAGCTCGGAGATAATTTAATAACCGATCTGGTCTTTGGTTTTGGGAAGTCGAAATCTTTGAAAAGGAAGAGCGAATGAAAAAAGAGGGCCCCGTTCTATCCGAATGTGCCATGGCGTGTGTGTGAGAAAGACACGACGGAGATTTGAATAAGGAAGAAAAAAGGAAGAGTCTAAGAGTCGAAAGAGTATCATAAATAAAACGGTGAAATTACAATAATCCGATCCAATTAAAGAAGAAATTTATAGTCGCAAAAAAGCACAGACGCCTGAGTCATCCCGCGTGCTGATTTGCATTTTCAAATTTGCAAGCGTAATTTTGAATTTGCTTAATGGCTTTGACTTTACCGAGGACCGCTTCGAGCGTAAGTTGTAATAGATTTCATTTTCATATTTAGCGGCCCGCTCACCGAAACCTTTCTACGAAGATTCTTGGGTCCAAGGGGTTGAAAGGGACCGCCCTTCATTATGAATTTCATACATTATTGCTCTTTTATTTTTCTCCTTCGTCTCCTCTTTTTCGACATCTTATTTTTTTTGCTTAGTTTTTCCTCCGCTCCTCTTTCGTTCCATCGATTTTTCGTCGATCAATTTTTGCTAAATGCCGGATTAGAATTTTCTTTTTTTTTTTTTTTTCGAGTCAATTCCAGATTGGAGGAACGTGACCAAAAATTTGTATCGGCATGAGCGAAAATCGTAGAAGCCGAAAAAAGCGCTCGCGTTTGATAAATTCCCACTGGGACGTTGGAAAAAAAATGTGGGATTCCGACAAAGGGATATTTACCGCCAAAAATGCGAAAGTAGGAAAGAAATATGTAATTTATATCCCACTTTTCGGTAGGTCACATTCTTGTAGGGACTCGGTGTACGGCTCGAAGGTCCGGGAATCCGAGAGTTTATGTCTTCGTATAAAGAGCTGATTTCGATGCAGCCACTCAACCGCGTAGCTGATGCTAGATCCACCTTTTTTAGTGCGCTTCCAATGCTAATAGATTCCGATTCCGGGATTATTTTGCTATGTCGAACAAAGAGTACCCCAAGAAGAAAAAGTGGCCTTCGCAGAACCACCCGGGTCGCTCGAAAATACCGAGAAAAGGTGGATATCGATATCCGACTGCAGCGAAATTGTGCCGAACGAAAGGAAATTTACATACGTCTTTTATATGAATAAAAAAATTCCCGTCACCTGGGTGGGGGAAAAAAAAAATACGAATCATGAATTTTAATTTTTCTTTTTTTTTTCTATTCGAGCCTGCGTCGTGAATTTCAATGAAATTTGAATATCACTTAACATATGGGCGGAAAATAAAAGGGGGATGAAAATTCGACCATTAACCCACATTTATATTAATAGCGTAACCGTGAATTTTAATATTGCGTGAAAAAAAAATTGGAGAGGGGGGGGGGGGGTGTCCCGGGGAATTCGAGATTGCGGATGAATGCGTTTGAGCGGAGTCGAGATTTTATTATTATATGCAACGGTACCGAACGAAAATGACTCGACGAAAAGGAGAAAAAAGAGAGTCGCAATAAAGGAGGCACATACAAATAACTCGCCAATATGTTGACGTTTATTGTGCTTAAACGGTAGTTGAAACGATGCCATTAAAACATTTCTGCTTTCTTCCCTTCGGTGAAAGGGTTTATTAACGCAGAGTCATTTATGGGACCTTACGAACGCGATCGTCAGAGGAGAAGAAAAAAGAAAAAAAAAACAAGCGTGTTTAGAATAGAAGGGAAAAAGGACACTTTCCGTTCAACGATCGTGTCTTTTTCTTTTTTATCCCTCATTGATCGATGGGTTATAAAAGGGTTCACGTTCCATTTTGTTGCAGCGTGTTTAGTCATGCAGAATAGCAACCGCTGTTAAAATGCGAGAGGCGAGAAGCGCTTCGTTTCCCTCCGCCACGAGATGCCCACGTTTTCTCAAAAATGCGCATAAGTAGTTGCATTTCCTGCTCGTGCCGTGTGTTTCGTAACGTTGGAAGCCCGAACTTTCAACCGATTTCACGCCGGTAGAGTCGGCGTTTAACGCGGGTCGGTGCATCGATTAAACTGCATTATACTAGAAACCTCGACTTCTCGTGCACCATCGGCGTCCAATGCCCGCGATAATTCACCCGAGGAATTTACGGTGGTCGGACGTTTTTTCTTTTTTTTTTCAAAGCGATTGGAAAAATCTTTGGGATTGCTTTTTTTTTTTAGAACCGATCGTATATACAGATTTTTTAAATACGACAGAACCGATTGGCTCCCGACGATTTGCATAAATTGCAACGTCACGCGTCTGATAAGAAGAGCGTTTAAAGGAGAGAGACCGGAGCTAGATATCCAAGGGTTGTTTAGGAACATCACGAGTGTAATCCCCCCGATCCCTGATGTCATATATTTGTAAGGTTCATACGAGGCTGAGCTGAAGTGTTAAAATTGGCGCAGGTGAAGCGCTTATCGTTATCCGCAGAATCCGATTACCTGTCGATACAAGAAGAGGTTTCTCCGGTTGATTAAAAAAGAAAAAAAGAAGAAGGGAGAGCACGGTTACGTCCGAGCGGCATTTCTTTGGAAACGCATCATAAAGAAGCGAATCGCTTCCCAATGTACCTTTTAACTTCCAATAATCTTCTACACGATCGTCTACTCGCTTACTTATATACGAATTTTATCACGGGACTTTAAACGTCCTGTAAATTTCGGTCTTATATTCCCACGGAATTTCTTCATAATCGTCGCGAGATTTGTGCATTCGGTGGAAGCGTAGCTCAGCAGCTTTATAAAGTCCATGTGATTCCTGCACTTCGTTGATTACTTTCTTCTTTATTTTAGTACCGTTTTTTTTTCTCGGTCATCCCACTTCTTTGCTGCTCCTTTTTTTTTTTGGATTTCACGTCGAACCGGGTTCTACCATTTTCGGCCGAAACCTGGACGTCCACGCAGCCGGAGAAAAATCTCATGACATTGGTGCGACAGAGGCTACAATGGTGAACTTTCAACATGCTTTTGTCGACGACCACAAACGTGTAGGAATAATCCACAAGGTTTCCCCTGCATATCTTTCATATGATCTGGATTTCGAGGCCTTTAGAGTCCAGATCGTAGATAAGTCCATTATCATTCTAACTTCTCACTAAATCCCCCGGGATTTAAGTCGTCCATTTTTGTGTTTCCTTTTCATCGTCCGTGTTTACAAAATACCGGCATTTTTGGAATTCAAGCACACGCGGATATACGCGTCCTCTTGTGAAACGTAAAATAAATAAATTTCCTACATTTGACTCAAGCAAATTTTTCTCTATTTTTTCTTAATCTGTGTATTTTTCCTTAATTTGTCGAAACCTACACGCAATTTGAATTTCCAGTTAATCCTTAAACGTTGATTCCTCCACAAACCCAACAAATTTCCGTTCTCGGTTGGATTTATGATTTTCGGCCGAAAGCCGCAGATGAAAGCAATAAAGTTTTTTGTTGCAGAGACGATTCCACATTTATATATATATAGATATATACACAAGAGAATTCTGGACCATTCGTGTGTTATTATTTTTGGATAAATTCCAGGCAGAAATGAAATATCAAGTGAAAAAACTGGTAGTTAGCTTGATACTCCATGTCGGAAACCTACGTAATTCGCAGTGCCAATTGACGTAATACATATAATTTCATATATCCCATGCATTTAAATCAGACTTCGGTGTATCAATGGCGAGACACGCACGTGCATATGAGATATGCTGCCCTTAAATGCAAATTTCCTCGCCGACCGACTCTCAAAAAGACATTCATTTCCTCTCTTTCTACCTCTCGCTTATTTTTTAAAGATTCCTCGGCAAAAATTGTAATATCGAACTTTAACCATAAAACCATTTTGAGTTTGCAAATTTCTTGGGTGAAAAAAAAAAATTCAGATTGAGAATCGCTCGAATTTCCGTGCATTTTTTAAAAATTCTTCGGCAGAAATTTTAATATCGAACTTTAACCATAAAACCATTTTGGGTTTGCAAATTTCTTGGCGGGAAAAAAAAAACCAGATTGAGAATCGCCCGAATTTCCGTGCATTTTTTAAAGATTCCTCGGCAGAAATTTCAATACCGAACTTTAACCATAAAACCATTTTGGGTTTGCAAATTTCTTGGGGAAAAAAATCCAGATTGAGAATCGCCCCAATTTTCTCTAATTTTTTTTTAAGGTTCCTCTTGAAAGAAAAAAAAAATATTCGGATTGAGAATCGCCCGAATATCGAAAATCAGCCAGGGAAATGAAAATCCAAAATTTTCATTTCCCTGAAAGTGGTTCAAAAAGTGTCACTTTCTTCCTTTTCGGGATCCCTACCCCTCCTCGTTCGAAATCTCTGACAAGTCGAAAGATCACGTTAAAAGAAAAGTGTCTTGGTGACTTTCTTTCAGAACCTCCTGGGCTTGTAAGTCTATTACAACGCCAATAGGAGGACTTACGGTTCCTTATTTTCACACTTAGATCCGAAATCTTGGCTGGAAGTTGGTGGAAAGAAGAAGGAATTAAGATGGCTGATGTGAGATTTCATTTTCGAGCTTTAAAAGGTAAAATAATGGTTGGCACTCGCGCGACCCAATGGTTTTGCAAAAAAAGAACGAAAGAAAGTCAAAAAGTGGCTATAGCTACGCGTGTATAAGGACGCGACAAGATCGAGATACGCAGGTTGAACCCTCCTCTCCTTTTTTCTCCTTCTTTGGTACAAACTTCTCAGATTCTAACGGGGATTGGTATAAGCTCTTTAGTATTCCACTGCCGATGGGTAAACCTATCGGTGGCCATCTACGTGAAATATTGCGTTTTTACGTTGACGGCTCAATTCGGTGGTAAAATTACGGACTTCGACTTCATGGAGTGCATGGACAAGAGGGCGGTTGCAGGGGGATGGAAAATTTTAAATGTCACGGAGGTCTTTGCAATTTGTAAAATGGAATTACCCGTTTTAGCCCCTAAAGCATTTTTTTTTCCAAGGAGTTCGAGATTGGAAGAAAAGATTTTTCTGTAAAACCTTACATTTGTAAATATTTGATGCGGTAAATAAATTATCCAAGTATGTTTTTTTTTTATACGAAAAGATTGAAAATTCTTTTTAAACAAAATTCATTTTTTTATGGATTTGTTTTGTTTTCTTCGGATTTTAACGGAGAGCGGCAGTAATTCGTGACATTCAAAAGTTCGCAAATTTTGCAGAAAGTTAAAGAAAAAAGTGGCGAGAGGATGACCTGGAACCGCTTGAAGCGGCAGATTTGAAATTTCGGGCAAAAGTTTGTTTAATTGCCTATAAAAATTTTGACAAATTGAAAGATACCGTTTATGGGCACCGCGTATAGATAACGATTTCTATAAAATCGTCATTTATAGCGGAAGATAAGCAAAAGTTAAAAAGTAATAAATTTTACTATGTAGCAGCGATACAAAGAAAAGTGAGGATTTTTCGTTACTGTTTATTACTTCAATCAGATATTTCATCGCCGGTTGTATTTTATCCTTAAACGTATAACAAGTGTCCCGAGACACTTGAGAGGTGTAAAAAGAAAGAATTATTAATAAGAATACATAAATTTGCTTCAGTTAAGGTCCATCACGTTACTTGAAATCCTGGAAGATGTGAAAGTATTCATGTATATGTAAATACGATCATTAACTTGAGGAATTTTAACATCGTATTTTTAATGGACGTAGAGAAAAGGAGAGATGCAGTTATATGTGCTAAAGGAAGAAATAATCGTACTTTTAATGACTTTCTAAGACACCTGGTATTTAAATTCGAAAAAAAGACAAAATTAACTATTCCTCGTGGTTTATCTCAATTTTTCAACATTTTTTCACGAAAGATTCTTTAACTTTTTTTAGTTGATGATTTTTTTTCCAGTTTCAGATTTAATTAGCGTCCTAGCAAAAAATGGTAAATTTCAAAAATTATAATTAGAATTATATTTTATAATTTACAATTTATAATTATAACTAGAAATCGTAAATTTATAATTGTAATTAAATAAATTACAAATTAGAAATTGTATAATTATAATTATATTTTCTAACAGAGAATTTCTTCTCGATTTTGCTTCTATCAGGCTAGAAAGTAGATACACTTATAAGAACAGGATTTGCACCGGTTTGGTTTCGGTATACCCATACTGCAGCATTGCATTCTATCAGGACATACAATAGTCCAGGACTTTTTTTTTTTTTCTGAATGACCCCCTGGTGGGTCTTCGCGAACACCGCCTTCAGGATCGTCTTATCTTTCGGGATCTGGGTTGTAGGCTCTCTTAGAAATATCTTATAAAAAGATCGTAGATGGTTCCGCGATAAAACCTTCTTCTTTTCACCACTAGAAGGACTCATTCGAACGAGGATTAGGAGGAGGTAGGAGCAGATGGCTACACGGGACATTTCACGTACCACAATAAACCAAATTCTGAACGTTCAGCCGGTTCAATAAGTTCGCTCGCCTCTGATTTTCTTCAACTCCTTGTTACGGTAGCGCGGATTGCGTCGAGCTTGGGAATTTTCGAAACGCAGGATTTTGGAAATTTTCGAAACTCGGAGTGGGAGGAAATCGGAGGGTAATGATGAGAAACAAATTAATTTCCAGCGAGGAATCGTAGGAGCCATTGGCCGCGATCACTGTAATTAAAGTTAGGCTTAATGACGTGGCCAATCCACCTGTAACGCCAAAAGCACCGTGCGTATTAACCCGAATGACTTGTAGGAGAGGAAGATACCGTGATAGTGAAAGAAGGAGAGGAGAAAAAGGCCCCCTACGGTAGTCCACCAATTAATATCTAATTATTGCACTGATGAGCCTCGGGGCTGAAGATCTCAGGTTGAAGGAGTGTGTAACGGATATTTGACAGTCAGTGACTGTGTAAAAAGTACACCTGCGGGTATTAGGACGATCGAATTTGTTGTTGGAGCTTCTCCTTTTCACGATCGAGACGCGTATTCGTGAAATCGAGATTGGGCCTTTGTGGCAATTTGCGAAAAAATTACAGATCGATCCTAAATTTGCCCGAAAGGGATATTCCGAATTACAATACCGCGGAGGAAAAAAAAAATTCCCTTAACGATGATAACCGGGTGGGTGAAGACACCTCGTTTTGCGGGGTCATCGTTGCATTGCGCGTAGAATTGCAGAGCGGTGCAACGATCGGGAGTACCTTCGGGCTCTGATCATTGTTGGGCCGCAGTTATCATTTGTATGTGGCCGAGGACCCGAAAGCGAACGGCGTGAAAATTACAGGTGCAAACAAGCTCAAAAAATGTGGGCACGAGAAAAAAATAAAGCGAGAGATGATTACAGGTACGGGTGTATACTAAAACTAAAAATGAGGTTCTTTACAGCACGATCATGCCAAAGTGCGTGGAACGTGTGGCTGATTTACTCGATTAGGCACTATTAGGCTTCATCATCCACTTGTTCCCCCGTTGGTATTTAGAAAGTCTCGTTTTTTCCGACGTTTGCGGCACTTTTTTAATCAATCTCCTTCGATTTGCCTCCAGATTCTTCCTTAATACGAAGGTGTCGACTTGGAAAGTAACTGCATATATAATTAGTTATCTTAGGTATTTTTTTTTTTTTTTGGTGGTCCGGTGGATATCGACGTTTCTTCGAAACTCCGAAGAAAAAGTGTATTTAAAAAAAACTTTGAGAAGCGGAGACTCGTAAAAATCTTTCTCTCTCTCTCTCTCACTCACGAGTGATTTTGAAAACAATTCTCAAAAGAAAAATGAGCGTTACTCTTTTCCCAATGACTAATGAATCTTTTGGGTACCAAAAAAGGTTCGATAATGACGAAGCCAAGACAATTTGTCAGCAGTCTCTTTTCTCTGCATTGCTCGGAAGATCTTTTTCGATCCTCGTCGTAGATCCTAACGTAAAATAAATCGACATCATGAACAGTTCTTTTAGCTTCTTTTACGGGGCCAAACCGTAGATTTAATGATCCCATTCATTCCTGAAGGACTTTTGGGAGAGGAAGAAAAAGAAGAGAAAAAATAGCAGGTCTTATTGTCCTTTGAATATTTTTGACAGGTACCATTGTCCTTTTTTGTTGGTTCTGCAGAATTCCCTCTTCTTTCTTCCGAGACACGGCAACGTCGAGGGAAACAATACGGAAGAATTCTTGCCGATTTACATTTCCTAGTTTTTTTTTTCCTTCTCGCATTTTCTCCTTTTGCTCTTCGGGTTGCGCGGATCTTGAATTGGAGTTCATTAGTCGACTCGGATTTTCTGTAATAGGCGACGAGAAATCTGACAACCGAAGGTAAGCGTCAGCTGTAATAACATCGGCGTGTTGATTCGTACGATCGTTTCAAATAAGCGCCTAAATATGGTATCGAGGTTTCGTTCAATCAGAGGTGATCGGTATGAAATATTCTCGCGCGAGACGAAACGGACGGAATTTTGGTACGAGGCTCGTTAAGTCTTACGTCACTCATCCCTTTCGAAAGTCAACTTTGAACTCGGTCGTCAATGAATTAGCCTTCGATCTTTCATCCGTCACTCGGAGTTTGAAGAGTCAATTTGAGGGATTGGGATACCAACTTTTACGGTTTCTCCTTTTTTTTGGGATCGATTCCGATGGAATTTCGGCTGAAATTTCCGTGGAACTAGAATTTCGGTGCAAAACACTGTTATTACTCCCAATATTTAAGCTGCTAATGAAGTCGTAAATGTAAATTAGAAGGAAATCAAGCCGTAGATTAGGCAAATTGTGTTAGAAATTTTCAAAGTGAGCTTTGGAAAAAAAGTTTCTGTAATTTATTCGAAAACCGGTATAAGATAAAACTGCTGCAGCTGTTGCGGATGCAACAAGTCTAAAGATCGGATATTAAAGGTAGTTAAATGCGGAGTCTTAGCTATTAGAATACGTATGCATATGGCGTGACTATCGCACGCGACTTGTCTGAATATGTGGAAAATACTGGGGCGCCTATTTACTTTTTTTCAAAAATGAAAAAAAATAGGGGCGCCAAAAGGGGAGGGAAAATGTCGTTTCCACACGAAAAAATTTTTTTTTTAGGGAAGACATGTAGTCGAATTTGCAAAATTTTTGGTCGTTTCGATTTCTGGAATTAATTCAACCACAATAATCTGTGATTTTTACCATTTCTCGATACATATTTTATTAGTTTTATGGAAATACAGTGTGCGTGCGTATTTACATATAATATCTGTTAAAATGCTATGCAATCCCAAGTGTAAGTGGTGTTGCAATTACCGTGTACCTTAAGGAAGTGTGAAGTATCTTGAAAAGAAAGCAACAAATGGGAAATTACAGAAGGAGAAGAAGGAGGAGGAGGAGAAGGAGTGGAAAAGTTATACAGTATATACTTATTATAATTTACTAGACTTTGCAGCTTCCACCAGAGAGTCTGGTACAAAATGTTATGGTGTTGCGTCGTTAACGATCGTCAGAATAGCTTTTAAACAAGTGGTAAGTGCACTAAATAATTTAGATGTTGCGTTACTTTAGGTTATATCCCTGTACCTTCGGTCTCGTCATCTTCAGGACGTGGGGCGAGAGTTTCTTCGTACGCGTTTACTTCGGAATGGCTAAATTTCTTTGTTTCCCAAAAAAATAAAATAGTAAGAGGAAAATAGTCTCGCGCTGAAAGGAAAAAGAAAAACAAGCGGACTATCCCGATTTTCTCTTTTATTAATATTCTTGTCACGATTTATCGGCCTTGGTAATCTCGCAAATTACAGAGCCGGGCTTTAATGTAAGTAGACATCAAGTTCTATAATCTGTATCTACGTACTTATGCGATATCTATAAGTACGATAATATCTTTCGAGTCTTTTGTGAGTGAGACGTAGGTTGTCGTATGGGTAAACGTGGATATGTGTAGGTATCGAATGCATCCGTACAAATTCACTTGTAACAAATCCATTACCGGTGCAATTTTCAACCCTTTTTCTATTATGTACTTTCCATATAACTATATTGTAAGAGATGATATCGATCATCATGAAATTACCTTAAAGCGATATGTATAGCTTACACGTATGTATGTGTCTAGGTTACGAGCGTGTAAATAATTTATGAACGTCTCATTTCATCCACCGATATTGAATTTCGCGATTTCTTATTCATTAGAGCTCCGAAGGAATTCAATTATTTCATTTAATTAGTTAATGCGGTGATCATCGGTAATTAAATGGTCAATTAGCACCGGGGCGGCAGGTGTCGAAACCGATTTTGGATTATCTCGAAACCCTAGCAATTGAGGAGTTTTTCTTTCTCATGCAAATCCTGGAAATTGCCAAGTTCATATTTTTAACGGTGACGCGTATACGGATCTATGGGAAACCATAAGAAGTATCAAGTATTGTACCGGGAGTGAGACAATGGCACCTTGCACTTGTACCGTTTTCGTAGCGTCTTTTTTTACGATCATTGTTTCCCAACAAAAGAAACTTTGTGAAGAATCGAGCCAGAAACGAAGGTTCCTCGGCTCTGCGGCATTAGCACTTGACAAAACCCATGCATTTTTCTATGCTTCATTTCATCAAAAGTTTCATTGTTGTCCGTTATAAGACGATTCCCATCCCTCGGAGTCGTACACTAAATTGTCTTTCTCCCTTTCGACAGGTGAACCTTACAAAGAGGAGTCTGGAAAATGGTATGGAAAAATAGCTCTTTTTGCTACCTCAGACACGCCCCCAAAGTCAAGTCGCATCATGATGATGTGGACGTAGATGTTTATCACGTGAATGTTTAAAGGGCTTTCGTATTTTTCCGATTTCGAAATGTTCTCGAGAATCACTTAAACAAAAATTTCCCAAGGTTTTTGAAAATGAATTCAAACTGCAAAATGCACTTTTAAAAATTCCTGAATTTTTAACACTATTTCTACCAAAAGACAAGTTTTAGAATTTTAATTTATTGTTAGAATTATTTCCGAGGTTTAATTTAATCTTTTTTTTGAAACCCACAAACGGGAGGTGCTCAATAGAGCAATTATGCGTCTGTAAAAATTTTTTTGTTAATTAAGAAAATTTATTTCAATTAATTATATATTAATAATTCTATATTTTTGCTTTTTGATTTTTGATTACGTATAATTAGCGCCTATTATTAAATCCTTCGGGATTTCTTGGTTGGGATTACGAAGGTAAGATTCGCAAAATGAAATTTTCAGTAGTGTAAAATTTGACAAAAACGAGAAAAAAAAGTGGAATACCTCGCAGGGATCCAAGTGGATGCGTGTATCCACGACACGGTAATTTGCTGTTTAGCCCTAAATACGAGAGTAATACCCAATAATCGTTGATAATAAGGCCCGGTGTTACAGCTTCTTTGAGTTTGTTCATACACGGGAAAATAAATCAGAAAGTATTACGTACAAGCGGGATAACAAGCTTTTAAAGCAACATAGATAATTTTTCAGGCGTGAAATTATGAGCATTATTTTTATCAAACATATCAAAGCAGGTGATGGGGTCGCGCGATTCTGGACTCCATACTCAAGCTTAATAAAGATACGAAGGGAGGAAGCACCAGCAGCTTCCAAATAAAATTTCAGAAAGATAATTATTTTAGAAAATTCTCAGTACCCAATTTCGCAAATTCGAAAATCTCTTCTATTTTTCTGAATAAAAATTATAATGGTATTTTTTGCCTTTTTACTTTTTTTCTAAATACAATTTATTTTGAATATATTTTTTTAAGGGTAAGTTATTTTAAATTGCCAAAAATGAGAAGACCCGAAATTCGTGAGTTATTTATGGGACAATAAAGATCACTACCAATTTGCGGGAGAGGAGCAAAATTAATGACATCGGTAAGTTGCGCTATTTTGCGCGTAAGTATTCAAGTTTTTCGTTGCTTTAATTTACGGTTAGTAGTTGGAAGCGAAAGGTTAAGGGCATAGCATACAATTAGACCTCGTTTAGGGGCGTTTAGTATATCGTTTATCGCCACCATTACTGTGATTATCGACTTATTACGTTGCCGATCTACCGGCAGTCGCCAAAAATTTTAACAGTTTACGCATACATACGTTTTAAGCGTGTGCCAGTCGATGTATTTATGCGTACCGTGTGAGCATTATAGATTCAGGTGTACTGCCTTTCTCAGGTGAACTATAATATACCCCTCCGTGGGGGCTTTGGGGGTAAAAAAAATCAAGATTAAAAAAAAAAATACGGATATTGGTACAATTGAGAAATTTCTGTGCTGTTTTTTTTTTCTTTTTTTGGTAACAGCGACAAGTATAGTAGAAAGCTCTCGGAGAGCGAGAAACGCCAGTTTCGTCACTGACGATCCGTTTGTCATTCGGTTTGGGAATAAATTCCACACCTGCGGTGTCGAAGAATCTCGATACTTATTACGTGTATATTTTTCAAACTCAAAATCTTTTCACGTGCCTCAATAAATAGGTGTTACATTCCTTGTCGTTCATCAAATTTAATCACCTGTAATAACGAAGTCCATAAATAACGTCAATAAATATACAGTCCACTTTACTCTGTCGTTCGAATTCCCACTTAATCCTTATCTACAATACTCGAAATTTGAATTTTAACGACACCGAGTAAAAACACGTGGAAAACATTCACGGCAAAACGTCACTAAACGGGAAATATCATTTCTGTCCAGCCGAAGGTTGGTGACGTCGTATTTCTGGACCTCGAAATTTAATCTACACACGAAATTCCTAAATTAAAATTTTCCAAGTTTTTAGAATTCAACGTCTTTCCCGAAAATAGCAAGATAAAAAATTCTAAATTTTAAATTCATTCGGTGAAAAAAAAAAATTATGTCCTATTTTGGCATTAAAAAAACATCGCGGATTTTTGTCGAAGGATTTTTCCACACTGCAAGTGCGTCGGAATTGACATTCAGCAAAAACCATAGACGAAGGAATGAAGTTTGATTGCACTGCTCATAATTTACTTTTTGCGAGATCAATTGTAACACAAATACATATGACTCCTGCCTTATTCAGAATTGTTAATTTTTATTGGGCAACCAATCGAAGAATCTTAAGTAGGGAAGAAGCTCTATAAGAAAAGAACGCATCGTCACCTGCCTCTACATTAATAAAACCTACCTTTATATATATATATAATCTTTAATTCATGTTATTCGAGCAAAAGCTATACTTCGAATCGCGTGTCGTATGTCAAATTATTGATAAGGATTTGACGCAGCATTAGTTAAAGCAACAATTTATATACATACTCCATTCATGGTCAAGTAGAAAAAAAATACTTTCAGTCAGTAGAAAATCGTTTTTATAGGAATTCCCCATCCTTTAAGGGAATTTTTTTGTTCCATAACGGATTTCGTAGGATTTAAAGTTTTTACAGCCCGTACTTTTGCATTTTGACGTTTGATGTGCATCGTGTAATACAATGTGAGGATCCATTTTAAAGGCGTTCACGTCAAGTTACGACTTTGCCTTCATTTCCAACAAAGGGATGGTAAATTGGTAACCCAATAAGACCACGTGCGTCAAAACCCCCAAGGGTTTACGATCTCTTCTTACTCCTAAAGTGGATGAACTTGCTCTCACGTTTAACAGATGTGAAGTTTTAACAACACGGATCATGAAATCTTCCGTATGTCCGTCTTGGCTCGAAATTCGTTAATAAACGGAACATCTTTTGAATTTGGTGCCTTGGATCGCAGAAAAAAAAGCAAAATTGCAATTTTTTAAAATTCAAGAATTTTTTTCGTTAGCTTCTAAAACTATGGCTTACGAATTTCCAAGATTCAGCGATACCCTTCTAGACTCGTTTGATGCTCGGAAAAGGAATACCCATGAACCAGTTCGGGTTACAGATATTAAGTCAGAATTTGGTTTGGCTCCATTAGGCTGCTTAGCACGTAAACACGCTTCCCAATGATCTCATTTTAAAAAGGATCCGCAGCTGAAACAAGCGCGTAGTCTTCGTCAGTCGATTGTCGGCAATTAGGACATTTCTGTGGAACATAATTAACGCTTACGGCGTTAATGAGACTGTGAAGGTGTTGAACGAGGAGTCGTTCGTTCAACTAACTTTCGGTATTTTAACATATATTCCGTCCGACACCAAAAAAAACAAAAAAAATGGACGACTTACAAGACCTAACTATAGGTATACACATGTACGTGAAATACAAGAGAGCGGAGAAGAAATAAAACAAACCGCGCAGTTGCTCAACATTTATCTCCCCCGAAATAAGCAATAATTGGCTTGGATCCTTCCAAAAATTTATGTCTCTTAATTTGCGGCTTAGATTGTTGTTTCCCGTTCCACCGGTAGCTCTATTTATAAGCCCCGGCTTTGGAACGAACCGCTTCTAAATTTTTCGCTGGTCTCAATCCAAGATACGTTTCTTGTTATCCCGCGCTTTTTCCCCCCAAAAAACCCCTTTATTGCCTTTTTTTTGCTCTCCCTTCGCCAGCAATTGAAGCTTGCACCGAGAACGATTCCTTTTTGCGAACGCGGCGGGCGTGCGAGGGCCGTCGAAAGAACGAAACTCTTGCAGACTCATGCATAAACAGAGGAACGACTTTGCGGTATCAATAGTCGATCAAAAAACTGGTACAATCTTGCCGGTACGGCATGGCATGGTTTGCAGCGTCCCCGCCCGGTTGGCCCCCGCCGTCCTTCCTTGCGCCCGCCGATGGAAAAGAAAGGTTCGCAACAGCTGGGGCCTTTTTACCAAACGCTCATTGTATTTACGCGAGCGTGCCCGAAATATTAATTGCACGAAAGGCCGAAGTTGCGCGTTCCAGTACCAAACTTGTTCCGGAGAATCACAATCCGTCCGTGGCGTCCACCTGTTTCGGACGCGTTCGGACCTGCGTGCGTACGCGTAATTCGGTGAAAGCCGAATATTCCGGCGTCAATTGTTTTGACAGCGATCATTTATTCGCAAATATGATGCGAAATCGCGTGACCACTACTTCGACGCTTTGATCTCGGAGCAGCATCGAAGAGAGCCGTCGCTGGAATTTCGGGTCCCCTAGAAATACACTTTTTTTCGTGACAACTGCCTATAAAGTCGACTATAAAGCCTCGTCACCGGATTATCAAATACCCGAAGCGAGGTATCGGTTATAAAAGTTTCTATATATGTTGGCTCATTAGCGTAAAGGTGAAAATAACACGATGCCAAAGCAGGAATCCTCGTCTCGCCGGGTATAATTAGTAAAAACGTGGATTGTTTTCATTAAAAGTATACGCCGAAGAAACTTTTAGATAAAGTTACACGTTCATTAGGAAGGAAATGACGAAGGTGAAGGAGAAGAAGAAGAAGCAGTGGTTTGCTCGATAAGGGCCAAGTGGCGAGAAGGTAGCTGAACGATTGAAACGAAATTCCTTGACGGACTTCTAAAATTTCAAAGTACCTTTGTAAGGACCCAGCGAGCGCCTTTGGGATACTACGTGCTACCGATGTAGTATCGCACTGCGTTATATAAAGACGAGACTAAGTAGATCCCTTATTGGATCTCCGTGGAGATAAGGAAAAAAGGTACTACCGTAAAAGACTAGTAGAAGTTTATAATAGTACATAAAAAAGATAGGGAGCAAAAGGCAACGATTATTCCTTAATAGTTCCCCGTATACCCGAAGGCTGCTGTGCAAGGAAGGGCCATTTAAATTTTCAATTTGGGTAGGCTCTGGGCCTCCAATTTGCCTAGATTTCGAACAATCTCGTGAAGTTTGTTGCGCACGGGAAAAAAAAAGAAGGCCTTAACCCTTTGAGTGCCGGTTACTCCCTAGAAATGACTTGTCCAACCCCATTTTTAAAACTTTAATTTTTACCCCATTTTTGGGGGAAGGGGAAGGTATGCCCAAAAAATCGACTTTTGGAAAAAAATTTTTCTCACTTTCGGGAGACCCATATCCGATGTATTTTTTTCCGAGGAATCCATTTTCATTGTCAAAATTCCCAAAATCCAACGGGAAATGCCTTTTTTCCTCAAAAAACCTACTTTTTACCGACTTCCGCTGGGATTTCGTTAAATTTGACCCGTGCAATCGATTCTACGGGAAAAATTACCCCTAAAAATGACTTGTCCAACCCCATTTTTAAAACTTTAATTTTTATCCCATTTTTGGGGGAAGGGGAAGGTATGCCCAAAAAATCGACTTTTGGAAAAAAATTTTTTTCACTTTCGGGAGACCTATATTCGATGTATTTTTTTCCGAGGAATCCATTTTCATTGTCAAAATTCCCAAAATCCAACGGGAAATGCCTTTTTTCCTCAAAAAACCTACTTTTTACCGACTTCCGCTGGGATTTCGTTAAATTTGACCCGTGCAATCGATTCTACGGGAAAAATTACCCCTAAAAATGACTTGTCCAACCCCATTTTTAAAACTTTAATTTTTATCCCATTTTTGGGGGAAGGGGAAGGTATGCCCAAAAAATCGACTTTTGGAAAAAAATTTTTCTCACTTTCGGGAGACCCATATCCGATGTATTTTTTTCCGAGGAATCCATTTTCATTGTCAAAACTCCCAAAATCCAACGGGAAATGCCTTTTTTCCTCAAAAAACCTACTTTTTACCGACTTCCGCTGGGATTTCGTTAAATTTGACCCGTGCAATCGATTCTACGGGAAAAATTACCCCTAGAAATGACTTGTCCAACCCCATTTTTAAAACTTTAATTTTTACCCCATTTTTGGGGGAAGGGGAAGGTATGCCCAAAAAATCGACTTTTGGAAAATATTTTTCCCACTTTCGGGAGATTCATATCCGATATATTTTTTTCCAAGGAATCCAATTTCGTCCTTTTTGTTTGGACAAGAAACTTGATTGATCGAACCAGTAAACAGGGAGAAAGAATAGGTTTGAATACAAGATTAAGATTATATCAGAAAAGTGTTCGATCGTTGAGGTACCTGTTGGCATAAAGAAGGTTCCGCAATCTTTGGATCTCCTTTAGTAGCAGTTCTATACTGGGAATATACGGCATTTTAAGGACTACTGGCAGCGGAATATGTCACACCCGTCTGCCTGACAGTTCTGGTCGGCCGAAATAACGACACACTCGTGGTCATCTTCGTCCGGATAGATAGGACCCACTGCGACTCCTTAATTGGGCTCCATGTTGGCCCACTATCGCAGTTTTAGCCTTTACAGTAGCCTCGGTGTGGTTGAAGGATTCGTTCCTCCCTTTCGGAGTCACATCCGACATCTTTTATTTTCCCTCCTTCAAAACAGTCGAATTTATCTTTCAAATCCGGCCGCGGCGTCTATAATTTTCCGTTAAGTGGGCGACCAAAAAAAAAAATCGGTTTTATCTCGAGCCTCTTTTCTGATTGTGGGCATTCGCTTCTTCTATAATTATTCCTTATCTAAATGCACGTGAATTATTAAACGGAATTAGGAGAGCATTAGGAGCGCGCTGGACCCCGCAGCAGGTTCCATAATCTGTTGAAAGAAGCGGGAGAGATCGAATAGCGACAGTGTATACCGGTAGCGTGAAATATGATACTAAATTTCAGTTTTTATACACCAGCAAGGAACTTTATATACATCGCCTTCAGTATCTCTGTAAGAAATCCTGCGAGCGCCAGCTGACACTCGATTTAATGAAGTAAACAAGTGAATCTTTATATGACGGCCTTTTTTTTTTCTTATTCATTTTGCAAAATCGCTGCATGCCGCACTTGTGATTCACCCGAGCTTCCAGTACCTCACCGGCGAGTCTTCGAAACCCCACAGGAATTTTCGGTGTCGAAAAATTCTGCTCGAAACACCCTTAAAAGTGCACTCGGGTCTATGCGAGGGAGTAACGAAACAGGATTTATATATTAATAAATTAATACATATTAAATATATTAATTTATTAATATATTTAATATATATTATAATAAATTAATTATAATTAATTATAATAAATTAATATATATTAAATATATTAATTTATATATATATGTGTGCGAAATTAATATATATCAAATATATTAATTTGGGCAAGGATTCGAGAGAGTCCGTGGCTGATAGAAATAACTAGGGATCCATTCAAGGACCGATATCCGTTTAATCAACGTCACGAGACTCGGGATCGGCCAATCAAAAACCTTAATAAAGCGTAACAAAAGATCAGGTTAAATAGCGACGATGAAAAATGACGATCCAATTTCGGTCCAGCAGCCACGCGGTCATTTATTTCTTTCTCCTTTTCGAATCTACTTTTCTAGCCCTGTTAGCGGAGAAACTAATTTGGACAACAAAAGTTCCGACGATACTTCCAGGTTTAACGAGTGGGCTTGATCTGGCTTATTATATCTACGGAAATAATGAAAGTACTCCGCGCAATAATGCAACCGTTTAATTAGTATACCTGTTCTCTACGACCGTATTCTCACCGAAATGTAACACGTCCAGCAGAGGGATACAAATTTCTTTTTTTCTGGCGAGCAAAGACAAAGAAAGGCGAGCATTTGGGTGCCGTCTAATAACGAGAATATGGAAAAGGGTACGTCGATGGGGTTTAAACGGCAACAAAATGCCGACAAAGACCTTTACGTAACCTAATTGGCTTCCGTTAGCGAGCTATTCACATTTGGTCCTTTCAAGTTTTCTCCAAATTAATGCTCCACCTCGTTTTCGTCTATTTTAACTTTTACGTGCTCGTGCAGCGTCGTAAAAATTTGTAGTTCGTACCGGGATGCTCGAATAAGGGGTTTTGGCTTGCTACGAAGGAGTGATTTAATTTTGTCTCGCATGAAAGTGGGAAAACTTGATTTAGAAAGACCGAGAATTATTTAAAGTCGCTGTATTTTTACAGATAAAAAAAATGGAGGGCCCGAATTTGAATGTCGAATTATCTTCGAGGTTAATTTCATCCTTTTTTGAAACCCCCAAACGGGAGGTGCTTAGTAGAGCGATCATGCGTCTGCAAGAGAAAAAATTGGTATTAATTAAGAAAATCTATTTGAATTACAATTCTATATTTTTGCTTTTGGATTTTTCATTACGAGTAATTAGCGCGGTAGTTTGGAATAACAACAAATGTAGTTAAAATTACTAGAAATATATGCGATAGTTGGAATTACTATAAATTTCTTCTTTTTTTTTTAGTGAAAATTTCATTCGGGTTTCAATCACTTTTGGACCCACTGAGAATTCGTCGGGTGCCTAAAAATGTATTACATTTTAATCGATATCTTTATCGTACGAGATTCTCAAGGATACCTGATGGAGGAAAAAAGAGGAATGGATCATTAAATCATTATCCAGTGAATCATGTCAACGTAATAACACCAAGGTGAGCTAAAGTAGCTTCATGCTTCCGTTGATAAATGATTTGGAAGCTGTACCTACGTATATATATTACACACAGGTATGGCGTGGGTTAAAAACACGAGAAAGTATATAACGCGCGTTTTTCAGGATAATTCCGTGGAATTCAGAGCGCTATTATAAATCAATACGATATAAATACCTCTAGCATGGGAACTTGGGTCCTACGAGGAGTGATAATAAACAACGAACGGATAAAACGAGAAACATCGTGATTTGTCATAGGTATGTATCCTAATTACACCTCAAACTTGTAATTATTATCTCAGCTCTGAAGTTTATCAATCTTCCAAGTACATTTATCCAGCAATTACGAGCGCTGGAAATTATGGTCGGTGCAACCAGAAATTCAGTCGTTCGAAGTTTCCTACTTCTCTCCTCTCCTCGCTTCTCTCTCTCTCTCTTTCTCCAGCCGGAATTCCCACTGGAACTAACTTCTGGCTCGAAATGTCGTGAGAAAACCGCAGTTTCGTGAACAAAGGGCCGTCTCACGAAATCGCGTGTGTGATTTTGGCCGGAGCAAAATATAGACGTGCGTCTGTTGGCAATAAAAAATTAATTCGATAATTTTCGAGATTACCGTCATTGATGATATGTTGATTTCGTAAAGTTGTTATTTCCTTATAGAACCTCTCCATTTTTTCCATCTTCGCCAAATTATTATACCTGTTCGGGCTTTTTGATTACACGCTCTATGCTCGACTATTCCCTCCTTCCTTCCCCGACGGCGTCTAACGTGGTTTTGATTTTATATAACTGAAACAAGACACCACGGATAGGTTTTGTTCCCGTCCAGTGGTAGTTTTTTTTCTTCCTTTTTTTTTTGGTGGTGGATCCTTAAAGTTTTTGTTGGAGACAATTAACCGTGCCGTTAACTCGAGACAAGTTTCTTCATCTACTTTACAAGAGGAGAGTATCAAGATGCAGGTGCAACAATTTATCGCTCATTGCCACTGGTTATACCTTACCTTTTTCCCTACCGATCCTTCGCTCGTGAACTAGATTTATAATAGGCTTTGTTTAGCGTTCTGGTGACTTTTCCTCATCTGATCGTGGCGATCTTTCGAAATGTGTTACACATTGTACATTTATCTCACTTTGTTTTGTTTGTATCGCTGGAGAATTCCTCAGAGGGTAAATAAAATCTTTTCCCTCGACAAATTCCTGGGAAGTTTCTGTCGATTTTTGGGTACAGTCTCGCCGTAATTTCGGTCCCATCGATGTCCGAAATTGAACCTCGAATTCACAAAATGCCACCGATTGTTGAAATTTCGCAGGAAAATGTCGAATAAACTACCCGCAAATCTTAACATTCATCCCATGAACGAAACGACTGCTCCCATACCATCAAATCCCGAACCCCATTGTAACAAAGTCTTACTTCTAAAAAAGCTCTCATTGATATTCCAGCCCAGTTTCATGCAAGATTTGCTCTATTTTATGATCCAGCTTACATGCAATCCAGACAAATTGGTCTGCAGTGAAGACAAAGAGGGTTTCAGAATAACGAGAGGGATCATTTGCGAGAACGTATAACTACAATTTCGGGCGAAAGTCCCTAGACTCGTAAAAAATTCTATCCCGGACTGTATATTACAATCAATTAATCGAATTATTTTTGATCAATTTCCGGCTAACTTTTAATTGGACAAAAATTAATTTGGGCCCAATTGGAAGTTCTGCGTAACATTCGTGAGTAGCATTAGAGGCGTTAACGATTCTGTATATTCCCCCCCCCCCCCCATCCCACGGTATTAAGATATCCATTCAATTTACCGGTTCCAAAATCTCTTGAAAGATACATCAGGAATGCAGATTTTTCTAATCCACTTATACGAGGAAAGAAAAGAAACGGAATGTTAAGAGTATCATAAAGAACAACTGGTATAGGTATAATGGTGTCGTCATCAAGGTAGACTTCGAGTCCGGGAATAAAGGTTGAAGATGAAGAAATATCATTTCTTAGTACGATCCTCGTTGGCCTTCTGATCCTTAACTAACCTAGACGTGGTACTCGTTATACTACCTATGGATCAAGGGTATACACAGTCAGTAATATCATTTACTAGGATCATGAGATCTTGATGCAAGAGGGATTACAAAGGGGGAGTCTAAGATGCACGTATCTGAGATATATATATACGAAACTCTTTGAATAAAAGGTGCTTATGGCACGCTTATCCTTCGCGTACGTGACTAGAGTCTTTAACTTTCGTAGACATATACCTACTCACTTGCATTCTTTGTAGTCCTTTTCCTTTCCCCGCTCACAAAAACTATTACGAGTTAACAGGAGTTAATGGTAACAGGGAGACAAAGGACCGTTGGCACGCAAGGGTTTTGGATTTTAGGGTAAATGCAACCTCGGCTCGGAGTTCCCTAATATAGGGAAAGACGCAGACTTTCAAAAAGGACGGTATTTGTCATCTTCCAAATTAGGCCCCTTTCGCATTTAAAAGCAAATTATTTCATTGGCGATTTAAACTGTGGGACACAGTCTTGAAATTCTGTTTCTCGTTAATAAGAAAATGCGAATTTCGAAGGGCGGCATATTAATACCTTTCAGGAACGACATTTAGGACATTAAAGCTCGGGAATTTATTAGGTACTAAATCGAATCTCGCTGATTATAATTTGGATTATATTTTAATAATGTAAATGAAAAAGAAAGGTACACGAGCTACCTTTAAGTAGCTGGCAGATGTAAAGGTACAAAAATTGTTCTTGTTAGCACGAACATATATGTATATATACATATATTTTTGCTGTTGTTTAACCGAACATCAGAATGATTTCTCCGAATAAGGATCGCAAGGACCGCCTGTGGTGAGACAACCCAACTTGCTCCGTGGCATAACCGAACGAAAGCGCATCGAACCGACTCACTTCTGATTCTTTCATAACTGTATTTATTAACGCTACGACGTATAAATTGGAGTAACCGAGTGGGAATATTTAGAATTCTGACTGAATGCAAAAAAAACATTCATTTAAATCCCGGGCAATTCTAAATCGTGTAAATCCTCCTCATCAAAACCAGCATCCAAGAAAAAAGAAATTTTTTCTCCTCGGAGTCCAGTCGTAACGGGAATCGAACCCGATTCCACGCGAAAGGCGGCCCTCGAGGTATCGCGGCTCCACTGATAATCGTTGCATTCAAATCGATCCAATTCCCGGTTGGGGATTTGATCCGCCCACGACGAATTTCCATAAACGCCATAAATAATTCCAGAGCGGGGGAAGAGGGGAGCGAAATAATTCGCAATTAAAGATCATTCGCAAAGGTAACGTTTACCGCATAAATCCATGTGGTGCAACCGCACCAGCAGAAGCCAGCAACGAGATCGGCACATACACACTCTACGTATCCTTTGCGTATGAGGTTGATGCCGATCACGACGTTTCGTCCCTAATATATGCCGCAGGCTATTGCACCGAGATACCCGTGTGTATGCCCGTGAGCCATTTCGCGGTAGACGCTGTTACAAATCGCCTCGGAACATTATTAAGCGCACACATAGGAGCTCACTTTGTGCACGATCGATCGACCTAATTTATCGACATATAAGCTACCAGTGGTACCTACTCGCTCTCGTGAGTATACATATACTTCTAAGAAAGCTCGTGGGATCCTCGATACCTTGGGAACCGAGCCCGAGCGACGTTCCACCGGTTCCATTTGTATTCGTCTTTTCTTATTTGCGAAAATTAATCGGTCCGTGCATCGAGCGGTGGCCTCGGCTCGTCAAGAATTCCGGGCCACCTCCCACCTCGCTTACGCCTTGCGAAATCCCCACGTAGCGCTAATCAGGATGATAAGTACGAAAATTTATCGCTGCAAAGATGAAATCGCGTTAGCGTCACGTTTTTGCTTGCATTATTCATACACGGCCGTCCTGACGTGTGGATGAAGACGGGGGGTGACGTCATTGCTTCGTCTGCTGAGCGCACAGGCGGATTTAACGTTGGCCCACAAAGCCGGCGTTCGAGTGTGTACGGTGTGGTACAATGCGATATTAGTTTGCGGCATTGCATCTTATACGCACATCACATTCCGTGCCCACGCATATGAGTCAACACGTGCCGCCGTGCCGTGCCGCTAGATGCTGATGACGCCAAGTAAAAACGATCCGAAGTGTAGGTATACTCACTCCGCGAAGCTTTGAGTCACGTTTACGTGGATTACCTGTATCGATTTATCAACTTCTTTCACTTCGCCTTGAGACTTTGGCATTTTCTTATACGGATCTATCCAACGATCACGTGGAAAAACTATGGCTACCGCTAATCTACCGGATCGATCGGACTCCTGGTTACATTTACTTTATCGATTTTCAAAGCCTTTTTTTTCTTCCACGGATAGCTAATCTTGGTCCGATTACACATACCATTTCTTTTAATTGTCCGGCTCGCAAGACATACTCGATGCCAAGATAACGGGGTTTCGCTCGACACACTCGAGCCGTGTCGATCGTTTTAATTGATGTTCGCGTCAAATGTTTATTAACGATCTCGACGCAATTACGTTTACCGAGAAAGACACCGGTCGAGATCGGACAAGCGTGAACGAATTATCGGCCTCGGTGACTCCCTTTAGGCGCCAGTAGGCTTTTACACTTCCAGCTTCAATTTGGGTGACTCCAATTTTCGGGCCCCGTTAGGTGACAAAAGTGCAGAATTGGCGCCTAGGGAGAAGTTAGAAAATTTCGGTGAAAGCGAAAGCCAAGGAACGAGGCTACACTCCTTCCGCCAATTTGAGCGGAGAAAAAGGAGGCAGTTGCAGAGGAGGATGAAGGTGAATATAAGGTATAAGTTCTACCAGTTTACCGGCACGTTTATACCAAGAAGGCGAGAACACTGCGCCACGTTTTATGCAAATCCTTTTCACGGCAAACAAGAAACAACCAGCTCACACAGTGGGATAACGACGACGAGGGGGTTTACCGTAGGTAACGCGCGGGTATGTTGCTCGTTGCATAGCCGGTCATTTCCAGGCAATCAGGACTATTATTTCCTGAAAAATCCATGATTGTATCTTCCGCACCTGTATCCTCGTTTTCCTCCTCGGAGCGGCAAGTATATCTCTAAGCCGCGTCCACGGTCCATAGAGACATCATGCTCAATCGCGCCAGCGATATTCCCAAGAACCTCGATTCGACGATAAAAAAAAGAAACAGAAGGCGCTGTCGTAAAACCGATATCTGTGCAAATCATGGCTGTTCATTCGGCAGGAAATTGTCGTGGAAACTGGAGTTGCAGCTGCACGGCCCGGCTCGAAGTGAGACTCATGCTGTCTTCGGGGACCTATCCGTAGCTTTCACTCGTTGATTATTCGAGAAGAGGAGGTACGAGGGGTCTCGTAAAATCCCCGTAAGTTGTGGGACGTGATTTCACGTTATACCTGATTGAATCAACGCGAGATGAAAAAGCGCGTGCGACACGCGCACGCCAATCTCTTTGAAGGAATTGAAAATTGTCGCATGCTGAAATCATGGCACTTTCTCCGCCTCGGGGCTATTGCCGGGGTACTTAACTAATTAACGAAACCAATTGGCTGCTCTTGCATGTACGTACACGTAACGGTAGTCCCATATTGCAAACTTTATTACCGCGTCAGCTGTTATCGGCTCGAACCATTACCCGCGCCATCGAATTGCGAAGTTATTAAATTATTATTGCGTACCTAAACGTAACGCGCAATGACAGCGACGATTAATTTCGCATAATACGGATGGAGTTCCGCGATTAAAATAGACGTCAGCCGCAAAAGGGATAAATAAATTGTTACGGCGTGAAACCGCGTTAAAACGTTCGTTTTATCGCGCAGTCGTTTTATTAAAAGTGACGTCGCGGTTTGCCATACTTGACGCTAGGAAAAAAGTGTAGAAACAGGATAGCGAGGTTCGTTTTCGAGTATATCCCCAGTCCAGGTAGCGCTTACGTGTCGTAAGATTCCCGCGGATACGAGTGTCCTTAAGCGCGCGCGCGTAAGTTCATTTGTTGTTGCATTCTAGTTCCTATTCGAGGACTTTCATTGACGTAAAGTGAGTCATGGTGTCGTATAAGCGACTTTGCTCGCACAACGTACCATTCACCTCGTATTTCATTCAGGTGCGAGCGTCACGCAAGACCTTTGCTCGTGTGGTACTTGGAAACTAATAACAAGTCCGCAGGATATCGGGTTTCATAAAAATTCCAAGCGGTTTTACATTTCCTGGATTTTTTTCCCCCGTGGCGAACTGACTTTTGCGAGTTCGTTTGGTATCAGGATACGATTTCACGAGCGCAAAAAGGTACTACCCGCAGTATTTGAAATAACGCGAGTAAAGCCTTTATCGTCAGCAGGAATAACATAACGCAGCAGTTATATGAGAATGTTATGATAAAATCTAGTATTTCCTACGCTTTGTAGCGACCTTTAGCCATGCTGAACAAGGTCAGAGGCCCCGATGGCTCGTAAACCATCCTTTAACATCCGTGAAAGGATTCCAACTCCCACGGATGGGAAACACAAGACACTGCCGTGGTGTGCCGTGCATAGTGGTACAACCGTACCAACTATAACTCCCACATCATGAACACCAAAAGGAATATGGACAACGCTCGAGAGCGATCAAGAATGAGAACTCAGACTTGAATACAAACCGGGACAACAAAGGACATTTTACCAAGAAAACTTGTACGTGTATGGACTCTGCCCACATTCGAGGAACAAGACCACGTCCAGTCGGCGTCCTACGTGATATCCTTTTAACGCGACGCGATATTTCACGTTCAACCGTGACTTTAAGGGGACAATCGCGTCCCCCGGGTAATGCCAAGTTCACCGAATTTCAGAAGATAAGTGGTATCCGTGCGGCAAGCCTCGTAGGAATCGGCCACGCGAGGCCCGAGGAAACGAGCGCAGCGGGAACGCGTGGTCCGAGGGCGCTAGTTCTGGGATCAATTTGGAAGGCTCGAGCTCGATGTTCGCGCGATGATGCGAGCGGTGCAAGAAGAAGTTGGTTGCTGATAAGACCACCTGCCATGCTGATAAAAATCTTGCACTCCACATGGTCAAAGACAGCGTGGACGTTAAAAGGTACCCATAACAGTAGGTATTATAAGCACCTTCGCCATTGCTACTCTCCATACTTCTAAATGCTTATTTATAAAGAGAAGAGAGGTCCACAATGGTTATTGTTTCAGCACGGGCAGAATGTGAATGTTGCTGTGTACCCGCCTATTTATGACACATTATGCGAAAGCGCGCACCCGATAGTATAAACGAGTATTGCGTTTCGTGCCATTGTGATGGCAACAATGATATCCCTTACGCTTATACTCCGCATAAATCATGCTTTAACACTACCGATGTACAAACAGTTTGCTACTTCTTTTTTAACTCTCGTGCCTCGATTTCTCAGCTGTAGGTGTTCGCTAAGACGGCTTCGTAAAATTCTAATCCTTTGTCTATGTGATCGGATTATTCGAAATCCCTTAAGAATATTAAACATAAGCAATCAATAACGCAGAAACCTGATAGGCTTATGGACTTATAGTTTCGATCATAACACGGGATAAGAATTTTTTTTATGCGAAAAAGAATTTGAGAGAAAAAATCGCACGTAAACATCGATACCGTGAGGCTGCGGACCATTACAATATGTACAGGGTGAGAGTTCGAAGCCGAAGGGTGGTGGTAGAGAGTGAAAATTTGAGAAAAAAAAGGAATTTTCGAAATTCCGAATAATTACCGAGCAATTAATTAAAAGACTTTGGCCAATTGGCCAAAGGACGTGGAATTGACTCGGTGTCTATGTCAAAAAATGTATACCTTGACGCAACGCGATACCACCGCTGATTGGCCAAAAGATTGTAATTAATTACTCGATAATTATTCCGAATTTGGAAAAACGGTAAATAATTTTTTTCCCTCAAATTTTCACCCTTTCGGCTTGGAACTCTTATACGACACACCCGGTATATATTAACATTCGTGCGCGCACACACACTTTGTTCCCTCTGGGTGTTGGTCTGGAGTCCTTACGTGTCCATAAAGTATAGTAAAGAAAATATTATAGGTAGTTAATTGACCCACAGCCAAAATATAGAAATTATTGGAGGGTTTCAGCAAAGTCCTGTAGCGATATGTTTGGGTTTGGTGTATTCTTATAAACATTAACATTCATTAGCCGGGTCATTAGGTCCCAAAGAAACGGCACGTAGCAGAAATTCTGGGCCTGGATATTATATTTTCAGTGGAAAGGAGCAGGAATATAAGAAAGGTTCATGTGAACAAGGAGCACACTGCCGCTACTTGGTATGCAAATCAGCTTCGGTTCGATACAACCGTGGGTATATGGTTCGAAGGGACCGACTCCAGTCGGATCCCACATTCGCCGTATATCCTCGTAATTAAGTCGGCCTCTCTTATTGAGCACCATGGAAATGTAGTTACCTATAGCTTCAAATGGGGGTGTACACGAAGCCTGATTAAAGGATATTCATGATACTCGGAAATCGGCAGAAGCTTTTGCAGGTTCTCAACAACTTGTAAACCTACCTTGGAAGCCTCACGAGCCGCGGACTCTCTTTGACCGCTCGTTTTGTCCCCTCCGTCGCTCATAACTGTTTTGTTTTTGAAATCCAACTTCCTTCACCTTCGAATGTCGCGGGAACAACTCGTTCTGCTTATCCCGCTTGTATTCTATGCGTATACCATTCGCGAGCGACAGCTTGGTTGTGCCGCATTCCAGCCACGCGCCTTGGTTATGGAACAATGGCGTAACCATCGTCTCTCCAGCCTCCATCCGTTCGTCAGCCTCGCTGACGCGAGACGAACGAAACGCTTCGCGGGATGTTGGGAGCCCTTTGTGGAAAATGCAGCCAATTACCTCCTCGTCCGTTTCCAGCATCAAGTATTTGTTTAAAGCCGCTCGTGTTCTCGACGTTGGTGCGTTTTCTCCGTCCCGAGTTGGCCACTGTTAATTAAACAGCCAACTATGAAAGCCAAGCCGAGCGCAATTTGAATGCACAGCAGCGGTAGCGGCCAGTAGCCGGTGGTTTTAAAGAGGATTAATTAAATTGTACATTAGCGGGATTCTTACGCCATTGGGAAGTCGCTAGGAACAGTAAGAGCAGCACGAGCCTGGCTTGTGGAATTGTGGTTGAGTGGAGGCGGCAGCGCTGGGAGCTTCATCCTATGGAGCGAATGCGCGGGATAAAAGAGAAGCAAAGAGCTCCAGCAACAAAAAGAAGAGATGGGTATAAAGGAAAGGGGATAAGAGTGCTGAGTGGTGGTGGAGTACCAACAGTCCAAAGGAAGAGAGAATTATAAGAGAGTCGAAGAAGGAGAAAGAAAGAACGAGCGGAGCCAGCGTGCACGACACAATCACGTCCTGCACGCGCCGTGCCTCGAGCCACTTTCAGGCTCCGTTGGAACATTTACCATTAATATTTCGATTAGTTTCATTTTTCAACGTACGGAACCGCATTTCTTGCGGATCCTGCACTGCGCGTTTAATATATGTAAACGCAATTATCGTCAGCGAGGAATCGAAGCGACCGTGATTTACGCAATTGCTGCAAATGGCTGCGATCACTCATTCATCTGTTGGTCGCCTCTAGACCCAGGCTCGCGTAACGTCCTTCTCTAGCGATGTCGTCGAATTGCAAACGGAAATTTGCAACCTCAGTGGCCTCAGCCGCGGAGTGAATACACTCCGAGGATTTCCAGAGACGTCTTCTACGAAACAGGGAAAAAGGTGCTCTCGTGTAACATCACATAGGTCACGATCACTATCCCGGGGGGTTTTGACCCTACAGCGCTGTACGAGTTAACGCTCCGGGCCTAGCGATGCAGCCCGAGGTCTTATGGAAGTGTGGGAATCTTTGCAACTTCTAGCATCCCGATGACGACCTTTTGCTGCATATATACAAGCTGCAACCGGTATCTCATTGCACCGCGGTGCATTCAGATACGTCGAATGTGTATGCCTCCTTCGTGGCTTCTGTGTTGGGTAGAACTTCAGGGTAACGAGTTCAAGGTAGATCACGAAGATTGACGTGTCCGGAGGATCCGCACGATTTTGCACTTACGAACGCTAGAAGGGGATCGAGGGTTGCGTTTCTACACGAGCGGAGTCTTTACGACACACGTTGGAGAACTGAAAGCAAAGTTCAAGGTGGAACGCATGATTTTTTAACAACTCTTACACGTTGCCACGATTTACATTTCATTATTGACCGGCGTAGCTTCCCTTTATCCTATACCTAGCGTCGAGAACTCGAATTTTGTACCAGGACGCTCCTTCGAGACGCGAGGATCTCGACTACAAAGGTAGTTGGAGCTGCCATTCCCCCATTTCCGAGTGTTACACCAGTACGATCCTCGGACCATGACTCGGGACTTCCATCGGAAGAGAAACCGTGCTGGCGATGATCCGGTTCCAACTTCGATCGGAGTTAGAACGCGCAATTACGATCACAATAGCGATTTCCCGAAGGCACGCTCTCCGTCGTGCGACCTAAGTGTAGGCTGCGATCAATCCTTCGCGGATCGTTGCACTCGTACGATTCATCTCTTTTTCCCCGTCATCAATGATTACCGTATACACGATCAAGAAGTCCCGAGGCAGTTAAAGTCGTTTGCGAGCCGGTAATGACATCCAAAGGGGTCATCGTTCATTCGCAGCAAAAAAACCTCTATCTGTGCCTTTGTATCTCAGGCGTAATCATTTATAAATGTGTTAAGAATGTTGTTGATTGTTGAGTACAAATACATTATACCGTTAAGTATTTAAGGATTCGATAAACATGTACACGGCGGTTCTGGTTGATTGATTCAACATCGTGATTTCTTGATGAAGTTGTTTCCCATTGGAATGATGACGTTAGGAGAGCGGACTCGTTTGATTGCAGTGTAAAATTCTGGGTTGGGCAAATAACTACATACGTCATTATGACATGATCTCATTCGCAACCTTTCAATTTGCCAATTGTCTCGAAGCACATCATTGTTTTCAAATGCACGGTGCGCACAAATCTGTTACATATTTAACACCAGGGCTCGCTTCGACGATTCCCAGACGCGCGATCTACGAACTTTTGTCCTCGAAGGTGGGCTGGCGTTCGATCGATCGGAACTCTATTTTTGTCCGAATTTCGAAAATTCGAGGGTTCGCGACTGGTTTCGAGGTCGAGAAACGCTCCGGCCTTAACGGATTACTCATACGTGCCATATTTTATGGATACACAAATACGACGAGTCCAGACACTTCGACGCCAAAGTCGAGTACGACGACGACGACAATCTAATGGTTGGCAAACACACGTGGTTGCGCGACGAGTATCGAGAAATGGACACCTGTTTTTTGTTCTTCTTGTAAAAGCGTTCGCACCTCAAAGTTCCTACGCAATCTTTCGAAATAGCCACACCTGGTCGATCACTAAACAAGTTTTCAAGTCTCCGGGTAACATCCAGCCGCACCTATTTTTTAATTATGTCTCCTATTGATTCATCCGATTACAGTTTTAATTATTAACACGAAAAACCGACCAGCGCCCCCTTCTTGGTCAGAATGATATTCCATGTAATTACCACCTCGAATATGACTCCAAATTTAATATCAAGCACGCTCGTAATCGCGATCGCACGAATTTACCGGCACTTTCTCCTCAAGCCCGGAACGTTAAACTAACAGGATAATTAAAAAAGAGCGTTCGTGGAACACTTTGTTGAAATAAATCCGTTACCGCCTGCGAGCTAAAGACACTTTTTTTCGAGACGTTTGCTCTCGTTGGTGGCCACAAGTGCGCCCTGAGCACCGAATAATCGTGCTCATAGATGGAAACCGATGTTGTCCTACCGGACACTCGAGGAACGTTAGAAGGATCTGCTCCTCCTTCGACGCCTCGGGCTTGGTCCGAGAAATCTCGACGTGATCGATTCTAAACCGCTTGCGACTTCGCGTACACGTAACGCACGTTCGACTTGGCGATGATAATGATAATCATCGAGCGTAATTGTTATACCTGAAATTCCTGTAGTCAATTACGGGACGGCGCTATTCGAATAACGCAAAAGGCAGGACTTAAAGAAATAATCAAAACGTTGTTTGAAATAAATTAGTTCTTGATCAGCAAAGATCCGAGTCATCCTTTCGGTTTAGACTTTCGAACGAATGGCTGCTCATCCCGAAAGATTCAAAACGAGGGCTCCCAATTAATTTGGTCACAACGTGGCATGGTCAGAAACGAAAACAAAGCAATCGCACCCTGGTATCTTGCGGTGGCGTTCTCTCGGTCGTTTAATTAGCAAGTATTGTGCACCAGGGAGCCGAGAGCTCCGCGGGGTTGGGTCAGATATCGCGTAACAAGATCTTATTCAGCGTTCGGTGAGCGGAGAGGGTTAATGATGCTATCGCCATACAGTGCCAAAGCGATCGCATTACAGATACGATCCCACTGTATTTCTCAGTGTGCTCGCTGGCTCGCTTGCCTCGCTTTTAAAATTGTAAGCACAAGGAACGCACATCGCGTACGACGTCGATATTTCTTTATTGCCCCATTGCATCGACTCTACTGATTCCATGTAACCTCTTTCCTTTACGCTCTTTTGTCTCATCGTTTCCTTTAAATTATCCTTTGGAATCAGCGAGGGAGCTCGTGCATTCATGCCGAACGAATCGGGCGAATTCTTTTACACGGTGCACACTCCGGCGATATCTGTATGGAAAAGATTCCTCTACGAGATCGTTTGTTTCGACAATTCCGTCGAATCAATTTTTCGCTCGTAACTTTTCCGAAGATTTCGCGCCAACGAGGTGCTCCGGACTTCGGGCTATCGTCGTCCTTTCAACGTCAAGGTCGTGAAACCTCCCAGTTTCTTCGACGTCTGTGGGAACTCAAAGCTTCTCACGTCCGCGTGCACTACCATTGCGACTCGTTATAGTAGTAGTTCCTCGTATCTTCTCTCGGAACATCATCCCACCGTATCCCAACGAGGTATTCAAGTTATACACCACTCGCATTTGTTTTCGTATAATCATCTCGCTACCAGGTGTGCGTACACTTTCTCAGATTGTGTATTTTAACGTTCCCTCAAACCCAGTTTTCCATCAGGAAGAGGATGGACGCTAATTACTTCGGAGGACGCTAATTGCCTTCGTTCTTGTAATTGCGAGCTTTCGATACAAATTTTTTCGTCTTTGGGATACTTTGGCCCATCGATGTGATCGATTGTGGATCAAAAATCTATACGGTCGCGGTTTGGGTTGCCACTTGTGGAGACCCTTGGCGAATTTTATCGGTCAATCAGTAGCGGAAACATCGAGGCCATCAATGAAGCTGGTGGTAATCACATAAATTCTTGCATTTCTTTTTATTCGACTGTAAATTTTTTTGATGTCCGATGTTAAAAGCGGACTCGGGGGAATAAATGAAAAAAAAAAAAAAAAAAAAAAAAACAAGTGGAATTGTTGGAAGGTGCAAAATTGCTGTAAGGAAGCTCCGGTATGACGTATGTTTGGCGTCATTTCAAGCCGAAAGTCCGCAAGAGGTGTACGAGAGTGGCACTAAAACTTTAGGGCGTGGGCAATAATTTACGATGCCGCGGTAACTATCTGTAAGTACCGGCGCGGACTTCACTAATGTTCATCCTTATGTGCCTTCTTCGGATCTCTTAAAGGGAGAGATTGTGGAAAGAAAAGGATGTACGCTTCGAAAGCGTTCGACTTTACTACGTGTACATAAATCTGTGGTTACTGCGTGAAAACTTTACAGCTCTTCTTCGAAAACCCACACTTTGAATATCATGTAGTCGTTGTATAACGCGCCACAAGATGCTCAAAGTAGGTCTCTATGTCTATGCTCTTTTAATCACAATCAGACAAACGCCTTTTTAGTTCTTTTTAAGCTCTCAGCGACCGAATAAAGCGATTCTCCCCAGAAAATCGAGTACTTTGACATTTTTCACACCCGCAATTTTTTGAAACATGATTTTTGAAGTACTGAGGTGCCTGTTTAAGAAACAAACGAAAAATGGAGCTTTGGAAAATCCTAGAGTGGCCTAACCTCTTCAAAATTTATGCTAATATTCCTTAGTGATAGTCTTCAGGAATGACTGAAGTTCGTACGAAACAAAAATGGAGCTTAGTTGGCATACGAGTTTACCTACTCGCAAGTGCATGCCTTTAGCATTCGATAAGACATGTTCTCGAACCTCCCAAAGAATCGTAATTTTCGCAAAAGGTAGAACTTCGACATTACAAATGTAAAATCTCCGCTCCGAGGCACATGGTAATACCGCTGCTGCTGCTGCTGCTGCTGCTGTAGTTTGCTACTCGCCTTTGCAAATCATTATTACTACGGAAATAGTACTCCGTTGCGTACAGTAATGCCATTACTGAACTTGTGTCTTTTTCTTTTGCCGTAATTCATACCAAAGCCACTTAACTTTGAACATTCAAAGAGATTTTAGTACGTAAGTATTTATCTTTTTCCTTCTCCGGAGGCCGTATTTACTCGAGCACCGAAGTCATGAACTCCAACTTTGCCGCTAACAACTGACGCAGTGAGATTTGAGGAGTTCCATCCCCAAATTCGACAGTTTCATTTTTTGGAAGATCCAAATTTGCATAAAAATAACGTCAATTCTAGAATTATCTTTTTTCCTCCGTGTTCCCACAATCTCAGTTTGCGAGATATACGGCCTCTCAGCTGCAGCGTCTGACGGACTCGTCTCTGAAAGGTCAGCCTCGAATCTCGTGATTACCGATCGTTTGTATCAATCGTCGGATTCCATGAATATTCATGGAGAAAAATAAGAGACTACCCTTCGTAAATATCAGAGCCTTTGAACGAGGTGTAATTCTACTCAGCCTTCGGAGAAACAAGAAGAAAGAAGAGTGTATATGCTTACTCGCAATAACAGACTTGTGATTGCTATTGCCGAGTCCGAGACGCGTGACCAACTTGGATGTCTTTCTCTTCTTACAATGACCATGGATGGATTCTTACACGGTACTCGTGACTCGGTGACGTAAGAGATATATACACCTTCTCGCTTTGTCTTTTCTCACGTGCATCGTAATTTCAGTTGTCAGCTCGACTACTGAAATCAGTTTCAACTTTTCACACCTTCGGCGCGATTCGACGAATTCCATTGTTTCTTCTGCACTATGGCGAGTCCATTGTCGCACGAGAGCGTTCCAGCGGCGGTCCAGTTGTGCGATTGCCTCGGGAAAAACCGCGAGTCGCGAATAAAGGACCTGGAATTTTTCCAACTGGACCGTAAGACCTATTCCAGGGAATCGCTCCCCTCGGACCAATATTCGCTTTTTATTACTGGACCGGAGCGATTCAACACTCCGTATTACAATCCCCGCTTCTTTTATAGCGCGTCACTCGACTCTTAAGCACCCCATTAAAACAATTTCGGTGCTTCTCGGAATCCTCCATTAGCTTCTTCATGTTGTAAAGTCGCAATAACGGCTGAGAAATGATATACTTACTCGAAACTTTATAAATTTTATTATCAAGAAGACGCAAGTTTGTACGCGTTTTCGCGAAAACGTTGGGCTCGTTTGCGGAAAAATATCGGACGCCGCGGACACTCGCGAGTATCGCCATTTGTCAGCTTTGTCACGCGACTACGATTCAACTCGATTTTACGATAACATTTTCGTCGGCCGCCTTTTCGTCCATATCTCACTCAAAACGCAACGACGCTCAAACACGGATTCCGCACCGCCGCGCTACGTTGCTGAATTGCCGTAGCCGAGAGAAGTTTATGGTCTCGTAAATAAGAAGACATAAAACCAATATGTCCATTTTTTTATATACCACCGGACAAAAAACTGCACCTTAGCGATTTTTTTTTCTTCTTCCATGTCGGTGCGTCTGCTTGCAATATTTACTCCCGGATGATCGGTGCACGAGTATCGGTGTAGATGCGGCATCTGCATGCCAAAACAACTGTAGCGAGCTTCTTCTTTGCGTGAACGTATACGCGTAACAAGGAACGATCATCGATAAGCTCTTTTAATTTATCGATCCCCTTTTCTTTTTCTTCCTTCGGTCGTCGTACGCATGAATACGCGATCGAGTATCTCCATTTCTCAAATCCATTGTATTACGATCAAGGTACCGTGCGTTAAACTTATTAGGTATCGATTTTTTGACCCCTTTCCTGATTTCCAAAGGCATTTCTTCTTTTTCTTCTCTTTTTATGAGAAATTTCAACCTCACGTTTTCCTTTTCGAGAGGGAGAATTATTTCCCATGTTGCTGCATACGAAACACATGTGCAACCATTCCTCCTCCGGGACGGGAAGAAAAATCGGGTGACAATTGGAAGTCAAATTGGAAGGTATAGTAGTTCAAAGCCGGAGATGGAAAACAAACTTAAGAAGCACACCTGCATTTGAAAAGACATCCTCGTGAGTTTGCCTTACAAACGATAGGTTTACAAAAGGTAAGTCTCTCGCAGGAAATATAAGCGGTATGTATGCGCTTTTTTTTTTATCAGTATACAAAGAAAAAGGCTTTTGTATAATATCGTAGGCTACAACGTTATTGTTCCGCATATAGCGCTATAGCGCAAAAGGTACATACGTGCGTATGCATCGCGCAATGCATCCTTTCATGCCGTATGCATGCAAGTACGCACGCATATGTACGCTCAACTTTACTTTGGGTGAACCCACCGTCCAGTGGCGATATGTATATATCGTCGGAAACATATGTTAATGAAATTCAGTAGCTATAGACTACAGAATCATACGTTATCGTTGTAGAAAATAATACCTTTTACATGACGAATAATATTAACTCCAGAAAAAGAACAAAAAAATAATGCGAGCCAAGATCCTCCTTCTTGCCTCTCGAAACCCTTTTCAAACCCATGCCGATCCCATGGAGGCAAACCGACCGGCAGTCGCTGCTAAATTTCACGGGTTTTCCGCCTCTTATCTAATTTCCACTTTACGGAATCGCTCGACGGACGATACATTTATTTCGCTCAATAAGATTTTCTCTCCGTTTCTACGGCTTTCCTGCATCGCTTCCTCGGGATAAGATCTCCCGCAGATCCAAATCGTATCGTTTTGATTTCTCGCTCGTTCTGTGCGAAGAAATACACGGCAACCACCGCTACACGGACAATCAAAGGATTTAGTGGTACTTGTGATTACAAGTAACGATAAATCCTACACTATTTTGCAACGAGATCATGCACAAGCTGCAACGTTAGTCTCAGTCTCGTTACGGGAGAAAGAGATACGGAGAAAGAGAGAGAGAGAGAGAGAGAGAGAGAGAGAGAGAGAGTAGGAGGAAAAAGGAGAAGTACAAAGCTTTTGTTTTTGCGCGTGTACATCAGATACTATAACGTTTGGTTATCAAGCAATGGTATCAAGCCCACGGCATATATAAGAAAAGAAGAAGAGGTAAGTATACGCGCAAAGGAACCCAAGTCCTCTTCTTCTTCTCCTCCTTTAGCGAATGGTGTCTCAAGATAAGGTAACTCGAGGGCAGAGACCGATGCTTCTACTGTCCACCATGAAAGTCTCGTCTGCAAAAAGGTGTAATAAATCGCTGCCGATCTCTTTTTACCGATCGAAAATGTACCACCCTTGTACGTAGCGTTCGTCTTTTTTTCAAAGCACCATCTTTATGTTTCGAGTTATAACACGAAAACATTATGGGCGTCTATACGACTTTACGAATTTTCAAACGCACGATACTAATTTAACCTCTCGAAATTACGATCGTCTTCTTTTCCGTAGGGTAGAGAGAGCCCCCCTCCGCTTTTTTCGCCGTGGTCACTCGCGAGGATCCAAGCGATTCCTATCAAAAAATATGTACGTACGTACCTTTTTTTTTCTCCAGAAGAGCAAATTATAAATGTAAAATATCAGGTACACAACGCAACGTAACGTAATATTTTTTATCATCACGAAATGGAATCTCCGAGTCGTGACGTACATTTCTTTGCATGAATTCTCATCCTTTTTCTTTTCCGGCAATTTTATTGGTGGATACTGATGGCGCGTGCATTTTTTTAATATATATATATATATAGTCTTGTCTTTAACTAGCACGGAAGAAGAAAAAGAAGAAGCGAGAGGAGAAGAAGGAGAGAAGTTTCTCCTCTCAAGCTTCGTACGATCCCACGAAGGAGCCACGCGATACTTCATACCACACACGTGACCTTACGACCTTAAAATACTGGCGATCTTCCACTTGCGAGAGATATGCCATCGCGTAGACCGTAGAAACGAAGCACGACACGAGACTCCGAGATTAATATGACCGGGGGCTTTGATAGTCCCTTCGAAGCGCTTTTCCAGGGGGACCCAAAGGGACGCGGGGTCCCGAAGACTTTCTCCGGAGATTCCGACGAAAACGTGCGAATTTTTCGCTTTCTTCGCGGGATCCTAAAATGGCACTCGAGGAAATATCGTCGCCACTAAATTTTACGGCTGCGAAATTTCGGTGTTCGATGGGAGGAAGGGGTGCAGAGAAATTGGCGAGAGAGGAGCCTGTGACAATGCGGAGGATGAGATAAGAAAGAAAAGGGGAGAAAAATGGACGTTAAGGCACGTTTATAAGCGACAAGACGCGGAACAAGAGGACATAGAACACGGCAGCTGGCGCGTTTAACGCGTTCGACGATGCGCGAAAGGCGTCTGGTAGCATTCTTACAAGTACGTAAGGGGCCTCATTACTGAACTCGCACGGAAATATACGGAGACGCTTCCTAACCGCGGCTTTATCGGTGTTCCCTCATTTTTAAGTGATTTCCCGATGGAAGGCAACGTCGATGGCGAGAAATCTAATAAGGGTCTAATAAGGACGCGGCAATGTCGATGACAATTGAACGAGCGCAGAACGAATGCCGACGATCCGGGAATTAGCGATGGCCGTTTAAGAGAAAAACCAATAACCGGTGGTCGCGATAAATTCCCGGTTTCCTGAAAACAGGCTAGTCCCTTCTTTTCTCACGAGGGATTGCGAAACGTTCTCTTCGTTACGTGCAGATAAATTACCTTCGCTTTCGTAGTACGCACGTAACATTTTTATTCGAACTTCCAGTCTCATAATTAATGACGGAGATTGTAATTACCGATAGCCAATTAATCACTTACGCGGCGATTAATAATCGATGTAGTGATTTGTGAAAAAGGGTTCTACGTGCGCTTCTTTTGTGGAGAACTGCATATAACGTGTCGTCATCATATCGTGCGTCTCTTGCGGGTAATTAGCGGTCTCTGATTAATGATTTTAATATACAACTAACACACGGTTATCTGTAACGCGTGTAATTAGGTGGATCTCAATTTCGCTGTGTAATAGATACTCGGAGTAATTAACGAACCGCGTCTACCCTTAAGAAACATTTTTTTTTTCTCTTTTATTCTTTTCGCTAATATTATCATGCTTGGATCGAACGTCCGTCCCACTGACCCCCATTTCGAAATTTATTGTTTCTCTCCGAAGTAGACTTAATTACGAAATCGCGATCATGTAAAGTTCAACGAAGAGGCTGCCAACTAATTTGCTCGTCCCGATATTGCCAAAAATATGGCTAACCCGGGCAGAATTTTTCAGGAGTCTGGGAATTCAAAGAGGAAACGAGAGTTTTATGCAAATTGCCGTGCGAGGAATGCAAAAGAACGGGGAGTGATGCAAAGTGACGCTAACGAAAGAAAGAAATGGAAGGTTCCACTTGACTAATCTCTCTAAGAAGAAACTTTATGAAAGCGGAGAGTCCAGAAGACCCCTGGAAGCTTTTTGCTTCGGCTTTAATATCTATTCGAGTTGCAATAGTGCTCGTATAGCCGCAGTGTGAGAAAAGGTACCAGGAGAAAGAGCAGCTACGAGTAATTTTAGCGCAGTCACTTGGTGCTGATGATACCTCAGCTCTTGCACCCATGTCCGTTCCCAGTTCTCACAGTGTCTCGTGTATAAGAGCGCCTGATGATAGTTACGATAGTGTACTATGCGTACCCACAGACACACACGCATACTCACATACGTATGTATGTTATATGTCCCACGTGGTGGCCATTAACGAAAAGTGTGAGCAAAAGTCGTAAAGGAGTAAATTATTATGCCGCGAGTAAAGGCGACATATCTACGGAAACTTTGACTACAGGTTATATGTATTTGCGCAAGAGGGCAATCCCATATGCCCACGTACACACGTGGAGAAACGCGTAAAAAGAATGGTAATAACGTTATCCACTGAAATTAAGCGGTAAAGGGGAAGGAAAGGGAAGGCTCTTCATTTGCGAGGCAGCCGCTTATAATTATACTCGTGGGAATTAAGTAGGAGGTACCAAATCCCGAAGGATCCGTGGAAAGGATCCTCGCCGGGACTGAAGGGCCTGATGAAAGTTTGGATTTGAAGCAATGCCTTGTAAAAAAATGCTGGCAAATTTCTGTCGGATTTTGATACACTTTGTGGCAGACTTTTCTAAGCGAGGTCCCGAAATAAGAGCCGTAGGAGGTATACACCTCCACGACTTCTCACGTAGGCGTGCACGAGTGGATATGCGGTAGGATGTTAACGTAAGTGTACGCGTGACCAGACTAAGCAAATTTACTTTAGAACGTTTGCTATGTTGAGCCTTAACGACTTTACCAGTGAGTGGACCATGTAAATTAACAAGAACCCTTTTCAACAAGCTCTTTAAGGATTCTTTGGAAACGAGAACTTCGAAAAGTGGTAAAAAAGAAAAGAGGAATATCTACGGCAGTTGTTACGGAAGAGATGAAAAATTCTTAGAAAGTTTCCACCGGGTTCCGTCTTTTTAAATAATATATTTCATGTTAATGGATTCATTACAGACAAAAATGTGAAGTAAAATATAGCAGAGGTGTACTTTCCTTGGAGTTTGTTTTTGACATACAAATATAATATTTCTGAAGGATTTACACACACACACACACGATCAACAGAAATGTACCACGTAGGTATACACTTTCACGGACATTTTTAGTTACCGGTTGTGTAAAAATCCGTGCCCTTCTGGGGAACTACAATTCCGAGGAATTATTCGTGGGTTTCTGAAAATGAGCCAAAGTGGAAGTTTCCAGGATCTGAGCTCCCCTAGTTGCAAATTTCGAAAATTATTATTGCACCGATAATTATAATTACTATCCAAATTTTTTTTAAAAACCCTAAAGACTCTATAAATATTATATCCTAAATTTTGGATATTTCACCAACATTTTTAATTACCGGTTGTGTAAAAATCCATGCACTTCCGGGGAAGTACAATTCCGAGGAATTATTCGTGGGTTTCTGAAAATGAGCCAAGGTGGAAATTTCAGAATTTTTGATTGCATCAGTAATTATGATTACAATCAAAATTTGTCCGCGAATAAAATACGAATGAGCGTGAAAAACGCAAAAGACTGTATGAATACCATAAATCTTGAAGGTATCGTAGATTCGCGCTGACGTACGAGCAAACAATTTCTCATGATTATCGTATTAGTAAGATCTACGAGGAGGTTTTCATATTAGCGAGTGATATCTACGTCCCTTATCTCGATTCAACGATAAGTAGCAGGCGCGTACGTTACGCACGGTTATATAGTATGTAAGAGGTTTAAGAGAATAAGTAAAGGAGGAAAACGAGTAGCCTTATCTTCGAGTAGGGCGACGTGCCGGTAATATTGAGATTATTAGTATCGTGATCAAATCGAAGGCGTGTCTAAATACAACTTTTTTGAACGTTATCACGGTTTCCTCTGGGTATTAGGACCTTAGTGATACTAAAAACCGATAAAATTAGGCGAGACTACCGGTAGGCGATTATGTCAATTCTTAGCGTGGACGTCTTTGGATCCTGAATCATGCAATTTTTTTTTTGCCAAGATCCGTTCCCCGATTTCCAAGAAAACAAGTTAAAATTATGGTAATTATCCACGGCATCGAGAAAAATATAATACGTGTTTCCCCAAGACGTAAGTATTGGTTATAATAATTATGATTGTGAGTATCCTGAAAGTGCGCGTCACAATGCAAAAACGCGTTAAACAATTTATTTACGTGACATATAAAAAAAGGAATAGAAGTTAGCGCGGTATCAAGTGGAAAATTGAAGCTCTCGTTCGCTTCGTCAGCAATAATCTTAACGACGTATCCAAAGTCCATGAGACTTGACAGTTGCTGTCACGTGCGTCTTCCAGCGAAGGATTACGCTCGACTCGAGACGCATCGATTTATATATTTTTCCATTTTTTTTCCGCGTATCATTTAATTGCACACTTTCCCCCCCGTGAAGTATGTCGCAAGAGGTCACTCGAGAAAATTATGGAACTTGAACTCGGCTCTCGCCAGACAATTTTCTACAACGACTCTTTTAGGCGTTGAAGTTTGTACAACGTTAACGCATCGGGGCCTTATCTTAATGAAATATGAATGAAGAAATTCATCACGTCCTTCTCGTATAAATAAATCCACTGTAACTTTTCCACGAGAGTCGTTGATGCCTACTTTTTTTTTTTGCATCGCGCAACGATTGCAAATGTTATCGAGTTTCTCGAAAGTCGATAGCAAACCAATAGACTTTCGAATGAAATTCGCGCAATATTTTACACGATTTTTCAAAAGAAACTCGTGGAAACCTTTCAGCGGCGGAGCCTTGGTTTTACCGGCATCGGCGGAGAACTGCATTTTTTCATTTATTTAGAAACGCAGTAACTCGTATCGACAAGAAACTTTAATTACCCCCGATAGGTTCGACTCCAGTTACTTTGAGGTCATACATACGTAAATGCGATACGATTGGAAATTACACCGCTATGGTGGCGTTTGTTTGTGTCTGGGAGGTATTTCGTGATAAAGGAAGTCCAATAACCTTTTATTATCTCATTTCCAAGGTACATTTCTATTCCCTTGACGTTACAGATACCGTTTCCAACTGGTTATCATTTAGAAAAGCTGAAACCGTTATCGTCGCATCATCAGCTTCCTTCTCAAATCCCACGTAGACACATCTTTCATAGACGATACTCGTTATACGATGATAGGTTTTCTCATAATACGACTTTTCTCATTACTGCTCGCTTGCTAATCTTTATATTCCATCTAACGAACTGTGAATCCCATGGAATAAAAAAATATCGCCAACTAGTTTGCCATAGAACATATGGAATCATTAGAGAGCCTTCATTCTTCCTCGTCTCCTTTATTGAATGCCAGCTCTCAGTTTCTTATCATTCGATACCACGGTGCACGTGTGGCTCTCTGTTGCAGGTAAGAATTCATTTCTGCCTCGATCGGATTTCACCGCGCGCGCGAAGGAAGGATATTTGCTTCTCCACCGAAGATACCTCGTATCGACACTATGGAAAAATCGAACTTGTCTAATGCGATCGGATTTCACGACTTTCTTTGGCCGAAGATTTCCAAAATGTACCCCAAAACTATGGTAGTGATATTTTTTGGATGACATTTTTGATTTTTGGACGTTTCGTGTAAATTTGAAATTGTTTGGGAGATTTTTTTTTGCATCGGATGTACTTTTTATAGAAAATACCACTTTTCATACACGAACTTGTCTCGTTTTTTTGGCACCAGAGGTATTATTTGCATCTCTACCGAAGACGAAGATGTTTGTTTACTTAGATTTGGCTCTTTGGATGCGACTCGTGCTGTTACAGGAGAGGAGGGTTTTTGTTTCCTTCGGAGATCGACTGCGCATTTGAGGAAAAGGTTTCCCAGAGTGTACGAATCTACTGCGTATTACCTACCGAGATCGGAACCAGTTTTTTGGTGCAGGTGTCGACTTACTTAGAACGACCTCCCTCAAACGTTTATGAGAGGGAAAAATTAAACGTCGCAAATCAGCTTCGACGAGACCATTTCTGGGGATGATTTGAGGAGTAGAATCTATTGCGGGCAAGGGAGCCTTTTCGCTTCGGAAATCGGGAGTTGTAACGACGCTGTTGGAGCCCTCGCGAAAAAATACATGGGATAGGACCCAATTATTGACACTGTTTCTGCCAAATGTGTCAAAAGACACCTCTTAGAATTGAACTTAGAATTTTTTTTTCGAAGTTTAATTTTATCTTTTTTTTCTTAAAATTTACAGACTTGGTAGACCAATTATGCGTCTCTAAAAAAATTTGGTATTAATTAAGAATTTCTATTTTAATTATAACATTGTATTTTTGGTTTTGGATTTTTCATTACGTATAAGCAGCGCGGTAGAAATAATTTCAGAGTTGACCCTGCTAAGGCAAAATGCCATTTCATCGAATTTCTGACGATTCGAAAGCGCGCCTCAAAAAGTTTTCACTTCTCGAGGAAATGAAAAAAAAACGATAGTCACGATAATCACAAAATCGTAATCACGTGCATGTAAAACAAATATAGAACCACAAACGCACTGACTTTGCATATTACTCATTGTCAGTATATCCGTTTGAGACAACATTTGCCAACGGATAAGAATTTTCCATGAAAGTGAGGCAAATTACATCCACTCGAAGAGCAACAAATACACGGTACGATTTCTGTATTACAATTTCTCCTTCGGTTTTTTTCTCCTCGTGGTAAATTACGCGTCTGGGATATGACGCAAGCGAAAATATAGTATTATAAAAATCACGTGTACGTCCTTGTTTGTACAAGCAGTTTTGCCGCATAATCAGCGCATTCTCCGAGACGTTGCACGTACGTGCAATTATTAATGCACTCGACAATTTTTTTCTTGTAATAAGAAACCATTACCTTACCCACGGAGTTTCACGTTTTTCCTCATTTGCACGTGTCTCCGCGTTTCTGTTCTATTCCGCGGAGGTGCGAGCAAGTAAATTTCCTGGCTATTATTTTTTTTTTTTTCATACGTTTCGAACGCGATGCAGCTCGAATGATGATTCGATGACGGACGAACGAAAGATTAGGAAAGAACGAAGATATTTTGTTGAGAAGGAGCCTTACACACATATGGTTAAATCTTATCTATAGGGTTAAGAGAGAACGAGGTGAGAGGGAAGGCAAGATAGAACAGCACCATATCTAACTCGCTTAAGACAACATTTGAAGAACCTTTGGAATATGTGACTGCAGGTAGATATACACATTAAACGTGTATCGTATGTGTATGCTCCAAAACCTCCTTCGCCGGGCTGGGAAAGTTAAACAGGCAAACAAACTATGTACGAAGTTATAACCAAATGTTGACTCGTAATATACAATTTTTGGTAGGGATCTTTGCTTTAGCTATACAACAAACAACCTGTCGCGATAATGATACACCGGATAACGGATAGATAGTGGAAGCAAGAAATTCACGTGTAACTCCAAATTTAGACTTTATATTTTTATATAAACGTAGAAATTTATTTGTATCGTTACTCCCGAAAGTCGCAGTAACGTAAATTGAAAAATGGAAGAGAGAAAAGCTGAAAATTTTGCTTCTGGCTTGAAAATTCCTTTTTTTTACATTTTTATTATTGTAGTTTTCCGGATGACGGATAGACAGTGTTAGGAAGAAATTCACATTTAACTCGAACGATTTTATATTTTTATATGAATGTGGAAATTTATTTTTATCGTTGCCAAATTAAAGGCTCAAATCGAGACCAAAAGTCACGGTAACAACTAGAAAATGAAAAACGGAAAATCTGAAAATTTTGCTCCTCGGTTGAAAAATTCCTCTTTGACATTTTTTTTACTTTAGTCTTCCACAGAGGTATTAATTAGTAAAAATTTTATTAAGTCATTTTTTTTCGTTGACGCTAAGAAAAATGGGAATGTAATAATTATAGAGGTTTTCTACGTGCAATTGTCAATTAAGGAGAATAAAGAGTTGGGAAAAAGCGCCGAGTGAACCACTTCGGTGGAAAGAAAAGTTTCTTTTGTTACGAGACACGACTTTCGATTACGTAACTTCCTTCAAGGATACGATATTACTTTTTTGCAAGGTTTGCTTCCAGTACAATTATTAGTATTTGCAGAAATCAGAGTGTATGAGCCTCGAGCATTTACTTTAACAACACTTTCTTGCCGTTCTTACTGGCTTTCAATCATGCACATTTAATCGTTCTTTTTTTTTATCGAATTACACGAAGAAATAGAAATGAAAACCGACCTGACGAAGAAAATGAGTAATAATAAAAAGACTGGTTTTTTTTTATATTCTTCTAGGAATATAAAAAATTGATAATTCGCGTCTATGTAAATATATATAATTACTGTACAAATAATTAGCGCAGCCGCGATCTGGATTCCGCAGGGAATATTTTGTGAAAATAGAAACGGACCTGTTTGGATTTTCCCGAAATGTGAAATTCTCCTTTCCGGTTCTCATTTTTATAAGTTTAACAAATTGCCGTCATCTTTCGTAACACGGATGATTAGAAAGACATCCTTCTTCCGTGTAACGAGGAAATGAGTTTCACGAGTTGATAAATGATGCTCACAGAAAGATTCGGGTCTCCTGAATTTCGTCAGAAAAATTACACCCGGTTTCTAGAAATACGGGACGTAAAAAAGAGGAGGAAGAAAAAAAAACACATTTGGTTGAAAAAATCGGTTCGTGGCTGAGCGGTTCTTCCAGCAAAGCTTGAAAAATTAAGCGAGAGTGTCAAGTCTGCTAAGTACGTACTAAAATGGGAATTTGATAAATTAATGATAGGCCTCTCTTCACAGAAAAACAACCGCAGAGAGATAGGATACACTCCCGCGCCGAGGACGAGAAAAACCACAATTTGACGAATCGCTCCTAAAAGTTTCACGTCCGGAAGGAGACGGAATGTGTTCCGATGTTTCATAAAAACGGAACATTCGTAAGGGAGAGAAATGATTGTTAATGAGAGCGCGTGGCGTAACGTACAAACCCGGATGAGGGGCTGAAGTCCCCTACTTTTGTAATTAATAACAGCATTTTTGGAAATCACACGTTAGAAATTAGTAACCCCGATTTTTTAAAAAAATAAAACCGTCAACGAAAGATTCAATTTTTTCTTTACAAAGTATTCACCGAATTTGAGTGTCAAAAAAATGAAAAAAAAATCTTTTTCAGAGTTTCGTCCTGTCAAGACAAAAATGGTCCAAGTTTTTTGTTCCCTATCGCAAGAAGCACCTGTGTTCAGAATGCGTGTTCTGGTTTTTATTACAGATATATACTTAATCCTGTAATTACGAATCAAACGCAAGAGTTTCACGTAGAGTTTAATTTTAAAGTGATGGTTATTTGGCTGAATATCATGAATAAGTAAATTGAATGGGGATACTGTAGAATTTTCGTTTTACACCGACGTGAATGAAGGACCCACCAAGTAGAAGAAGGTATAGCGGAATAATTTTACATTTCACCCCATATCCCGAAGGTAACATCGTGTTCCTCAATGAGAAGCATCATCAGCTCACCGATGTTCCGAACCTTAGAGTCATTTTGAAGTTGGTGTCTTTTAAAAAAAAATCAATGTTACCTTCGGCCAACGGGAGATTGAGATACAAGATATTTTGACGTCGATTAGTCAATCTTCTGCCCGGTCTGTCCCCTCCCCTTCTCGATCTTTCTCCTTTTTTTTTGCTTTGGCGAGTGTAACTAATCTCAAATTGTACGAAATTGTACGATGCTGTGCCTTGGGAAAAGGAGCACGCCGGGTGTTTCTCGTACCTTCACTTTTGCGCAGTCTTCGAAAGGCTTAAATTTCGATCGGTATTATTTAAAAAGGCCAGATTCCGTGGAAAAAGGAGCCCTTAAGTGCGAATAAAAATTTCGAACAAAACCAAAAAAGTCCAGGCGATATTTCGATTTGGACAAAATCAGGACGATCAATAATTATTAATGCCATCAACGTTTCTGGAATTAATCAGGCCTCAACTTTAATAACCCATATATTATCATAAACTGGTTCTTCAATGTGTAGATGCACTTAAAAAATGAAAGAGTGGATTGAATATGAACACATTTGGTTGCCATTAAGTTCATTTTTATAACGTCCCGTGCAAGTGCTTCTGTATACGATATTTAGATAAAGATTTGTCGTGTTCGTTATTATTATAGTTAGCGAAGTATTACACAAACGTGTAACGTGTGCAGTGACCATTATACGACTGACCGAGATAAGCTTAATCGTTAGCCATAAACTTTAACCGTTTACGATCGAAGCTTCGTCGTTGAAATTCGCCATATGATCCGTTATATTCACTTAATATCCTCCGATAATGATGCAATTATATGAGGAAATGAGTAATAACAGACGTTAAAGTCTAGTTTACTTCTTTATCGCCTTTCTCAGATGGCTGAGCTTTGCCATAGAAGCCACTGAAGAAATTTCGATATTTTTTTTTCCGTCGACCTCTTGCACCGATTTTGATGAAAAAAAAAATCATAAGCTTGGAATAAAAAATCCCAGAGGGATCATGTTTACCGCCAATTTATTTTTATACATATTTTTATTGAGGAGTTGATCACTGGAATTATTAATTATTTGTGCCCACAATTATGAAAGTGGTCTAAGTCATATTTTTTTGTGTTGATAAATTTAAAGGATTTCTTTTAAATAAGATAAAAAATGTTTTTAAATTCTGCAACATTGAAAATTGGAGTTTCATTGGTTTTGATTAATGAAGAAAAAAAATGTATTGCAAGATAAAATGATGTGAGATAACTGAAAATCTTATAAATATCTTATAAATTTTTTCTGTATCGTACGTTCTATTTTCGCGATTGTGCCAAAACGTTAAATAAATAACACCAATTCCAACTCATTTTCTGCACTGACTCGCAAAAAAACGTCGAATTCTCTCAAGTTCAAAATTCTTTCTCTGATCAAGACTGATTATTGTTATTATCGTACTGTTACGATGCTTCTCGGGGTAAGCAATGAAGTATAGAAAATATGAGAATATATATATACTGTTATAAATGAACATATACTTTCTCTCTTTAAAGTGTCAGTCGTAATCAACTGAAGAAGCTATGCACAACACGATCTTTTCAACAACACCAACCGTACAGATGAGAAATGTTCCTTTGCTCACTGAATAATTAAGAGGGAAGCCTTTCGTCATTATTCTCGAGTCCGCTAATGATAATTGTATGGAAATATGAAACATAGCTGGGTTACATCCACGCTACCTTTACAAATTATTCACTTCGGTACCGGTTTTGGTAAAAGCGTATTACATTATTAAACTTATTATATTCCGCGCAATGCAGATCTGCCTCTCGACAAACTCACTGGAAATCAAAATATATGCGATTGACCGTTAAAATGAAATTAAAATTGCAAATGAAATTAAAGAAGCAGCGAAATTTCATTAATTTATGTTGCAGGAATTTATGGTAATGTTGTATATATCTCGTGATAATTCAAAATGAAAATCGGAATAGCGGGGAATTTGCATACTAAGGTCGTCGTGTTACATTTCTGGCATACCGACAATTCCAATTTTATCGAACATTCTAATAGAGCCTTGATTGATTGACCCCTTCCTCGCTGTTAGAAAGGCACGCGATTGAATTCGCTTCTCTGTAACTTTGGAATGCACGCGAAGGCAAAAGATCCCCGGCTCCTCTCGTGGATGTAAATGAGGCAACATCCAAGTCTTCTTTTATAGTACATATACTTTCATAGTAAGTAGTAGTCACAGTAGAAGATCTTTTTTTCCACGAGATCGATAATCTTGTATTCTCATAAAGAATGCTGCCGGAGGCTTAACTCGATCTTCTTTAAGCGTGGGTGCACGCAACGAATGCTACCGCAAAGATAAAGAACAAGACAATGATAAAAAAAAAAGAAAGGGAAGAAATCCTGAACGATTCATTCCTCTCTTACATTCCCACGATTACGCAACGCGCAATATATACGTACACACTATCTTCTCATGCGCTTATACCTACGTACCTCCTTCTCAGCTGATCCTTAATGAAAGATAATCACGTTTAATTATTCGCCGTAGGCATCTGCGTTTTTACACCTTCTGAAAATACATTAAAACTCGCTTTTACGGCCACTGAAAATTATTCCGAATTTTCAGAGTCGAGTATTATCTTCCTTTTTTTTTCTCTATTTATTTATTCATAATAATACCCCGTTTCAAAATCCAAATCGCGACACGATACGAAAAATTCGAAAATTCCCGAAATGGGCAGAAAAACCTGCGATATCGAAATTTCAAGATCCGATAAAGCTTCGCTCCGAAGCTGCAGCTCCGCGAATGCAGAAACGAATCATTTAGCGATCAATAACGGCGAAGCGATAATCGTTTTTAAAACCCATCGAATTTTATCGGAGGAGGAATACGTCATGTTAACATATCTATATGCTTTTAACAGCGGCGTAAATCACACCGATAAGTATCATCAACAAGAGAGGAAGGTTCGGTTTTAACTCCCTTGCATAATTAATCATTTTCATTTGCAGCAGTATTTCTTATTACCTGCAGCCGCATAAACTTGTGTACGAACGGGAATGGCTCTTCCGATGTTGTTCGTTGCTTACTCGCTTCGCTTCTGATACGCTTTCCATGCGCGTACGTGTAACCACCGTGTGCCCTTTCGCTGCTTCTGATGCTGTTACTGTTGCAGTTCAAATGCTTCATTTGAGAAGCAGCTTAATTAAAAGGCTACAACTCCTAAGATTTATCCCGTCGCGCTTAGTCTTTGCCACGGAAGGCTCTGGAAATGCGTTTTGAAATATGAAAACAAGGATGTGGGTAGAGGACCGAGCGAGGAAAAAATAATTGCTTGTATCATTTTCCACGTCGAAGTAGAAACTGCTCTTGCAGCTGCATTCGCGAGGAAAAAGGCGATCGATACGACAATTTTAATTGGATCGAGTCGAGTTTTCATCCAGGGAATTCATTATTATCAATTCCCCCGGGGGAGGGGTCGAGAAGTGTCGTTATCGTTGCGTTCTTTTTCGTAAGGAAATTCAACCCCAAATATCTACCCAGCGCAGAACCAAAGCGGTAAGGAACCTCGAGTAGATGCGGAAGATTCATTAATGACGCGAGAGTCGTTTGTCCGATTACCGGCGAGGAACTGCGAGGGTTTGACGCTCGAACAAGAGGCGTCTTGCGTTAAATGGTTAAAAGTGGCATGAATGTATATTTCCAAGCAGCTTTTTGTGAATGTGTGAATCCGAGTGTGTCCCTAGGGGATAGAAAGCATCGAGGGGTCTTATGCGCCAACCAACCGAGGTAATGACTGGAGCTTCCTGCGTGTATACAAATTGCATAGGGACGACCCCTATGCAGGATATCCGATATTTAATCTGATTTCTGGATTACATTCCGTAAGTCTGTGAGAGTAACGATAGCGTACCGTACTTTCACTGGCAACGAAAAAAAAAATATTTAACAATTTTTACCATCGATTCCTCGGGTTAGGGAATTTTTCTTGAGCCTGGAAACGACGGAAAATTTGTTTCGAGTCGGGCTATGATAAAATGAGGAAACCACATCCGGTGCTTTCCGAATGCGGGTTACGAATTTTGCGTCCGTTTCTCGCCCGAGCTGAATGAAGTCATTGACGGATTCCGAGAAGATCCGATTCGAAACTGATGCAACGGATACGCGTGAGATCGTTTACTCTAGTCACGAAGGGAAATAATTCAGCAGGCAGGCAAGCAAAACATCGAAATTCTGCTGCTCTAGAAATCGCATAAAGACATTGGACTCGCCATTGATAAAACAAGAAATCCTGAATCGCTGATATATTATAGTGCATCGTATGTGTATGCCCTCGTATCGACTTCCATAGTAATGATTCTCAGGATTCAACGTGTATATATACACTCGATACATCATTAGGGTAGTATTTTGTTAAGCTGCTTTACGTTAATAGGTGGTACGGTCTCTTTTTCTGATCACTAATCGCAGACCGAGCTAGAAATGCTTGTACTTATACATGTACCGTGTAACGACTCGTGCAGTGGTCATTAAAACTGGACATTTTTCCTATAACCTGTCCTCGGGATACGAAACCAAGGGGGTTGCGAAATTTTTCGCCAAAATTGTTACTAGAATTCCCTAGCCATTTCTTTTTTCTTCGTGTGCGCTGACAACGAAGGCCCTTTCGTAGACTCTAATTGAAAGTGGAATTGCACTTTGGTTCTCGGAATGCAGTGGAACAAAGCAACTCCGAGGAAAGAGACGGCTCTTATGTTAGAGCGTCATTCATCCACTTGCCGGTAGAAAACTCGACGCACGCCAATCCCCACCATGGTAACTTGCGGCACCGCACGGCGACCCGTGCCGTGTTAAGTGTTATTCACACGGAAACTTTGCATAATTACGTATCGGAATAGTTCCACGTTTCCTCGGGAGTTTTGCAATTACATTTTTTTTTTCGAACGAATGCATGGATTCCTTTGCCGCTTGCGTCTCCTCAATCGTTTTGCCTCATTTTCTAGCTTCGAGTGCCATTTTGGATCCGGTATCACGAGGAGCCTCCGTAAAAAAAAACCCCCCCTTGCCGATAATTCGAATTTTTCGAAAGACGGTCGCCGAGGAAGTAGCGACGTCATGAATTCTTTTGAAACGAGCTTACCTCGCGTCTAGTCGCGACTCGGACTCCGACTCGTTTTGACTTGAACTTAAAGATTCAGATTTCGCGTGAGAATGCGTAGGGACTTTTCTTTGGACTTTTTGCTGAATATAAGACGGTGATAGTTGAGACGACTGGAGACGAGACCACGAGTGTATGACTACTTTGAGTGAATTACTACCACCACCAATGCCAACGAAGTGGTGTTATGCCTGCATGCATGCATGCATGCATGCATGCACATTGCACATTGCACGCACGTGAATGAATGAATGTTAACGCGTTCTCTTACTTTTACTGCGAGATTTGAAGCCGCTGTCTCATATTAGAACATGTTTGCATATAGATACCGAGTGTTATGTGATACGGCGGAGTCGTATCTCTCCCTCCTCTATCAGAAAATCCGAAACTCGAAATCTTAACGCCGTGGAATTTTTTTTTTTTTTTCAACTGTGGCAATCGAGGAAATGGGTTCACCGGAAGTTTAAAAATAGATCAGGCAAATTGATAAAAAGTAATACATGATACGAATTTTTTTTTGTTTCTTCGCGATTTTCTCGTCAATCGTGACGATTATTTAATCATCGCCCCGAAATTCGACGTTATTTAACAAATGCATGTTAATTTCAAAGCGAATGATCGAATACGTGAATGATGATACTAAAAAGAAAAAAATAAGAAGCTCGAGGATACGAAAAGAGAAGTAATTATTCGAAGTAACGCGAGAGAACAGACGTCAGAAAGAGTTTGCAGACATCGGTTATTCGATTGTACGCGTACCGTAGAGAGGAGACCCGATCTTATATTGCCTTTCGATCGCTGGAAGTTTAATCGACCGATCGTTATTCACTCTTCAAAATCTTCTTTAACATCGGCCGTCTTTTAATTTACGTATTAGCGCTTCCACCGTCGATATACAATAAGTCAGCATCGATAGAGTCATTAATTCTTTCGAAAAACGAGAAAAAAAAAGGACCGCGACGATGATAATCTCTTTTCTAAAGCTATATCCGAAGCTCGGCAATTTTACTCCACGCGATCATTTATTTGTTGTTTGTTACTTTATACTGTCAAATGTTCGATGGAACGATCGATCAAGGCATCCTTCACTTGATGAATTTCGGGGCCCATTTGTGCGCTCTCCTTTTTTCTTTTTTCCACCACTAAGCGAACCGTCGATGATTAGTAAATGGTACATTTGTTGATGGTTTCCTTTCGGTTTAATTAAGGCGCTTTTTTTATTTCTTCTCGTTCTGTTTCAGACGATGTGAAAATCTCAATCCCGAAATTCTCATTTGGGTGCAGAGATTCTCTTATTTTTTATCATCATCCTCGGCTACATTTCGGTCGAATGGAGAACGAATGGTACGAGTTTCTTCGCTATAATTCCATGTTTTTTTTAGCCATATCTCTCCTTTCTTGCGTTCATCGTCCCACGAGTTCGTATTCATCATAATAACGACGATGGTGTGGTGACTATACCCATGACATATTCACATGACCCTTTTCCACGGCGTTACAGTTCTCATGAAATGCTATACATGTGCGTCTGAATGAGAAAGACTCTTGTGTCGTTACGATACTTCCGCCGGATAGTTGCTCTTTCACTCGTCGTGGAAGCAACAAAAAAAAAAAAAGAACGAGGAATTCGTAACCAGCACCGGCACCAGCGCCGGCACACGAGCACATGTGCGAATACGGAAGTCACTCCCAATCCAGTGTCACTCATCAATCTCGAAATTGATACCCAGAATTTTGGTTTCTGACCCACTTGGGGCTGAATTAAATTGGGGCTGAAAATAATTGAGGGTGGTCATTAAAAATATTTTTTTAATTACCGCCCTCTATTATTTTCAGCCGCAATTTAATTTACAGTATTTATTTATAATTAAAAATGTATTATTAAAAATATTTTTTTTATTACCGCCCCATTATAATTGGAGATTTTGGTTTTATTTTTTCGAACGACGTACGATTGGACAATTTACGGACAGATTTTTTTTCATTAAAACGAGGAATGCTCGCGCGTGTGTGGTCTTTTATACGTCGCAGTGACACCCGTCTTAAGTAGCATAAATTACTGGTAAAAAAAGAATGATTGCTTTTGTTTTTGTATAACCGACGACGATAATGTCAGTTGCAAAAAAAAAAAATTAGGCCCGATGCAATTCCAAGTCGAAGAAATGAAACGAGCGAATGCGCGGAACAACACAAATGTTATAGCCTTCAGGTTTCAAGAAATACAGCATCTCAGGATAATCTGTTGTCATTGAAAGAGTGTAATAGCCCACCCATGAGCTTTCCGACGACTTGATGTTAAAGGATTCTTGTCATTTCCGTTCTACGTCGAATTAAGTAATTTTTGTGTGCGGCAAAGGCGTATCGAATCGTTTGACATCTCCACGGCAGCAACTTTATCTCATTTTTCTTATCGCCTTCTAGCAGGAAGCGCAAACTATCGGAGTTATTTCGATACTGTTGCCAATCAAATCTTTCCATTTCTGGATAACGATTATTTTTCTAAATTTCCAAGAAATCAAACCGATTCCGATAAAATTAGTAACTAATGAGTCGAAACTGAAAACTTTGGGGATAGTTAATATGTTCATTAGGCGTCGCAGGAACCTCGTATCAGTTTGGGTATTCTAACGCATGATTCATACTGATTGCCGTTATAAACTTTGAAGGCGAACGAATGAAAAAGGGCTAAAAAATGGATTCGACCACATGGTTTCTAAGACATGCGTGGCAAGTTGTTTAAAAGCTGAGGAGTCGTGATGCATTCCTTTTAGTTGCATTCCCACGGATTAAACCATACCCCGCGATTTTAATTGCTCTTGGCGGTTATCATGGAAATCGTATACCTTCCGAGCTTTTATTTATGAACACTTTTAACAGCCCCGGAATGGCGTTGTTTAATTTATCGAAGAGATTCACTCCAACTAATTAATATTTGTCGCCATTAGAATCTTATGGGAGGATGTATAGAATTATCCTTGACCGAGAAAACCGAATTGATACACGGGTGTGCTTTAATTCGCGCGTTTTAGAAATTCCTAGATTCCACTTAAAAAATTCTTTCGGTAGAAAAAAAAAATAAATATTGAATAATATCCTCTTGGTATTCCATAACAAAAAAAATAAAAACAATTAAAAATACCTCCGAGCGTAATTTCGTATTTTAGTGATGTAATAAATTACGTAAGAGTCGAAGCAAATAAGTTTACATGGTGTACATAAACGCATCGAGATGGAGCTTGTAAAAAAAGCTCCTCCGTCAGGTTCATCATGTAAATCGGACAAGTACTAATTTCGGAAATTAGTAACCGTTTGCTTTTAAAATCAATTAATAAGCAGCGAAACTTGCGTACTAATTTGTATCGTCTTCTTTTCCCATATTAGTTGAACGTCATAAAGTCGTTACGTTACAACGTCCGTCCGCATATTTAATTACGGGCGTGTTTCAAAAGTTACCTTTACAATACGTACATACACGCATGAATATGTACGCACACTGGATATGTATATCACTGTGGGAGAGTCCGGTAGTTTCATCACGAATGCAAATCTTGAGGAAACCGGTAACCGGAAGTAGCCGGTGTACGACAAGAGACCAAGGGACTACGTGTAAATCAACCACCTGTTCACTGATACAGAAATCAAAAGCGGATATATGGCTTATGGCCCAAAAATCGTCAGACCGTGGCGATAGTCGCGTTGAAAGGCTATACCTTTGAAGCTTCAAAAGCAACTTCGATTCGATCGTCCTTCCTCTTCATCCCTTGACGCGGAAAAAGAGGGACCGGAAATAAAAAATATAGCGAATACCCCTTTATCGGTTACACGCTGTACGACCCCCCCTCCCCAAAAAAAAAATTGTAACAAGGTCTCGGGGAAAATTGCTGTTAATAATTTCCTAACATTTCCTTCAACGTTTTTCGAAGAACGACAACAGGAAACTCTGCTCGGGTTGATGAGTATCCTCTTTTAAGGGTTAATTTAAAGCATAAAGGGAGCATCCCTTTGTTACGCAAGGATTCACGCATTTCCGTGTTTGCGTTAAGTAAAACGGAGTACCCTCTACCTGCGCACATGATTTCTCGTCGTTTGCAGGTGCAGCAAGGCGTCGGGTCTCGTACAGATTTTCTCGAGTTAAGGAAATTCAACCGAATGAAAGTGCATTCAATTAGTCGGACGGAAAAGACCGGGGAAGCGACGATACGAATAAAAATAACCGTCGAGTTATTATTATTTATTTTGTTTTTTTTTCGGAGTATCGGTATAGCGATGAATAATTTTCTAACCTCGATTGCAAATTTCAGGCGAAATTCGAGAAATTCCGTTCGCAAGAAATCGAATGCAATTTCGGTTTGCAATTATTCGTATTTTTAGAATTCGACAAATTTTTCTATGGTCGTCGCGGTATCAGGAACGTGTTAATAAGCGTACAAAGGTACGATACTTTCGTAAGGAATAATCATCAACTGTATCGTGAATGGTTACTAAATAATGTCAAGGATAACTTCGTAAATTATCACGCCGGTACCGAGCATACGCGACAGGTGCAAGAATGAGAATTGTATGCATGAAAAATTATTGAAGATTCACGGCTGCCTCTACAGTCTACTGATTTTATTATAATAATAATAATAACAATAATAATAACAATAATAATAATAATAGTATAGAAAGGTACTCTTGAATAAGTTAAAAAAAGAACAATACCCAAATTAACAATCGAGGTAGGGATATTGGTCTAAATCATTTTTTTTTTCTAGCCACGATCAAAGAAAATTACCGTCAAATCGATTTTATCGGTACTTAAAAATTCTTCATACGAAATAAACGAATTTTTCCACGCCGATATGATATCTCCTAATCGGGGATCTTATACTATCGCGAATTTTATCGACATGACCAAACTAATCAAACAGTTGCACGTGTGTCTAATACGATGATATTAATCTACATAAGAAATAAAGAGAAAAGGGAAATTTCGCAGCACTCGAGATCTATCAACGCACACATTCACGCTCGAGATAAATCGTAATTGTTGTTACACAGTGTAATAATAATCCGCTTCATGTGGATCATCAAGAAGGTTGATTATTATTGGTTAATGGAGACGTTGAAGCTTAATAAGTGTTGCACGATAAATCTATACACCACAACATATTTCAACTTCGTGTGGGGCTTTTGATAATTTTGCAATCGTACGACTTGCGTGCAGACGAGCACGAGTTTATGATACCCTTATCGGCGCGTTCTCTGATAGCTCATTCGTATGATTGCTATTAAGCAACTTTGACTCGTATTTTTGCAATGCTAAGTACGTCGTCGAGTTGTTGCAACAAAACAAATTATGATACTTCAAGACGTAATCGCCAATTTTACTACAGTGCTACGTCTTTCGCATTTTTTTTTGCAGACTTTGATCTTTTTGGCCTCTTTGAACATTGGGATTTTAAATTTTATTTGACTTGATATCGACGGAATGTCATTCAACATTTCTATTATAACTCATTTATTTCGTTTTGGGTTTCAATTATTTAAAACTAATTTTTATGCCTTTAATCATTTTTTATTAATTTACTTCACTTTTCATATATTTTAAATTATTTTGGAGTCGATTATTGTTTTAATACATTGTGTACATTTTTCTGGGGGGTTTTAGGGGAAGTATCCCAAATTGTTAAATAAATAATTCCAATTCTAACTCAAAAGTTCAATTATTTGCTGAAATAATAATTTAACACTAATTCTACCTATGGTGTAATTTTTTTTTTTAATTTTATCACTTTCAAACTTTTCTCATTTTAATTGAGAATTATTTCGGGGGCTGAATTTCACCATTTTTTGACACCCACAAACTGAAGGTGCTTCGTAGAATATTTATGAATTTCTAACGTATAATCTTACGTTTAATTAAGGCGTTAGAAATGGTGTTAAAAATTGAATTAATGAATTAGCATTTTGCCGTTCGCGCGTCTGATCGGGATTCTGTCGTTTGGCGCCGGTATGAATCTTTGTGTGCGACACCAACGTGGTGCCACCGGCGCTTGCCCGATAATTTCGCATGGCACCAACGTGGTGCCACCGGACGGCATAGTGTTAACCCAAGACTACCAATTTCTTCAAATTTATCAAGAAATTCCTTTCAAAATTCGTAATATCAATTTTAACCCCTAAAGCACTTCTGAGCTTGGGTAAAATAAACTCGTTTCTTTCGAACACCCTCCACCCCTTCTACGATTGCGATTCCGGTTGGAATTTCAAAGTTATTCCAAATATACAGTAAATCCTCGACCTGCACTTCTTCCCTTCCCAATCGAATCGTCAAGTACATCGTGACTGCTATGGTTGTTTGCAAACATTCGAAATAACTATTTTACTGAAAGAGCAAAGCAATAAAATAAACATTTATCGTTATTTTATCAAAGTATTCGAAGTAGTTGTTGGAGAGAAGAGAGAGAGAGAGAGAGAATCAACGACGACAACAACGATAAACTCGATTCTCTTTTATAGCTAAAGAGATGCCGGTTTATCGCAATAGCTTTCATACCCCACCGAATGCTCGTATAAAAGGCGGCTTGCGTGCGCCGGTATCTCTGACCTTTGACTCACTGCTTCTTATTTCTTAGAGGTTCGAAAAACACGCCATAACGGCTGAGTGTTATCGCGTGTGTGCAGGGGGCATCTCTGCTATCCGTTCTTTTCCTTAGGTCACTATTCGACCCGAAACCAACCCTCTCTTTATATATGTATATAAGACATACATTGCTTTTACTTCTTTAGCGGCGTACAGTCACTAGACAAAATAAGTATCTATCGCTTTTGCGTTTCTTTCAAGAAGTCCCAGTAGGAATTCTTTATCAGCTCGGATTAACACACAGTTTCCATGAGAATTTATTGTTTTTAGAAATATCGGCAACCGAATTGCCGGAGCACGGTAGTAGCTGCGAAGGAAGGTAGTGGGGGTCCATAAGGTGCGATTTTCGTCCAGATAATTATTAAAAATGGAAATATTTCGGATTTATATAATAATAACTTTTTTCCAATAAATTGAGGATTTTGTATTCTAAGGGTTAAGGAATTCCTTGTTTGGATATTTTATTATTTATTTAAAAATAAATTAACTTTTTTGCACATTCAACCCCGTTTTTGTAATATCAGCGAAATTATGTCACATTTTGTTTTTTTTGTGTATGTGTAGACGTACATAAAAAAATTTAAAGCCAAAAACTTGTCCTATGGAGCCACATCCTTTGTACAAATATGAACCGGGTTCTAAATTTTCATTAGTGGAGCAGTTCCTGCGGGTGGGAGCCATTCAATATGTATTCGGTATTACATGGCACCGTAAAAAATGTTGATATGATTTTTTTTAGAAAAGGGTGTAAAGCAATTATCATATGTATAAATTTGGTTTTGAAGATACAAAGAAATAGTTTTTGAAATATCGGAAGAAATATTGAAATTTGAATATATTTTTAAAAACTGAAATTTCAATATAGGATTTTAACCTCTGAAATGAAAACGTTGCATATTTTTTGTTGTATTAAAAAAAATGCATATTTTTTGTTGTATTAAATACGATGCAACCTGAATTTTGCAATTAGTTGTATATAAAAATTCAAAAGTTTTTTTTACAGTGACTTTAGGTGCACCAGAAAGCTGAAGATCCTCCATTTATTATCAAGAAGCTATCAGACTTAAGTCCTAAGTAAACAGCTATCAATGTCTTATCAAACTCTCGTTGTATGTCTATCGCAAGCATTTTATCGCGACTAGTTATAACGATGTAACGAGTCTACAGGTTATCACGTCTCTATGTACTTCGTCTCCAGATCTAAGAACTTCGTCTCGCGCACGTATGTGTAACGCTCGAGTGTACATTGTACATAATAATAACGCCTTGTCAGCTTATATCTTATGACATCGTTCGAAAGAGGATGAAGAATAAAAATGGCATATATATACACACACACACACGGTTGTATACGTATTACAGATTCCAAAGTACCATTTAAAAGACTCGTCATTCCTTATTTACAGTTTATTTTATCAATTTTCCACACACACGCCGTAACGACAGCATCACCTGATAACAAAGCGAGTCAATCACGCGATATCGTAAAACCCCGTGTACGGCTGGTGAAGAAAAAAAAAAGGGACAAGAAAATGCGTTGAAATTAAAATTATACAAATAAAAAGACAGAAAAAGAAGGAGCTTGTACATAATCTCAATGGTTGTCAGACTGGTTGGATAAAACCTTGGTTGGGGTTGGCCGGTTGGTTTGGCCCACTGGAGCGGACACCCGGAGGAAGCACGGCCGCCGGAACGTTGGCACGCTTTGTAGCTCGTATAGTATCCTGCTGTATACAACAGGTACACGTGCAAAAGATACTAGCGTTATACGCATCACGTTCATCATACACACGAGAATCATTGGAGAAAATACAAAGTACGACCCAAAAAGGAACTCCGCACCACTAGCCGGAACCGTCCATGAAGCAGTCATTGCAACCATCTCGCGCGTCTATCGCATTTGCATGCTCCAATGTTGGAATGTATTTGTTCAAGTGCATAACGCAAAAAAAAAATAAACAACCACCAGAAAAAAACTGATCCCATGATACTATCGATCTAGCGCCAGCGCTGATGGCGAATCCGATCTGCCTAATGGGTTCCTCCATATTTCCTTATGGGAATCATAACTGAGAGGAACGGTAGAGCAGATTCGTCAACCTTAATTCGTTCCCCAAACTCGTTCCCTATCTATCATTTTGTGAATAATGATTCTTCAATAAAATTACGTTTCGACAAAAATTTCGAGTTTGTGGTCATTTTAGGGTCAAAGTATCGAAAAGTTTACTCGTTTGTTAGAAATGGAATTGTTTTATAAGTTCACGCTTTGGGGGACATGTCCCAAAGCGTCAAATAAATAATTCCAGCTCCAATTGCCGTTTCTATGTTCGTTGAAGAGCGATGGGGTTAAAACGACGCCAATCCCGCGGGGGTACCTAATCGAACTACGCGTCTAATAATTCGATTCCGGGTTGAAAAGTCGCAGCACAGCAGATACTGTTACGCCGTGAGCAGAATCCGTGAAGAATAGCGGATGTACAGAGGTCATGGAAGATGGGAACTGATGGAGTGGAAAGTAACGGATTACGAGAGGAATCGTTTTGTTCCAGGTGACTCCTAATAGACACGTGGCAGATTATAGACGGGAATGGGATGTCCTGAATTCAATCTCCTACACTTCCGTTGCCGGAACGTCGCCTTCTGCCCTTCGCTGAGCCGTTTGACCCATAAAAGCACCGCGAAGTAATCCAAAACCGAACGAACGAGCGAGCGAGCGCCTCTCGGTGGCATGGATGCACGGATAATAATTTTTACCGCGCGATTTTATTTTTTTTACCGGACTCGTAACTCCGCAGTTTGGGTTTTTCTGCGTTGGTTTGAAAAAATAATGAGCCTGCAGTTGATAGCATCGGGCATTTGGAGGGCGCACTCCAAGCGTCACCGTGACACACAGCACCGGAACGTAATTCGCCTGGCGTAATTGCGGAGTGCAATAACATCGGCGAGGGTATAAAAATATTAAACGCAGCGATGGAAAAAGAAGTTATAGTTTTTTTGGGTGCAGCGGCAGCGGCTTTTACTACCACACTTAACCCGAATATTAACGAGCCGAATCTAATCGTCGAAAGTACACGCGTATTATGATGCGCGCGCAAGAGAAAATTAATGCGTTTCATTGATAAAGTTGGATAAGGGACTTATCGCTATCACGCGGTGTACTGATGATTCGCAAAAATCCCAACGGGAGCGAGCGATACGCGTTCGAGGAAACGGATCAAAAGCTCCCGAATCTCAAGTTCGAGCCCCAAGAGCCGAAGATGTAGGATCTAATCGGTAAACCCCAATGGCACGGTTGTTGCGATTTATGGCTCGTTGGAAACCGCACCTTTGTAACGCTAGTTCACCTCAAGTAGATCCAATAGCATGATTCAGATGTTCGGAAAACAACCCACGCATAAACTTTCCGCACGTATGATATAATATGAAATCATCATTAAATGGTAATTACAATTGCAGCTCCAAGCGGAATATGCATATGCCGCAGAATACAGATGTCATGGAAGGAGTTCCCTCCATGTTAGATTATAACGTTGTACGAGTACCGTCAACGCTTTTAAATAAGAGGAGGAATTACTGCAACAAGGTTTCGTTCCTTATGCAAGGAAATTTTGAAATTCTACTTTCCGAAAAATTTTTGCAAAATTATTTTCGCTTCTCTCGCATCCCAGGATTTATTTATTAATTAACAGCAAGCTTTAACGAAATTTTTGTTTATTATTTATTTTCATGAATATTTAAAAAATGTTGGATAATAAAATATCATTAATATTTTGATATAAACAGTATTTTGATAATTATCAAAGAAATATTAAATAATTAAAAATATATTAAATAAAATTCGTGCTGTTGGATTTAATTACAAAGCAAATTTGTTGTTCTTTCTGAAGATTCATCCAAAATTACATTCACCTTTTTAATATACATAACGAGACTTCCATAAAAGAATACGAAGGGGATCTAGAAATGCCCCAAAGGATTCGAAATAATTATTATTATTAAATATCATTGGTCCGAATAAGAAATGTGGATCCCTTTGACGTTACGCTGCGTCGTATTATGGTGGGAATAAAAGGTAGAGTATTAGAATCGTGACTTGAATTCTTCCTTTCTTTTTTCCACCTTGAATTTCGGGTTCAATTAGGGGTTTCGTTCGGCGTTGATTTCATGCAATTTCGGACAATGAGAATGTTCCCTAGGATAGACGAAGAATGTGCTTTCTTCCTATGGTAGCCAACGAATCGAGGAATTAAGCCGCACGTGAAGGTGGAGCGGCTAAATTTCGTTATTGCTTATTATCTTCAGAGATACCCGCGGGGGAATTTCTTACGTGGCATTCTTTCGGTCGTAATTACTGTAACGTTATCTTTTTATCATCGTTGCTTTTGTCCCCGGCGTTGCCATTATTATTATTATTATTTTTATTATTATTATTATTATTATTGTTGTTGTTGTTGTTGCGGTTTCGGCAGATTTTAATTCAGATTTCTGTTTTTGGTAAACTCGAAAAAAGGTGCAAAACCTGCGGTAGTCGATTCCCGGTCGCTTTACGATCGCAACAACTGCAGTTCTTATAATAGTCAAGCAAAGTCCGGCTCAAGCGATCGGGGAGGACTTAACCGCAACCTCCGGTTCTCACAGAGACGAACGTATTAATTATGAAATGCTCAGAGTTCAATTTTGTGGAACAACCGCAGTGTACTTTCCTCCTGTTTGTGGAATTCTTGTGGGTAGTCACTCGTCGTCCGGGTCAAAGCTCGAATCAATCACGGCGAGTGACTCTCGCTTCGAAAATTGGAGCAAGAGGCAATCGCAGGTGTTCTCCTATTGCAATTTGTGCGTGCATGGATCCTGCAACGCGCGACCAAAAAATGGGGGGGGAGCTCTCCAGTATCTGAAAACGATGGGAACGCTAGGTCCTTTGAAAACTCGCAAACTTCAGCCTTATCGCGGTAAATCAAGTTTAGGTCTCAAGTATACTCCGCGAAGACAAACAACAATGGCGAAGACAAATTCGTTTGATCGATTCTGCTTAAATTCGGTCGAAAATGTAAATCCCTCGGAGGGTGAATCGAGGTAAGCGGCGGTAGAGCGTTAAAGCGCCAGGATACGTTGTCTCACCGTCGAGGAATTTACGTAAAAGGACATCGACAAGGAAAAAAAAGAGGTAATAATACAAAAAGGAGAAACAAGGAGGTATTTTCTTTCTTCTTGTATTCGCAAGAATACGTACAAAATCAACCGTGGCCCAAAGTCGGCGGGCCTTCACTGAAATCTCGAACAAAGGAACGTTTTGTCGCGCCTTTGGTACAGTGGATTAAAATAATTTATCGTCACTTCATCGGACTGATAGTTCGCAACAAAAGTAGCTTCTTGCGAGATAAAATGAATGTTGGAGCAACAAAGGAGGGGACGGAGCCAAAAAGAGGAAGATCCTCGGCTTTTTAGGGGATGTGTCGGGTAAAACCACTTTCCTATAATCGTCGACAATGGATCGGAGCGGTGTTAACGCGCACGGCTTCTTCGCTGCGTCACAACCGGCGCATTCTTTCGAGCATTGTTCCGAGAGACTTCTTCAAAGGTCTCGCGTTATTCCCACTCGCCTTATTTTTTTGTCCTTATCGAATCTACCCTTTCTTGAAAAGAGCCTCTAATTTTTTCGGGGTCGGGGGTGTCGAAAAAGTTCCCGCAGGGCAATCGGAATTTCATACTTCGAAAGCGATCGTCCACGATTTCAATGACGCGGAGGCACTCGTAGGCGCTGTTTTTCTCCCTTCGTTTGGTGCCATGGGAATGGGAAGGAATTGCCTCTATACCGTTTTTTTTTTTTCTAAACGCTAAGTCACGTTAGTTGATTTCGATTAAATCGAATGATGATATCGTAAATTGGTTGACTATTGGAAGGCGGTTCCACCTGATTTTCGAATTAGTGGCATTACCCGGTGAACTGTGCGTAAACGTCATAGAAATTAGAAATGGATTTTTTTTTTTTCATGAAGGAAAGGAGAGAGAACACGGGAAAGATTCGAAAGGTTTTGAATCCAAGGAAAGGGGTTCGAAAGTACCCCATTTGATTCATGCAACTCCTCCCCCTCGTCGCATTTTGAACCTATGAATTCATTTTTGGAAATTAACGGGCCAATTAAAGTGGCCATTAACGGCTTAGTATCTCATCAAAGTAAAAGGGGGTCGTTTGCAACTTTTAATGGAAGAATTAGGGAACACCCGGTGACCTCTTTTCTTCTTCCCTTTCTGGAACCTATCAAACAGATGGAATCCCATTACTCAAGTCCCGAAAGTTATGATTTTTACGATCGCGCGTTATCTTTACTATGTTGCCTCCGAGATAATCTTTCACTTTTCTCGCCGAGGAATCTGTTTTGTATCAAATTTTGCCACTCCTTCGTTTTCATTTCGATAAAAAAAATAAGGGTGACTGAATTTTTCACTTCGGCGAGGAAACAAAATTTTTCTAAAGAATCCTAACGATGGAGAAGTTTCTAATCGAACCACTTGCCGATTTCCCAATTTCTGTTTGCACCTTTAACCCTTTAATTCGTCGCTTCGACAGGTACCCCTTCGGCAGGTGTGATAGAAAGGGAAGATCAATTTCCTCGTAATGGAAACGTCTTACGTTCGTGGGAATCTCGTGCCATACCTATACCGCGCGTTGGGTCCCACCGGTAACGCCTCCCTCTTTATACGATTTTTTAAAACATCTTTTTGAAACAAGCGGCCGCCGGTTGGATACAGATATATGTCCAACCATTCATCATCTCGTCTTCTGTCAGACACCTGATGCATTGTCTTAGTTCAATGTTCACTTCCAATCCTCCATTGTTTTGCTTTAGGTAGAGGATCCTTCTGGCGTGAGCGGTGACGACGAACCATTAAATTTCCTTCTCTTTTGAAATCATTCCTACGCGCATTTCCTCGGTTCTTCGGAATCAAAAACGAATGTTGCTTCCATTCTTCCCCCATTGTCTTATTTATACGCTTGATTTTTGAAGGTATAATCTAATTTTCCTATCCCCATTGTTTTTTTTTATACGCTTTCGCACCTGAATCAGTGACTGGTGCGAAAGAAATTAGTCATAGATTGCAGCGTATTTTCTTTTTTGTTTTTAAGCAAAAGTTATTAATTTCGAATTTGATAGCGAGGCCCAACTTTCCTCGGACACGCTCATCTCTCGCACCGGAGTCCCGTTGGCCCTGTTTTTTTTTGTGGTTCTCGAGAAAATTTACAGATTCATGTAAACCAGAGCCAGAAATTAAAAATCGTAACAGCAACGTCCAAAAAAAAAATGGTACCTTGCGCTACGAAAGTTTCTAGCGATGTCATCCAAGCGCATTAATTATGATGATAGGCAGATAAACTAGAATACCACACACAAGACTCGAGTGTACATGCTAAGAACTAATTTCGAAAACAATGTTTCAAGCCGTTCGGGATGCATAGCTCATCAAGAAATGTTACCGTAATGAGAACCATTGCCCAGTGAGGGGTCCCAAAAAGTAGCCCTTTGCTCGCTTGATGATACATGTTTCTTATATTACCTTGGTTATACTTCGTATAAGCTGCATCGGGGCGGTAAGAATTAGAAGGGCCTATGAGGGGCACTCTCGAATCCGGAGATACGACCCTCCGGTTGCGAGCCGTCGACGTACTCACGCTCAGTAGGCAATATCTTGTCTTACTTTACTCCGCTTTTAAATCCAAAAGCATCAATTACAATGATATAACGAAAGTTATATTTAACGGAGTTGCATTATTATGTTTACCGATGTCTCGAAGGGAACGAGTTTTTATATTAGGCGTAATACCATTTATATCTTCAATCCTTGCATTTCCTCAATGCAAATTTTACACTCGGACGCTATTTTTTGACTTCGCCACCTAATTTTCTCAACCACTGACGCGCCCTAATTTGTCTGGTACTTTTGTTTTTTTTTATTATTACTCCGAGATCCTCCCCTGTCAAGTTTCCTAATTACATATATGCATATACCCACACACATTCCTAAAGATAATCAAGCACCGTGTAACTCGAAAGAAAAAATTTCTAATGAGAATCTATCGATCATATTCGTTCCCAAGTTCATTAAAGAACTGCACAAACAAGAAAGCTGCTTAAAGGTTCGTCATCGTCTAAACAAAACTCAAACCAAGTCCGGTTCATCAAGCAGGTGATGGTGACTGTCGAAACACTCGGAGAGTCCCCTGTCGAAGAGGGATGATAATCTGCTTCTCTAAAAATGCATTCTAATAAAAGAAAACGTATGTGTCTCATTTTTTTGTTCGGTGGAAATCGATAACGATTGTAAGTAATTGGTAAGACGCTGCTTTCCAACAAGGGCTCATCCATCAAACGAGATGCGATCGGATGTTTTATTAGATTCGGCAGCATCAGTGCCATCTTTCTCACCAAAAAGAATACACCAGCAGCGTCGCTTCTACCCGTTTTCTTGTTTCCTTCTCATTGTAATCTCCGTTGACTGGTTCATCAGACAGGTGAATCACAGCGGTAGTAAAAGCCAGCTTACTTTGTGACTAGAATACATATCGAAAGCCCCCAAGGATTTTTTTTTTTTTTTTTCGGATGTATGACTTTTCAGCACCGTCTCCACGGGGGGTTCCGCAGACTTCCTGCTGAGGTGGTTCCTTCCACGCCGCATCCTCGAGGGTTTCCTTCGATTAAAACTTCGGTATAGATAATTACGCGGTGTGGCGAAAAAGTCTTTGTCTCGTCGTTTCTTTTGGGAACTCGCGCCGGTTTTGGGGCTCCATGGATGTTGGAAACAAAAAGAGCTTGCGAGAAGAAGATGACACGCAACTGTTGTTTCAACTACGACCTGCGAGACCTCGGTTGCCTCCCAGGTGAAAAACCGGGTGGTCGTGGGAGAGGGGCCAGAAATCGGTGAAACGTATCGAGATTTATTCGTCCTAAATCGAGCGAACTAATAAGCGATGTTGGGGTGCTTTTGTTTCTGGACACACCCCCCGAGAAAAATGCACGTCCAAAGGGGAACACATAAATTTCGAAAACAGTCGGTAGCTATATGTTCTTCGCCGGAGTTTCTCGAAGTTATACTTTTCGTGCAACAAGGAGGAACAACTGCACCCAAAAAAGGCGGGACTGCACGATGAAGTTTATAGTTGAGAGGACTTTTAAAACCTACAGGAAGGCGACGTGAGGTCAGTCCTTCGTTAAAACAATCGACGGTCCGGTGCAACAACGTATAAGGGATGCAACATGGAAATGCAACGGGAGCACGCGTGCAATATGCAGAGTTTCTGCGCCGTGCCTGCAGAGGCTGCGCGACAAAACACAATGGGAGGGACCGGAATGGAGAAAAAAATGATCCCGACAAAAACAAGATTCATTTTTTTTTACATTTCTGCAGAAATCTCGCGAAATTCGAATACCGACTGGGAGAAAAAAAAATTTCCAGGGTTGTTCTCTGGGTAGATTTCTACCCGTAGATGAAAAAGAGTTGCGTTACAAGGTAGAAATAGCAATTAAAAATGAATTTTCTGCGGCGTTATGATTCCCGAGCGGAGCCGCTATTAAACGCGATGGAATCAAATTAACGGTCGATTTAACGTGGCCAATTAAATATCTCGGCGCCGATGAAAGCGCGAGGTATCATCGACCGTGAAAGGCGCGTTTAATTGCACGTGCAGATTTTACGACACGCTCTTCAACTTTGATTTCAGAGTCCAGCTTGCGGTCTCCGAGCACTTTAATGCAATGATGCCTTTACTTTCAGTACTCTGGGTTCCTTCCAATTCTTTCTTTTGCATCTTTATATATGTATTCTTACTGCTTTATATTTCAACCCCCACGCCCGTGGTTGCGTTTCGTGCATTTTTCCACGTGTATGCTCTATAAATATTTATAACGGGTCACGACGGTACCGGGATGGTCCGTATTGAACGTCCAGAGAATATCCGTATCCCAGGTTCCCAAAGACAATTTTCGTAAACTCATTTTTTTTGGGTTTAACCCTTTTAGTGCTAGAGGTTGTTTTTGTTTCCAAATGAAAAATCGCTAAGCGGCGTGACTGCGCTTTTTTCATTCCTGATTTCAAAAATGCCAGCATTTTTGGACATGGAACAGAAGAAATCCAAGAAAGCCTAGTTTTCGGGTCAAGAATTCCGATTTTCAGCCGATCCGCATTTTAGTTTACAAGAATTACTCTGGAGAATATGGAAGAATGTCAGCGGAAGTTTCTGCTTTTAATACCGCGAAGGATCCCGCGGTGATTTCTGATTAAAATTGGCTTAATAAAAAAAGGAATATAAGAGACGCTTTTGGAAAGTCCAAAACAAAACTGTTGCGCCGCCACACCCGCCAAATGGCCAATTCGTGTTTACAGATTGCCTCTATCTCGGACGCGATGCTTTCTTCTTTCCGGCTTTTTGCACGTTTAAGTAAAGGTGGAGAAAGAGGTTTTTCAAGAAGGTCATGTGCGTTATTTGTTTTTACGCTTGTGTCACTTTAACCCATTTTTTCCCTGCATTGCAATTGCTTTTTAAAGTAAAAAAAATTTATATAATGAACAAAAAAGTGAAATAAATTAATGTTTCGTCACTCAATCGAAATTTTGAAAAGATACTCTTGCTTTTTTTTGTTTCAGAAAACAGTAGTCCCGGAATGGAGTTGAACAGACTGCAGATTTTGAGGTTCTTCAACTTTACGGTTGCTCGTCGATAAATATTACGTCGGCATATAAATTCCGAATCTTATATAAAGTTATTGCATATATGCTAAGTTAAGTTCCCGATGCCTAACAACCTTTGCCGCAGGGAATACCTTTGATATAAATACACGAGTCGTATATATGTATGAGAGATACATATGTATATCTAAGTAAGTACGTTGCATTCTTCGATATCTTCTTATCCCATTACGGGGACAACATTGCAAGTGCTCATGAAACATACTCGTATCATTCCATATCTCGGGATGTAAACGAGTCGTGCCAAGCTGCGGGTCCATGTAAATTTAATAAAGATTAAAAGCCAGTTGAAAAAGAAAAGGTGTGACGTATGAGCTTCTCTCTTATCACGACTTCGTACTTTTTTTTTTCTCCGCGTATTTTTTACTTGCCCCTTCCTTCTGTCTCTCCGCAATTTCGTGCAGGCTCGCAATCGGACGCAACGTTTGGGGATAAATCACTCTTCAATGAAGTGACGTCGCACAAGTGCGACAAAAACCGAGATAAATCGGGGAAAAGATCATGTAAATGTACGAGTGGGTAATACGTATGGGAAAAATATGACGTGATTTATGGCGTCTTCCTCCAGGCTCCGCGAATTGTCTCGATTCTTATTTGCTCGAGCAAGCGCTTTGAAATGTTTATTTTCTGTATTCGCGCAAAAACCTTCGTATACCTTCGACAGGAAAAATCTGAACAAATATTTTTGGCATCAAGGGTTACACGATACGCGTCGAAAAAGATGTTTCGAAAAAAATGATGTTCTATATGTACCTATTATTCGCGTTTGCTCGAGAATTAACGCGTGTTATGTATTCGAAGCAACAAGTTCCCCATTTACGCACAGACACGCGGCGTAAAAGCCACGATATATTAATTTAGAGAGAATAAGGACATACCTGCTAGTGTCTAATTGAAGGCAAAAAAAAATGTTAACCAGTTCACTTCGCCTAATTACATTTTCAATTTACGCGCTCCCACTAATGAATGAAAATTTATGTACGAGATTCCTTGAACGATTCAATTTCAATAACTTACGTCAGCCCTAGAATTTACCAAATTTTTGCACCGCGTGCAACAATCGCGACAAGTATTACATAAATGATACGAATTAATGCCCTTACGAAAAAAATATAAAATATTTCCCCCCCACGCAAAATCTCATTTCGAGTGGCTGTATCGCCACTCGCGAACGACTTTACATGGGCATTTGGCATCATTTTATTTTGCCTTTCGATGTAAAGCTCGAACTGTATAAAATTCATGACGGTAAAAAGAAAGAAATCAGATTTTCTTATTCCTTCAAAGGGACCGTCCATGCTTCTTTATCGGATCGGGTCCATTTCGATACATATTTTTTCGGTTAAAGAAGCAGAAAAAGAGGAAGGCAGAAACTGTATGTATCCACTCGGTAGGTAGGAAAGTTCTTATCGAGTTCCCTGCCAATATTGATTCTCGAAACTACAAGCAGCGTTTCAAAGATACTGATACGTACTCGCTATAACAAATTGTAATTCCCGATAGGTTGTACGCGCTACAAAATACCGTTAGCGTTATAACCTTTTCTTCTGTAGCGAAATTCTCGATGATATCGTGTAGTACCTATATCAGAATTAGTATATATTTTACAACGTACACAGTTCACGACTGGATACGTTTAGTAAAAATACGAGAAATAACAGATAAGAAGAATCCTTCCACTCCGTTTCGAGAAAAATGGAATTTCAACGGGTGATTCCAAAGTTTGAAAGAGGGACAAGCGGATGTTGGTAGATTTCCGTTCCCAGCCAAGTTGCAATTTTTTTTTTTACGATGTCGTTAATTTTGATATACAATATTTTGGAAATTCGAAACCGAAGATGCGGTGGTTTAGCACCGAAATATGTCGAAGCAAACGTCCCCCAGTTTTTTTTTAAAGCGACTTCTGGAAATAAGCAACCCCCTTCTTTTCGAAATTGTGCTTCTCAGAAAAGGGAATACATGTATACAGAAAATGTTATTTCAATCTCGATGCTCCGATAAATAAAGAGGGAACGTAAGTTTGAGTGTGATAATTTCTTGCCCTTTTCCGGAAAAAAAGAACTGTGAGTGAGATACTGAAGCTAAGATACTGTTAAAGGAAGTAACTCTTAGCCTTCGTATCTGTGCTTTACAGTGCTATTCTAGTTCGGGCAAGAACATGCATCGGGAAAGAGGTCATGGACAATTACACCCTAGATAATTGCTCGCGTTGCTTCATTATCAAACTGAAGATCTTCGGTATGTGGTATTTTATGCTTCCTTTCAATCAGCAGGAACAAAGTTCAGTGAACTTCGACAGTTTGAACAACAGCAAAGGGAGAACCGATCGGCGTATTCGGATTCCCGAACAAAGTCAGCTCAAAAAAAAAAAAAAAACCTTCCGTTTCTTATTTGTTCTCGTGTGTTTAAGGACCCCGAGTTTGAAATATTTCTAAACATACATGAAACTCCTGCGAGCACTTGTGCCGAGGCGGAACGAGCGTTCATATAATAATAGCTAATAAAATGAACATAAGAGGTCCATGTGAAGGCAGGTGGCCCCTTTAGTGTAGGGCACACTCCAGTCACCCTTTACTTAAAAAAAAGGAGAGGAAAAAAAAAATGTTTTAAGATATAAGGCATCGCCTCTGTACCAACACAAATAAATGTAAATGCGTTTACACGCGTATGTGTGCTTTCGTGCGTGTGTACGAGCGTGAGCCGATATTGCCTGGATTTTGCCTCGGTGGAAAATTATGAGGGTGAAGATGCCGCGGACCACCAGAAAATGTTCGAGAATTTTTTGGATTCCCAAATTGGGCTCATAGAGGTAAATTACCTGCTAACGGGGCTTATTTTCGAAATTTACAGAAGCGTCCCTGGAATCTGTCGTAATAAAAAAAAAAAATTCTAATTGCCGAGAAACGAAATTGAAAGTGAGCAAATTAAGGAATTATATCTTTCGCATCACTTCGGTCCATCCTCTTTTCTTAATTTCTTTACATTCGGGCTCAATTCCGATAAGAAAAATCGCATTCTTTAATTAAGGAAAAATTCCTTATCTTGTCCAGCAGTATTTTAATCGTCGCTAATTACTAATTAACAAAAACCTCGCCGCTCTTGCGACAGCCGCTGACAAACATTAAACGACAATCCCCACAATCCATATTTTTATTGTTATTATCTGATAAAAGTATGATTACTGATTAAGGCGTATCAGCGAGATTCTTCACACTCGATTAAAGTTACCCTTGTATATTTTCTATCAACGAGGAGAACACAAATGTTCTCTTCAGGCTAAAAGGAGGTATAAATGCGTCTCGTTAGTACCGGAATAATAGAGCTCCGATCTCTCCTTTCCTGATGCAAAATCGTTTTAGGGTCGTATCGTAATATAATGTTTTCTAGGTATAAAAGGCCCATGTGGCAATATACTGAAAGCTTTTTTTTTAATCGGTAAACAACCGTAACGTAATAACCGTTAATAACCACAGCTTTAAACCGCCGCCAAGTATCAAACGCGTGGGTTGAAATTCTTAACTCGAAGAAAGAACGAGTTGGAATTATACTTAAAGGCGACAGGTTCTTATGTCTTTTCGTATACCTTCGGTATAACTGTAGATTCCACGGAGAACTCCAGTATTTTATTAAATTGGGTCTCGCCAACGAGAAACTAAATAAATCTGCAAAGAGTTCTGGACGAGAAGCTCGAGATCAAATTTCCAATATCGGGGCAAGCAAAAAAAATTTTCAACTTTTTGGACAGAAAAATTCGATAAATCTGTCAAAATCATGATTATGAATTTTAGAAAAATATTAATAAGACTATGACAATTTAAAATTGTAAAACATTTTGTACACACCTATATTAGTAGTTCAACTTTAATAAAAAAAATATTCTGTTTATTATTTTTACTCATTTCCCTCTATGACGTAATTTAAAGAGAGATTATTTAGGACAGGCACACAAATAGGGACCATTACCGGTAGCCAATTTTGCCATTTCTTTTTAACGCAAAAGCTAATCGTGTTATCAATGTTACTGAAAAAAAGGGAAATATGGACCAAGAAATCGCAAAAAGTAATCGTTATTTCGCGTCGAGTAATTCCAACCCCCGTCAAGACCTCGTTTCAATTCTTTCAGCAGCGAAGGAGAACCCACGAAGAAGAGGAGTACGTTATTGTGTACCACCTTCGCAAAAGATAATCGAAGTTGGACTTGATCTGGAAACAAGAAAAAGGCAGGTAAGTCGACTGAGTCGCACGCAAAGTCGAGTTGGCTTTGAAGTTGCTTTACGACCAATTGCAAATCCGGTAAAGTAATGACCGTGCAGACTCAGTCTTTACACTATAGTCACGCCTACACGGCAGAAATGCACGAAGGTATTAGCGTTACAACTGGACCATCGCATCAAATACGGCAAACATTACGTATAAAAGAAAGAGCCTTCTTGAAATTCTCTCTCCTGAAATGCTTCGGGGCTATCGGTGACGACCCTCTTTCTCTTCTTTAGAACTATACTTCCTTGGTACAGTATAGATACTTAAGAGCAATACAAGTATTCTTTCGACTTGAGTAGTTTTATTTTGTCTGCACGTGTAGGCGGATGCAGAAAACTGCAGGATCACCGTCTCCGTTTTACCGATTATTTTTAAGTGACTTCACCTCGTTGCGAAATTTTGTCATGAAATCGAGCGCTTTTAAATCGCGCGACGATCCGTATCTGTACACGGTTAGCATTTTGTAGATCCGTCGGTGGAGATACGTACAGGAAATGAAGTAACGCACGTCGTCGGTGCGTTATCGAATCCAAATTCGAGCGTGTATCGCCTTCCGATTTTAAATACGGCGTTCGGTTCGACCGAATGTGGGTTCTCGAGCCATTCGGGAGTAAAATATCGCAAAGGGCACGAGACGCTACGTTCTCTCTTAACCCGAGAAAAAGTTCGGCTGCGATCCCGATTTCTTTCTTCCCGCAGAAAGGAATACATATATAGCATATAACTTATTTTCGAAATTCATATTCATCCGATTTCTCTCTCCTGCACGTATTCCGCTTCGCAAGAAAGCATCATATATCTCGTAACTTTGGGAAGATTCCAATCTGTGACGACTTTTGGTGGTCCAAAGGAACAACATGGGTTTCCTGGATCTTCCGAAATCCGGATACGATGTATATCTTGGGGAAAGAAAAAAAACATCGGTAACAGTGCTATAGTCCTCCTAAGCTAAATCCAAGCAACCCCTTTTTTCTTCAAAGTCGCCTGAGTTACGACATTCACATCCTCAATAATTCCAAGATCTTCTTCTTCTTCGCCTCCTTTTCTTTGGCAAGAGAATTCTTGTAGTCTGAGGATACCATACGAACGGTATAGCATGTCTTTTACGCCCAACCCACCCTTTGTTTCCATAAATCACAATGTAGCATATATACTAGCAGCGTTGCTTTCCTAAGAGAATGGGTTGCAGCTAAGAATTGGCCGTTGCAGGTGCCTTGCTCGTTCACCCACTGTCACGCTCACTGCATCCGTATACTTTCATAACCAACGAAATTTCTTTTTCTCTCTCTCTCTTTTTTTCTTTTCGAATTAATTCCAACGAGCGAAGTGCGGATCTCCCACAGGAATATTTTTGAGCCGATGCGGTTGCGCCGTTTTGTTCTTCAAAATTTATCGTTTTTTTACACGAGGCAATATTTCGGGGATCCTATACGGCATAATTATTATGTTTCTGTGGTCTGCTGTGGGTTATATTGTTATATTACAGGTGGTCTCGCGCGCAAATGTGCGAGAAACACGAAGCGTGAGCATCACTTTGAAGCTTTAGCTCGAGCTTTTAGCGTAGAACAACGGCAGCTGATGTTAATTGTGGTTTTTAGAGGTCTTACGGTGCAATTTCCGATGGAGAACAAACTGCAGCGGTTTTTTAATACCGCGTCTGTATTATACTCGTTTTCTTCCGGTGGAGGAAAGAAAGCGTAATTTGGTGAAATCCTTCCCAGCGATTTTTCAAAACTTGGCCCAATTTTCGAGGACGAAAAGTCGCTCGGTTCTGGGATGAATCGGCGCCGGGGTAAATCGTCCCCGTGATGGAGAAACAATTAAAAAAACCCAATATTAATCGTAACGGACATAAAAAAGTTTAATTGGCGGTAGTGGGAAGGCAAACAGATAAGCTCGCGCGCCAACGGCAGCGATACAAAAGAAAGAAATACGTGCAATTTTATCAAAGTCGATAAGAACCAAATGAAAGGAAAATACTGATAAGTTTGGAAAGGACACTCGATTCTTCGAGACTATAAGCATTTTTCCTTATCTATTATCGGAGCTATCTTGGCTGCGGAGGAAAATGGAAGTGGTTTGTTGGCATTGAGTGATGTCTGAATCTGCCTACATGCTTTTACTGTTTCATTAGCATCATTTTACATCCCACTTCCGTCTGTGGAAGCGACACGACGGTACTACAACGCACCATATGGCTTTCGCGCAGAAAGAAACTCCAGCTACCGTGTTACGTGTACACCTGTCTTCTGTTCCTGTCTTGGCCCCGATTCGCTTATATACTGGTCTTGTAACTGATATTCCACATAAATCTCGACTAAAATCAAAACGACGAGTGTTTAATGTAACACTAGAGATTTTTTTTTTGGTAACAGGGAAAATTCAGGAGAAATTTTGCACTTTCGGAAATCTGCTCATATTTTTTTCCCATTTTCAGAAAGCCCGAGGTCCATGGAAAATTGCAATTCACCGATACTTGATAATGAAAAAGAAAAAAAATCCTCGAAATCGGTATAGCAATTTTTGAATGACATAGTTTCAATTAGATTTGTAAAGCAAAACGTGGAATTTTAACACGTTCTCGTTTCCCTTCAGTTTATACCCATCCGACCACTGTGTTAAAAAATGAAAGGAAAAACATCGACGCCTATTTCCTGTACCTTTTTTTTCCCCTGGAATTCGAGTGTGTGAGTTGGGCTAAAAAATATTATATTTAATACGTTAGACCGACTGCCTTTAAACCGAAGAGGAGAAAAGAAGATGAAGAAGACCTGTCTAGCCCGAACCATTCGGAAAGTTCAAATTAGAGGCTCAACCCTTTTTTCAACCCGGAGCACACCCCCGCGTGGAAACGTGTTACAGGTGCAGAGTTCAAGCCCACTGCATCAGTCTAAGATATCAACTCTAATGGACCAAACGAGTTCTTCTGAAAACTGCAGAATCATTAAAACTCCTTTATCCGAGGTTTTTTTTTTTTTAATAATGAAGCGTAATGGGGCTGTTGGTTAAAGGTGAGGTAAAATCACGTGGCTTTTATCTCGCGCGACCCCCAAGACATCGGAAAATCACCGGCACGGATCCTCTGGGAACTTGCGGGACGGTTAATTGCTATTAATGCCCTCTCGGATGGGGCAACGGTTGCGGAGTTTTTCATGAAAGTTCCGGGAAGCAGAAATTGGAAATGAAAAAAACTCGAGGATCGTGACTAACCGGTGTGCGATACTTGATTTACGTAGTCAATAAATTTCTTGAAAATTAACGTAACGTGTAACGTGAGCGATGGTTAAGATCTTCCTTTCTATTTTTATTTTCCTACCATCGTTAATTCTATGGATGGTCGTATAAAATGATTTAAGATTGCCTTAGCATGTTAGAGAGCACTCCGGAAAAAAAAATGCAACAAAAACGAACCGTCGGGTTTTCTGTAATTGTGGTACTATTAAAAAAACCACGGAGGTATCAAGAAAAAGCCTTTCCACGGCGCACGTCAATCTTTATCCCACACCGCATCCATAACCTTTGGGGAAAAAAAAGGAGAAGATTTTGTACCTTCCACGACGCATACTGACGTAATTTGCACATCGAGACGTGGCACATCTCCTAACGATGTTTACTAGAACAGACTCCTCCATCGCTAAAGGCGTCCGGTTGGTATCCATAAAACGCAGTTTTTTTTAGCCGCTGTTCTTATTCTGACAAGAGACAAGTTTGTAATTTACGAAGTAGTCCAAAAATTTCCATAATGTAACATTTTGCCGTTGGTGAAATGTTACTCTGGATTTCTTGAGAAAAGTATACGCGTATATAGACACGGGCAACTTTGTAATAAGGCAGCATGATTTACCGGCACTTTTGGTAGTTATACGCTTTGGCTGCATTCAGGTAGTACGTGCATACATAGAACCAAAGGCCATTTATGGTTCCCGATATTAATTACGTTACTTTACATTGTCTTAATTTCTACGTGGGGTTCTGCGCTTTATTATTATGTACATTGTGATTTACGACCGACCTTATATACCCCGTAAGTATATACTTAGCCGGTTAATTCTGAATTCTATTCGCTTTCTCGAGGATGCAGGCTCGCAGAATTTGCATTTTTCCACCCGGTTCTCTCGAAATCGAAATTTCGAGGATACTCCGACTGTCGAAATCTACGAACGTTTCAATTGCGCCCTTAAAATTAATAACAAATAATGGAGAAGCCGAAGAAGCAAAAACGGTAATTTGCGGATGTAACAACCCTGAAATTACTTCGGTGTAAAGGAATCCATGTACGCGTTATTCGACATACATTTAAAGGTATATACACATTTATGTAGTATATATATAAAACACGTATGCGTGAGCACTTATTTGCATTTTTTCGCAAAGTTTCATTAACCCTTGACCCAATGTATATACCATTGGTGTATAAACCCGAGACTTAAACATAAGGAAGCGACGTGCACGTAAAATAAACTCGCTTGAATATTCATACTCGTTGGCTGTAAATATCACCTTCGCGATAAATTTCGGATTTCTTTGGAGAAATCCGCAATCTTTAAGTCTCTTTGAAAACCACGCGTGTACCGCATGTGAAATTTTACCGAAAATACAGCATTTTTGCATGATTTGTGTATGTACAAGATTTGTCGATTCCCCGTTTTCTTGTTTACGTGTAAATTATTGTATTTAGTAAAACCGAGAACAGGGGAGACTTTGCTTGTTCTATTTACACATTTTTCGGATTTATCGCATCGACCTCGATTTCACGGTAGCATTTTTTATATTTGCAATTCTACAAATTTCGAAAATTACACCGCGCAATGCGGTAAAAAAATACATTCCATTTCGAAAAAGTTGACTGAAAATTCCAAACAGGGAGAACAAAAATACTCGTTTCAGAATTTATGTGCAGTTTCTTCACGAATCCAATTTATTGTCCTCGAGTAATTAATTGGAACTTAATTGACCGAAAATTTTTTTCCTGGACGCAAACCGTACGTTTATCACCACATTGAAGTGCGAATAACATTCATTAACAAACGTAAATACAAATGTCTCTGCCTTCGTCTCTTTTTAAACAACGTCGTTTAATATATCGATAAAAAGATTGTAATTTTCAAGTTTGAAAATGACGTTCAAAAAAAAAAAGTGCATGTACCTCATTGGAAGTCGCAGAAGATACGCTATACTTTCTGGTTCACTTCTCGATTACCCTTCTGACATGAAAGCAGATGCATACAGTTAAAACAAACCTCCAGCACGTACGCCCGGACTGATCGACTGGATTTAATTACGGCTAATTAGGAGAGCTTGTCGGTAAGTTGAAAGTCCAAATGATTTTTTGCTTTGACTTACCCTGTTAGTGGCGGTGGTAGGAAAAAAATAATACAAATATTGAAAAAAGAGAAGGGGAGAGCCATATCGTGGCAAACAACCTTAATTGCTGGTATAATAATGTTTCGAATTGTATATGGTAATGTTCCAAAAGAATATATACTTTTCAGTCGAATATATTTCAGAGTATGTTTATGTAAAAAAAAAGATTATTAAAAATTCCTTATTTGGCATTTTTATATGGCCGAATAAAGAGCGAGGAAAAATCAGAGTATAATTTTTGATTTTTATAGATTTCATTACAAACTGCACAAAATATATTTATACAAGAAAGTGTAGCTGCGTACTTATAATACCGTAAATTTTAATGACGATTGTATTTTCCTCATTTTAATTAACTCAAACTCACCGAGTGACACATCCACAATTATTTATGTTGGAAAAATTATTTTTCAGTAATTTCTATAAATTTACAAGGACGTCGCTTAAATGGATATATTATATATGTATATATATTTATTTGCAGTTTCTTGAATATATCGATTCGGTTACGAGATGTGTACTTTTCGGATTTCACACAGAAACGTGGGGGAAAAAAAAGAAAAGAAAAAGAAAACCAGTTATAATCTGACAATTTTTTTTCCAGATATGAATGAAGGTAAAATCCTATAACCATTGATTATACCGTGCGTTTCTTTCCAAAGCAGTACATTCCAAACATCCCACGAACAGGTCACGCAATATTCCACAGGGTCCTGAACATTTATTTCTAAAGTAGTAAGGTAACATTCTCTTTTTTTTTCCATTTTGTCCTTTTATTAACAAAAAAAAAATGGACAGATTCATAGGCTTTCCCACGAACGTGGCTGGCGTTTTACGTGCGATCCCTACCAACAAGATTTCGCGTGTCAAGTCGAGATATTTTCAATTAATTGCCCACACTTAATTACGAATTTATAACACAGCAGCTCAGCGAAATATATTTTTCTACAAGCACCAATGTTCTTTCGCCGACGTTTTTTCTATTCGCAGCCGAACAAAATTTCTTTTAAACATTCGATCCGTCGAAGAATGTTGCAATCATTGATTTCATTTTCGTGTGTTTCTCTTCCGAATATTTATTCCTTCTTTCAAGGAATTCTACAATTTTTTTTTTTGGTACTTTGCGTTTTCTTTTTGCTCGGATATTATTTGTCCATAACTTTTCCACTCGAAGTCTTGGGAAAATTGCGTTCCTCTGTCTACGGGTAGAAGCGAAAATATGTACTTGCCTACGTATTATCTACTGGAAGAGAGAGAGAGAGAGAGAGAGAGAAAGAAAAAAGAAAAACAATGAAGAAAGAAAGAAAAAAACAAAGTCAAGGGGTCTTAGTGGTAATACGGCTTTTTTTAGCCGAGCATAATTTTCTGCAGCATCAGTTTTTTCGTCGATGGGCGCACCACCATAAATAAATGTTGTTTTTACGGCTGCCAAATTGGCCGTTTAATGTATATTCGAGTTTTACTGGCTATGCATCTCCGGCTCTACACGGTACTGGCAAACCGCATTTCAAAAACTTTCAGCCCTTTTCTTAACTAAGGCTGTGGAAGTTTTCAGCTATCCCGTGCCTTCTCACATACGTATACACGAGAAGCGACTCCTCGTGAAGAGCGATCCTTGTATAGGACGGCAAGGAGATTTTTTTAAAGGGCTTCTTCGAATGCGCACACGCCGAAAACCGAGACAACGAAATTGCCATTTCGTTACACCGCCGGCGCTTCTTGCAATGAAGGTACCAATTTTTTCCACGAAAATAATACACCACCGGAACACATCGGGCACAAAACTACCACCGAGAGCCTCCTGCCTTCCCAAAGCCGCGTCGAACCGAACGATTTTGCGTTATATCAAAAATCGAGTGCGGACAAAGTGAACGGAGACAAAATCCAGAGACCCACGGATTGCGAACGTCGGGTAATTTCGGTTACTCTGGAATCGGTTCGCCCAAAGGTCGATCGGGGGCGCTACCTGTGGCAGAAGGGCGCGAAACCGAACGTTGATGGTTTCGGTGGAGGAACCGGTAATAAAATTCCACTCTTAATTAAGGCTCTGGCATAGCTTTCCGATGAATGTCGACTTTGTATATGCATTTATCGCGGACATTCCAACTAATTTATCAGGGAATCTTTATTGCAGTAAAAATGTTGCAAAGGATGATCCCAGCGGAGACCTTTTTCATCAAAACTAAGACATAAAAATTCCTCGATCGAAAAATTGAAAAAAAGGGGAAAGAATGAAGGCATTTGGTGGACAACGATATTATTTCTATCGTCCTATATAGCGATAAAATGTTTATAGCCATCGAATCCGAACACTGCGTCGTCGATGAAAACATTACAAAAGATCCCCGTGGTATAATGCGTCTGCAATGAAAATCGCATTAAAACTGAACTTTCGACGTGTGTTTAGAAACTTTTTATTAGCTATACGGTCTTTTTGGAAGTGTTATAACCCTCTCGAGCGGATATTTAGTCTTTGCTTTATAAAAATAATAAAGGGAGAAAGAGAATAAAATAAAGACCAGAACGACGTCATTCGGTCTCTCGTAGGAGCTCTGCGCGAACCAATAAAAATTTTTATATACTTCTTATGATCAAGGAGAGATGTATAAGGGAATACGTAATGATCATCAAAGGGAAATTTATTGGTTACAGACTTCTCTACACATAAAATAACGAGTTTTATTGCGAATACATTCGAAATTAATCGTTCATTATTTTAAATTATGTGAGCAAAAATTACAATTCTCATTCTTTTTTCCACCCCTTTTCAATTAATAGCAACAAATGATAAATAATTGATGGCTCGAGAAATTTGACGTCGCGCACTTTTACGGTATCGATTTACCGGCTATTAAGGCTCGCAAGAAAATAAAGAACCTAGCGCGTTCACGTTTCGAAGAGCTTTTGCGTATTTTTGCTTTGGCAAATTTTCGCGGTTATTAAAATTGCCGTTTTAAGAGACAGTTTTACAAATTGTCGAAATTTAACGAGAACCTTGGGATCAAATAAATATCGCCTTTCGCGATTTTTCACACGTTTAGGAATTTTCGGGTCCAGAAAGTATCCTTTCCCGGGAAAAAAATTGTCCTCGACGTAAATGTGACGGAGCGGAAAACGCAGTGTTCTCGTTTATATATGCGTAATTTGATTATCGAGAGAATTGAAAATTTCCAGTGCAAATAAGGTTTTATGCGGGTGGGGATGCCGAAGCGTGGCAGAACGTGTGCCTCCGAGAGTACGTATAAAAGAAGAAACAGAGGCCTTCAACGCCTCGGGTATAGCGATTACCTTTCATCCCGACCACATCAACGAGTTTCAAACCTTCCGTCGTAAAAGTATTAAACTATAGAATGTAGATGCTTTGAAATCCCGGATCGAGAAGCGAGCACTTGTTCATCTAGTGCTTCGAGGGCAGACGCATTCCATTAAACGTCTTACCTCATATATCACTCGGATTCATTTTTTTTTTGTTGAAGGAAAATTTCCATAGAAGTTTTTCGAAAGTAGAAAAAAAAATAGCTCTGGCCATTGTTTAATAAATTGAAGAGTCGACAGGTACGTCAGGTAAAAGTACTGCAGCACCTTGGATCACGAGAGAAATTTCAATCGCATCGATTAATGCCAGTACCCCGTTCGAGCAAATGCGTCGACTTCGATTTTCCACATATATACATATTAATGTCAATCGTTAAACCGAACATGTAATGAGATTCCAGCGAGTCTCGAGAAAAAATCTTGTACGTATTCTTCTTTAATCGGAGACACTTTGTACACTTTTTTGTGTATACAATGTTAATTAAATTGCTGCTTATGTGTTTACCAGTGAACGAGAGGTAAGCATGAGACACAATTTTAATTACGCAACTTGGACTGAAATAAAAATGAAGCGAAGAGAATGTGAAATCGTTATAAAAGTAGCTACTCGATATGAAATTTTCAATTTTAAGAATATTTTTGCCGAATTTGTTAACTGAAGAAAATTATCTTAATTATTGTAACTCCGCGTCTCTAAGAAACTACCCCTTTAAAATTTTTCTTATAAACAACAACTAATTTTTTGATATGGAACGTTTCCCGGGACGCTGAGAAATAATTGACTTCGGAAAGAAAAATGAAAAAGGTCCTTTGTAAAATACTAAATGCATTTAACGAGAGAAAAGGAAACATAATTTTGTAAACGAGCTTTTGTGAGCCATGTATTTTGTAAAATCTGTCAGGAGATTATCCCCGAGTTTGCCGAAATTTGTGGTTTGCCGTCTCGGGAGATGACAATCTTATATTTGAAGATGGAAAATAAGGTGTGGCATTTCGAAAACATCTCTCCTTTTTCCCATCATCAGGTAAAATTGTAATAATAATAATTCAAGCGTTCCTTCTCTCTCTCTCTTTCAATTTTTCCTGCTCATCTATAGAATTTCGAAGTGAGAGAAGTAGTGAAAACCGTTATCTCAGCGTGAGGCACGTGCCCGGCGTCAGCACGATTTTTGGTTTTTCTGTTGAAAATTCGATCGTTTCAAAAGAAATCCCGTAAAAGTCGTATTTTCGTCTTGTGAAAAAAGATGACAATGGATATTATATTTTTGCATATATACATATATAAATATATATATATTTACAATGCTAGCGTGTTCGTGTGCGTGTGGGATTGTCGACGGGGAACTAAAACCACACCGTACAAAAGATAAGTATGTGTATGGTAGTAGTAAGGGCAAAAAGCATAGTCTTAAGTTTCGACGTTTCTCTGACCTCCCGCTGAGAGAAAACGTAGGTTTCTTTACAGGTCTCTCATCCGTGGGATGTTAAAACTTGCCTTTGCGAAATTTCATCTCGGGATGGAAGAAAGAAAGAAAATAATAGAGAAGAAATACGCCTGGAAGTGAATAAATTAAGATACTTTTTAGATAAGGCAGAGGAACGGTCGTAAGAACAATTCGAAATTAGTTGGCATAACCGAACCGTCCCTTCCTGTCATATTATTTTTACCCGAAATCTCCCGTCCGAGTGTCCAAACATTTGCAATAATTAAGACCTTCGGTGTTTCGGTAAACAGGATTGATTCCACAAGCCGATGCTAATGTAACACCGGGTTTCGTTACCTTGGGATTAAATTATTTGTCTGCAGCGTGGAGGGACTTTCTTTGAGAAGTTGAAAAAAAAAAAGAAAAGGAGGCAAACGCTCGACTTAAAATAATAATTTCCCAAAGTAATAAAAATGGAGAAGAAAAAAGCGGACACGGTGCAAAAACACACACAAGCGAAATAAAAATGCGGTTTGATGACCATTAATCGCAGTCGTCCGCAAATCGTTCAGAGATTTTCGTCTGCACTCATTTCGATTACATATAAAATCGCCCGGGGTCTTCCGGGAGGTAATCTACCTACGCAATTTCGTTTTGATCGACTCTTGAAAGAGGGAAAGGAAGCGTATCGTTGTCTTCGTTTCTTTCATTCAAAAGCCTCCCTCGCAACCTTTTCATTCCTCCTTCCTTTTGCTCCGTCTCATTTCTTTTCTTTTGTGCAAACCCTTTTTCATAGCGAGCGTGCAAAAGTTAGCGTGAAGTTGTAACGACTCTCGAGTCAATCCTTCGATCGAGGAACAGACACGCACGTATACGTGTAATCGCCTTAGGTACAACCCTTTTTTATTCACGGATTTGTGTACGTATAAACGCCCACACTCGGAGAAACGTTTCTCCAGCTTTCGATAGACGGTCTTTCAATCCGGCGCTGCAGTTTCTATGACGAGTTTCGTCATTGCAGAATTTGCCAGCGCAGCGTCGCGACAAAATTACGTATTCGCAGATGGCGGAAATTTAAATACCCGCTCACCTTGTGTAAAAACCACAAAAAAAAAAATCGATTTATATCATTTCGTCCCGACGTTCTAAACATTCTCTCTCTTTCTCTCTCTTTTGGCGATAACACAAAAAAGGAATAAATTTTCCTTTCCCGATCGTTCTCAAAATTTGCAAAACTTGGGGCACGTATAAATTCGTCACTTCGCGATGAGTTATTCCACAAAACTGTAAATGTCCGAGTTAAAAAGTGGAATGTGCATAGGTTTCGAGTATGGATGGCCAGAGATTTGGGATCCCGAGAGATCCTGAACGTCGCAATTATCCAAGGACGAAGGAGAGGAGGAGGAGGAGGAGGAGGAAGAAGAAGATGAACAGGATGGCAGGTGTAATATAAGAACTGAGAACATATTAGCAGATATCCTGATTTCCTCCTGCCTGAGACAAGCAAAAAGCTTATAGACTACTTCTCTAGACGCCTCTAGGAAACCCGTTATATTAGTCCTGTCTCGAAAAGTTCTACACCGCAAACTTCGTCCTCCTCCCCTTATACCTCCTGTCATTTTCGACAGGTGGAACGGAATATCAAGGAATGCGAAAAAGTAGGCAAAAAATATTAGCGGAATTTACGGCAAAAAAAAATGAGATTTAAATAACAGAAGGCTCGATTGAAAATAATACCATTTAACGATTTTCCAACAATTTTTGTCCAAGGAATCTCTCATTTCAATTATTCCATAGATATAAAAAAAATTCCCGACATCGGAATTGTCCGTTTGCGAATTTTCTTATTTTTCATTTCTCGGCAGTAATTACAGTCGAGGCTCCGTTAATTAAAAGAGACTAATGCAATCCTTGATTCCTTCTGACAGAAATTATAAAAAGAAAACTCAAAGGCAATAATAAAAGTTATTGACGGAAAGATATTGATGTGAATAAAAACATCGAGAATCGAGAGGACGTATAAGGGCGTAACTCTCGAAAGTATCGATAAGAAGTACGTCTTTTCGATTCGCTCTCCGATCGCTCGTTCGCATTCATGAATCTGACAGTCGAATGCAAAAGTGTCTCTTTAGATCCGTATCGACGCGGTTAAAATAAATAAATTACATGTTCTTATATTAAGCGCATTATTGAAATGACAGACATGATTTCCAATGATTGCTCGACTGTCGTCTTTCCTTTTATCCCCCCTCGTATGTTACGTTCGTGCACTTATAATACATTATTTCTGTTACATATGGTTTTATGTATCGCATAAGTACTTTTACATGCGTTTAGGTGGCGTGCATGTAACGTTGCGTGTGTCTCGGACGCGAATAATGTCTTCTTTTTCTCGAAAATACGTACACGTGTAGTTTTATACCCGGATCGTAAATACAAATTAACATTTTTGCATTTTTTCGAGTAACGTTGAGAGATGAACAGACAGAAAACAGTGTCTTTGTCACGAATTGATAATTATGTAATTTCCTCAGGAACGAATCGGGGCTTTTTGTAATTTCACGCGAGAAGTAACTGTTCTTGGATTCCGGAAAATTTGAAGATCTGAAAGAATTCTTCCCAAAAATTGATAACTATTTTTTCGATGAAGAAATAATTTTTGTAATAGCAGGAAATACTTTGAAATTTTATTTTAAATTATTTTTACTGTCAAGCTTGAAATTTGGGGTTCCAAGAAACGTCTTCTGAATACTAATCTTTTTTCCTAGATCACGTTAAAAGTATTTATCAAGAATAAGCGGCATCTAAATGAGTGCAATTATAATTACGAGCGCCCTCTTGTAAGTAAAAAGCGTTTCAGAATTCTCTTAAGCGCCGGGCAGTTACTCTTAATTCAACAATAACATAGTTCACACTAAACAATTATCGGCCTGCTTTATCCGAAGATTAGAAAAACTGGTTACTAATCTTTAGGATTACAATCACGATCTAAAGTCTGCACATAGAACTATGTGAACATTAATTACATTCTTGGAAAACATTTCTGTGTATCGAGAGTCGTATTTTTCTTAGAGCGCACGTTATATAAGAAAACATCTTGCAATAAAAATAAATACATATATTAACTTACTGATAGTAAAAAAAAAGTAAGCAATTATAACCCTAGTATCTCGGTACTTCGCGATTTTATCTTCAATCTTTAAACTTCTAAGAAAAATCCTAGCTCTGGGAACTCGAAATTCACCAGGAACGTGTTCTAAAAGTTGTGTATACGATCTTTCCGAAATTTGTACGACCGTCTTATGCAAGAAATAAAATTTATGGATCATATTTCTAAATAAATACCTTATTTAAAGAACCGTAAGACGCGAAATTTATATTTATATTAAAAATATTATTATCCTCGGTACGCATTGAATTTGGTTTATGTATTGGTTCTTAAGTTGGCATGAGATTTAAAGAAGGACCGATAAATTTTGACGTGACTCGAGCAAAAAGTACGTATATTAATTTCATATTTTGACCCCTCCAGCATCGTTTTTTATTCTTTTTTTCTTTTTTTTTTCATACGTATTAAGAAAATGATGAAAGTTGCATGGCGTAATGCACTTCTTAAATCCGGGATAAGAGAAAGGGTATAATATAAAGGAAAGAAGAAAACGAAGAAGAAGATGAAAAAGAGAGGAAGAGATCAGTGCAAGCGGTAGCAGCTGGCGAAAAGGCATTTATTGCCTCTTGTACCATTTTACGCGTTCTTAATTCTCCGTCTGATGTTACCTTAGATGGAAAAAAGATTATGGTATTGTAAAGGATTATTAAATAGTACACACAAGTATTGTATATATCTTCAACGGACAGAAAATCGTTTCTTTTAATCGTTCAGCCTCGGAGTTCCTTTCTGAATTTTTTCAAAAAGTATCATCGTTCGTCTTCCTCTATTTTTTTTTCTCTTGAAATTACCGAGGGTTAATTTGGAGAAAAATTTGTTCCTTCGAATCAAGAATTCGAACTTACTAAAATGCATGATCTGAAAGAACAACCCGGACTACATGGTATTTTTTCGAAAAAGAAAAGTAAAAAAAAAACATGATTGTAATTGAATCGAAAAATTAATTTTGCGTTGAAATCAATAAAGAATCGACAAAACGTACAGTTGAAATATCGTGCTTTACGAAAAAAGTGGCATGCAATTAAAGCTTATGGTTAATTAACATACCGTTAAGATTTATATCGTATTACGTAACCTTACACGATAATCACGATAAGCTGGCAAATATTCTTTGCTTTCAAATAAAAGCTGTGCCTTTAATTACACGATACGTCGATCTTAAAAATGAGGTTAATTTTAAAATAAGAGAGAAAATAAAATACATATTTATACGAAAGAGATAATAAATAAAGGAGATTCATAATAATAAGAGGAATAATCATGATAATAAAAAATAATCATTCCCTCCAGCATCATTCGATGCTTTCAAAGTTGAGACCAAAGATTATTGTGTCGGTTGTGAATGTAGGTACTAGCAAGCGAGCACTATGGTCGGTACACACGTGTAATCGTTAAACTCATGAAGGGAATGGTGCAATTAATCTGAAATTGCAGCTTTGACGTATCATACGTATACTGCATACATGCAACTTGCAGAGGGAGAGAGATAAAAGAGGGGTGTAAAAGGTTCGAAGGTCTAAATGCTTGTCGGTTGTTAGAATGGAAGTTAATGTAATTGAGAAACGAATGGAATGAATTCTTTTTTTTTGGAAGCTTCGCGATTTTTTATTTTATTTTATTTTTTTTTCAAAATTGTCCTGCCGAGATCGTATCCCGATATAAAACATAACTTGAAAAATGGAATTTTTAATTTGTGAGGTTGGAAAATATGTAGGTTCCTCTTTGATCGGCACCGCCTTTTCTAGCAACCTTAATTATGATCATTGCATCTCATTTCGTAGCATAAATATGAAATATAAGATGCGCAGCATTGAAAGTACCGAAGTCCATTTCTCGTACAATGCGGCACGGGCAATCCCATATATGATTCATTGTTGTGTGGCTCTAAGAGCACTGATTTCACTGGACCACCCAGAGAATCGTGCTCTGGAATACGTACATAGTACACGTTGGAAAAGGATCTTTTGGATCGATATGGTAGGTTGTGTGAGCGCCCACGCTACCCTTCAAGTCTGGATCGATGGTATACATTGGTAATCCTTAAAGGACCCACCTGGGAGAAATCCTCAATCGATAGGAAGGATCGATCGAGGATAACCTTACAGGATCGACCGAATTAGAGGTCCTACAAAGCTTTAATTGAACCTTCGATGTGAATAATGATCGGTGATTTAATAGATACCCGGGATACGTTAGCTGGTTTCGCTGCAGAAATAATTCATGCATCGTCAAAATTCACAAATTCTAGTTTCGTCACCGGGGAAGAGACGAATCTCGAAATTTCGAACACACGAGAAATGACTTTTGGAAAAGTATCGCTAATTTTTATCCTGCAGATTCGAAGGGGGAAAAATTTGGAAAAAAATCGGGTCTGAAATCTTCGAAATTTAATAAAAGAGCGAAGATAAAATAGTTCTGATTAAGAGCGAAATAAGTTAAGGATACAAGGCCACCCTTGAGGATCTTCGCACATGGCTTTCGTTAATTACAGCAGAGAACCTTCCCTTGTTCAACGACGATATCACGTTTGGATCGCAATAAGTTTAAGTTGCAGTTCCATACGTGACCACAATTCGTTATCTCTATCTTTCCGTGCACATACACACGTATGAATGAGCGTGTAAAAAGTCGAGTAAGTTCTAAAGTATTAAATAAGTGGGTGTTCTTATTTTCAGCTTAGTATAGATCTCTTGTTCGCTGCCGGAATCACAAGCATGAAGGGAACAACGTTAATTATTTTAGACCCGATCGCAATTACTCATACGAAAGTACTAAAGATCGGAGGGGAACGAAGGCAAAAAAAGGCATTTGTTGATCGTTAAAAGAATGATATCAAAGAGGCGAAGGAGCTCGTTAGTAGTAAAAAAGTATTCTGATACAAGAAAGCCTTTTTTAATCTGTTGATGTCATTTTCGTTTGTACATTGTTACTTCTTTGCAACAACTTTCAATCGATCTTGAAGCCTGACAGTTGAAAAATATTACTAGCTCGTACCATTAAATGTGTCCTACAGAGGAAGAAGGAGGATAAACGATAACCTTCTTTTTTTTCGAGCTTGTAAAGACACGATTTTGTTTGACGCCGTTCGATTTTTTGACATTCATCTCAGAGGCAATGGAATTCAATGGGTACAATGAAAATTTATGTTCCTATTGTGTTATTTTTCGTATGAATCATACCGAGCAGAGCAAAAGTTAGGAGTAATGTTAGGAGTGACCTAAATGAGCTACACGAAAAGGTTGCAACATGGCGGGGAATGAGAACATGGTTTGTTTGGGTGTCGAGCCTAGACGTTTCAAAATTCAAATTCGGCCTTAGCAAATGTAGGGTAGAAGGAATTTGTAATTTTCTTTGTACGAGTTCTGCGGTACATTTTCGATTTTATAAACTTTATGGGGAAGCTAAGTCGTAAATTTATAGGCCACGTGCCGCAAAACTTAACGATTTCGCGTGAGATCGTTCGTTAAAAATGAAGTGAAGAAAACTCGAAGAAAATGTTCGGAAATTATCTACGGGGACGTAAGAAGGTGTACTGAATAAGCTCGAGTTGAGTTTCCGGTTTTTGTAATGTCTTCATGCAATCTACACCGTAAAAGTTTTACTACTTTTTCAGTAACATCTTGCCTGAAAGAAACAGGGTGTTCTGGAATCTGGAATTCTTCAGGGCGCCTTTAAAACGATCCAGTTATATCCTAGCGATTGGAAACTTCGAAAAGAAGCAAAACGATTGCTCGTGCTCGGGTAGACTTCATCAGCGCAAAAGTCACTCCACGGAAAAATGACATATTCGCTTGGAACTATTTCAATTACATACAAATAGTCGTTGCTCTTGCAAGAAAAAAGTAGTATCGCGGCATTTAACCGAGAAGACATGACCCGATTTTAAGTTGCTTCTGTAATTTCATTTTTTTTTATTGAAACTCTTTTTTTTTGAGAATTGCTGTAACTCTGAAAATAGTAGTTATCCGTCTCAATAACTTGTTATCTTTAAAATATTAGTGATCGTCATTAAAGAAAAATCTGAAGAATGTAGATAAAGATACTTTAGGGAATTGTTAGTATTTTTTGACTTTCATGATTTTTATTGAACGTTTCAAATCATTCGAAAGATAAATCTCGGATTTCGATACACAAATAGTAGAAGACACAAAGTTTGCATACGGTCCCGCGTTAAGTTATAAAAATGGTATCCCGCAGAGATCACACCCAGCTGAGTTTTTAATTTGAAAATGAATCTTTCGAGATTTAGTTCTATTATAAATCTTCTATTCTTTATACGGATGTCTTTCTAATTTAATTTAATAAAAAAATTAATTGCTTACATTATCAACATTTTATCGGAGTCATTAATCTTTTCATTAGAATTTCTGCTTTTATTTATTTATTGATTGGGGCTCCCGATCTTTGATTTGAAAAAAAAATCACTTTTCACGGAATTCAATATCCGCTTGTTATTCCATAAATCATAAGACTCCTGCCGTAATTTACAAAATTACTCGGACGTTGTTTTTTTATTGGTCGACAAAACTGATGGATCGAGATACGAAATTTGATTTTCTTGAATAATGCACGAAAACTGGGAGCCATTGACACAGATTTGATGGAATTCCAGAGTCAATGAAACACCCAGAAACATATTGATCGTGTGTAAAAATACGAATGATGGAAGGCCAGTTAAACCTGTAAAGGTAATGCAGCAGCAGTGTCCGCAACTTTCCATTCTCGTTAAAGTTTGATTTAAGCATCTCTGTAACGAATTATGGATGAGTGAATAAGACTCCGCCTTATTCAATACGTGTACACAGAAGATACATCCAATTCTGTGAGATGATTACATTTGAAACGAATGTAAAAAAAGGCAGATCATTAAAAAGGCGGCGAACATAAGGAACACGGCAAATTAAGTGCGAAAGTACACTTTTGACGTTTTCAAGAACCGCGTGTTAACACCAAAAAATAATATCATTCTTATTAATATTAATGTCGTACCTGATTTTGTTCACACGTTACACTTTCGTTATGTTTTCATCATTTTTGAGCGTAAGAGGCGTCGGGTTTCATCGCTTTGCGTGAAAATAATGAGAATTGTTCCGAAGTTCACACATTTTCTAATCCTTCGGACGAGACAATGAAGATGTTCGACAATTGATAACATTTTATCGTTAGGTGTAAAATTACCGGTTGGGAAAATAATAAGTTTGAAGAGGAGCCTTAGAGCCGCAAACACGTTAATCTGTTTTCATAGCATTTTTTTTTGTTTCAAATATGTCTTTCTACCTGAAACGACAACAGTCATGACAATAAAATATAGTCGCTTGGAGTGACATGGCCCAAAGGCGATAATTTACAAAGATACGCTCCCATAAGGTGACCCCACCTTTAATATTAATGGCTACTTTTCGACCCAACTAAAAGATTAATAGATCCTTACGTGAAGTTCTTTTCTCATTCTCTTGATACATAAGACCTCCAGACGTACACAAACACGAAATATGAAATGTAAGGTAACCTACATTAGCGTTACTTTATATACACAAACACATACACGAGTTCCAGGTACAGAAAAATAAGGAATGATTAACAATCAGTCCCTCTACTTTTATAGAATCTTTGTTTGCCATAGGTAGGAAGCTCGCTGAGAAACATAATATCGTTTCTTTTTTGGAAAGAGTATGTACATGGCGAAAGTCTCCATCTACACGTGTATTCATAGAAAAGAAACTCAAAAATAGGTACCTCAGGTTCGAGAGGCACGACGACGACGCTTAAAACAAGAAACAAGAGAGGCACGTGCCCCACATGAGTTAGTTCGTCGACTCCTGGTGAGTAAAGAAACTATTTCCGCATGGCGAGGAAATTGTTTCGAACGTATTCAGGCGCTGTGGGAGACAGAGTTAGTTAAGCGTTGTCCTCTCGCAGCGGGTGTCTTTTTGGCCATCACATGTATGTTTAGAAGTGCGCCACTTCACAAAAGATCGATCTTTCGATCCGCTTCACGAAAAACAGGCACATGGACGGTCCCTAAAAAAGTCCAGATACGCTCCCGTTGCTCCGAACCCACCCTGTCCTCTTCAGGAAATTGCAACCAGAGTGCACTTTCTAGAAACGACGACTTTCGCGGCAAAGTGCGTCCATAGATCGTCGTGGGTCCAGATTTGTCTCGTGCTCCGATTTCTGCTCGGGAAGGGTATCTTGGGACGAAGCATCCGAGGGAACGCCGCAAGAAACGTTATTATTCGCATGATTGTAGGCTTTGCGCAACGCCGGGGTTTTGCTTCTTCTGTTCGTGGTCGAGCAATTGGCTCTTAAGTTGTATATACATGTGCACATTACGACCATAGACGAGTCCGGCAGGAATTGTAATCGCACGTCGGTTATCTCACACCTGGCCGGCGTCATCCGAGTGAATCCTCAATTAAATCCTTTTCGGGTTGAACGCTACCAACGGCATCGGCGAAATTAGAAGGAACCGATCTAAACAACGGCTCGGATGCAGCTTTTTTTTCCCCCGAGTGTCATTTTTTGTTTCGCGTCGCGATAGTTCGGCGTATGCATCGAGCAGGAGCGTTGCAAGGAGGAAGTTTCGAAGACACGCGAGGAAAAAAAAAGGATTACGTTCATGTCCATATCGGCAAACCGAGGTCGGCGTCAGCGAGCGAATCGGCAACTCGCTGCAGGTGACAATTTCGGTCCCTGCGAAACGAATTAGCCGATGAAGCAAAAAAATGGCAAACTATTTCTAGTCCTTGAGCCTTGCGAAGTCCTGCGTTAACTCGTCGGGCGGGTGGCAGGTGCGAGTTTTGCTTATACGGTTAAAAGAGAAAGAAAGAGATCGAAAAAGGAACACGGAGATATTCTAAAAAATCTAACTGATGGCTGAAGCCAACCGATGCTAGAGGACCCATCGAACAGCCGCAGGGGACTTATTAATGCTGTTCAGAGACTATCTTGCAAATAGTCGACTAAAACAGTCTCGGTAAGACTATTACAGAAAGAGAAAGAATGAATCGGCACGCAACGAGCTCGAAACTAGTTTTAGAAATTCTCTAATGGGCTCACCTGCTACCACTTCTTTAATATAAGTCAACTCTTTTTCCATAATAATCATTCCGCGATGATCGTTTCGTATCTCTGGTACATTTCTACAGGCTCGTCAATCGTCCGATAACGTTGGATTTTATTGGCTAGATCCTTGAATTGAAAATGTATTTATTTCTCATTCAACCGGACCACGAGATTTCTTGGAAATGATGGTTACTTTTCCAAGTGATTCAGTAATAACTGGTCGAATTCACTTAGCGACATTTTTGAGGACAAAGTATATCGTGAAACGAGAGACAATTTTTCCCCACTTCCTGCATCGGTTTTCTCGAAGCTATCGAGCAAACGCTGCAAATTTATGTTACGAAGAACCCATTCGACTTCGTATTTTGTGCCATAATTCTTTTAATGCATATATATTATAGGAATTATAACATACAATTTTTATAATTATATATTCCCCCTTTTTTTTTTGCTCCATAAATTTCCACTGAAAAAAGTAAGACAAGATTACGACTTCATTTGGAGGGCAGCGAGTACGATTTATCATTTAAAATTGATGTTGATTTTCAGACTAAGCTTGTATGCATAAAGGAAAGGATTTAATTTCAAAGATTCTCTAATGGAACACCTGCCACTTTATTACAAAGTCACTCGTTTCACATACGGCGCGGTAGATTTCATTATTATGTTTATATCGTTATAGTTGCTACTACCTTCCACGTTCAATCTAAATCTATCTGGAATTTTAATTACGGTCGCGGGCAAAAAACAAATTTTCAGTCACAAATTCGAAAGGTGTTATTATGGTCAAATCTGCCATGTAACTGTCACTCTAGATACCATTAGTTGGTGTAATTAGGACAAACCCTTCAGTCGCAAGGGCTATAATCCTGGCCTCCCCGGGCAAATTTCGATTTCCTGGGATTGCTTTTTTTTTTCTCCTTTGCAAAATCAGCGAATGAAAAAATGATAAAAAATGAATGGGTATAATGTAACGCGAGAAAAATGACTCCACGAGGTTTTCGAATTTCCGAATTGTCGGCCCTAAATCCAGGAACAGAGTTGCCGTACAGCAATTTTCTCGGTGTAAAACGTACATTTGGTGTTTTGCAAAGACATAAAAAGCCTGGAGACAAGGTGCATAAGCATTGTATATGGCGAGGATCAAGAAAACATCGTTATAAGAACGAGGACTTCCTTCAGCGTTTCTCTGAACGATAAAAGTTTGCGTTGATTACCGAGCCCTGAAGTACCACCGAAGTACAATACGATTTCAATTTTATTATACCAGCTGCATAAGATAAACCGATGGCTTCTGGCGATCGTAACTCTCACCATGCTTGTCTTTTTTCGACTCCGAGTATGGCTAACTATTGTTGAAACTGTGTCAAATTATTAGTAGAAACGTTATTCCATGCTTTTTTTTTTACAGTTCCACGAAGAAAAGAAAACAATGGCTTCGTTTAAAATTACGACTTTCTCCCCAAACCTACGAACTTCGAAACGTTAATTGCAGGAAATCGGGGGTTCCCGAGGAAAATTCTTTGCGTTCGATAAAATTTCTTTTCGAAAATTTTTTGCTATTGCGCGCTCGGAATTTATAGGAGCAAGAAGCGCGAGGCTTTACGACTGTAAAATAACCATAAAAGTTATGAAATCCGTCTCTAATCTTCTACATGCGGATACCGACGCGCATCATTATCTCTGCACCGTTCAGTCCGACGATAATTCAATAATGGACAACGTTGTGTGCGTCTTCCGATACTGGAACGATCGTACGAAGTGCGTCTGTTTCGTTACGCGTTATTTCGAGGCACTGCCGTGCATATTCCGGTGCCATGGTAATCTTTACTGGAGCATGGCACTTGCGAGCAACGTTCAATTTGTTGAACCCTCTTCGATATATGTCATCCTAGGCTGCTATAGTTATTTTACCCTGACCGTCGTTCATTATTGCCAATTATTTTGTCTTTCCTTTCCAACTTTGAAATTGCAGTCATGATACAAAACAGCGGAGGAACCTTAGGGAGAAGTTTCTTAATTGCGTTTAACCGTTACGGCAACGTCACTTATATATATATATATATATAAATATACGTGACGATAACTTTACGACGGAGGAATTATTAGAATGTGTCTCCGATTCGTCCTAGGGGGGCTTACGGGGAAGTTAATGGGTTGCAAAGAGGAAGAAAAACTTTGATGTCGCGAAAGAAGAGGCTCACTAATACGCGGAAACCCTTTATATTAATAATTTTGGAGAATCGTAACTTCGAAACCGTATTAAATTTGCACCGAAATACAGCGACTTGTGAGCATATATATATATATCTGTTTTTTTAGTGAACCCGAGCACGATAATTTTATTAATTTGTGATTCCATTAACGTACAGCTGTTATTTCTGGAATGCATTAAGAGCTGCTCTTCCCTCGTCAATGTTTATAAAACATACAAATTTTAATTGCTAACATTTCCACGGGACGAGAGACTATACGAGTAATTAGCCGTTTAAACAACCGATATTAGTATTAGTATGTTCATTTATACGTATAATTAGATGGTGGAAGGTACCCTTTTCTAATTATCAACTCGAGAGAGGAAGAGGAAGAGAAAGAGACGGAGCGAGAGACAGAGCGAGAGAGAGGCTAACTAACTAACTAAAGCTTTCAGGACCCTTTTAAAGGAAACAATTTTGGGGTGGTCCAACCATAGAACAGATAAGACTAAAAGTGAGAGTAGAGGCGCCATCAGGATGGACAGCGACTTTGCCTAATCATCTATGTTTGTTTATCATATAAGAATTTTAAGATGAAACATCTTTGTCTAGACTGAGGCAAAATGTACTCAAAAGCCTGCTCAAAAGCACGAAGAAATGACGGTAATAAAATCAGAGGTGGGGCCTCCATTCTCTGTGGTACCAGAACTGGACCGTTTATTTCGAAAGTGGTGCAAGTCCGTTTTTAAAAAAATGAGATGTCACGTAATTTATGTTTAATTTAGTGTAAACTTTTTATTCATAACTAGTTGGTATTTAATTGCCTAAAAAATGCCCATCTGTCCCATTTTGTCCAATTTAAAATTGGCCGGCAAAAGAAATTGCGGAGTTATTGATTTTGAAAGTGGTGCAAGTCCATTTGCAGCCGGTAAATATACATTACGTTGGTTAAATTCTAAATTTTCATTTTTTGGAAACAAGAGGAAATGGATTTACGCCATTTTCAAAATATACATTTCAAATACCCACAGACTTGAATAAATTCGTGCCAAGAAAAAGATCGAATTCCGAAAAGAATCTGCATGTGTCCGGTGAGGCCATTAGATGGATTAAACATATTTACCAATATTTTCCTTCGTAAAAGTGCGCACTAAGAATGCAAGATGCAAACGTAATACGCTTTTCCTTGAAAGCAGTGGCAAATGGCATATCATATAATACTAATACTGGCTACACCTACCCATAATGCTCGTAATACTCGTAATACTTATAATACACAGAGGATTTACGGAAATAGGAAGATATAGAAATGCATAATACGAAGGCCAACGAATGTTACATCGTCCCTTGGGACGGTGCCTCTCTTTTGTTCGTAATCCTTACAACTTCCTTCCGCTCGGGATACTGTTTTCCGTGCAGCCCATATTTCCCCAAACATGCACACTAATGGCAAAGCTTTGTACCGACGATACACTCGGAAATTTTATGCGTTCGTCCGTGCAGGTGTAACGACTCTCCGTTGTTGCGAAGCTATACCTCAAATATTGAAATTGAAAAAGTGTCGGACGTTATCGGGATACTTTTTTTTTACCACCTACGTCCTGCGGAATCGCGCTTAAGGATAAAAGCAAGGAAGAAAAAAAAATGGACTTCCCTTTCTTTTGTTTTTGTAATTGGATTCATTAATACCCGAAGTATAGTTATTAATAGTAGACGTGCGTGCATTGAAAGAAAAGGATAATAAATATACACGAGGATGGAAATGGAAGAATGTTGTTGCATCGTTGGCGGGTTGAGAAGCAAAAGGGCGTAGCGCGCGACTTTCAACATTCCGGTTGCATTTGAAACGAGGCCCTTTGATTCTCAGCGAGCGATATCCGTGTGGGTGTTTTTCAGTGGCCGCCCAAGACGATTGGCGTGCCTACGTCTGCCTCAAGTAACGATTTAATTACACTATGTATAACAGCCACCCACAAATAAATTGATTTTGCCACGGTATCTTAAAAGATTTGACGTTCTGATCGAAATATATTGCTTATTTCTGTGACTTAATATACCCGATGGCGTTGAACAGTAGTCCTCCGAGGGGGAATAGAATTTCTGTATGTGTTAGTGGATTTTGGGCGGCGTGATTTTAATAATCGAACGAGCCGAGGCATCGAATATCGGTATTACGGTGGAAATGGAAATCGTCCCGATGGAAATGCTTGACGGCCCAGGCCGTATCGGCCCGGCTCAATATTTTGCCGCTACGAAATTCCTGCTCCAACGCGTATCTGATTGGGGAACCCAAGGTCTAAATAAAACCAAAAATTAATATGGAAAATTATAGGCTCAACAATAAGAGCCTAAAAGCCACACATCATACCCTTAAGATCTTATCTGGGATTCCGTCAGAGACCCTTCGGTTCAAAATTTTCGACGGGGAAGAATTTAAAAGCGCTTTAATGAGAAATACGTCCCTTCAAGAATCCATAACGACACAAAACAAAGTAATTATTCCACCTAATACCCAGCGACTCATCTTCGAATCGGTAGAAAGCAGCAGCCTTTGGTGAGACTGCAAGAAAATCGAGGCTTTGGGGTCTCGTCCTCCGGGTAAGCTTATTGCCCGGCGGAACCACTGCTACACCTCGTGTTTGTCACCTGACGGACAAGCTAGGCTGCAACTACCGTCGCTCTAATTACTGCAAATAACGGCTCCCTAATAGGCACGTAATGGCTTAATGCCTGTTTTGTTTGTCCCTTCACGAGCAATAGTCAAATAATTATTAAAGGCTTCGGTCGTTTGCTTTTGACCCTAATTATGGATTGCAATTTTGACAGGAAACGAGAAACACCGGGTACGGAACTCCATCTGTGGGAGCGGTTCCCGTCTGGAAGTGACGCTTTAATTGGCAGAAATTTGGAAAAGGAAGGGAAGCGATCCTCGGATGTTCCAATTCAGTGCCCGCATACCCTTGTGCTTCGATTTCTCGAACAAGGGTTGGAAAATCCTTTAAAATCGAGAAGAATCTTCGTTTATGATTGTAAGTTACGTGCGTGTGTAAAAGGGATAAATATTTACTCGAATGCACAAGGTGAATGAAGAGAGAGAGTTGAATGGGAAAGCGCACGGAGAATTTGGGAATGGCGTGAGATATGAATCTTATTATTACACTCTCAGTGTGGTTTGGGGCGAAACGGCTATACACCATGGTACGGAACGCCATTGAACTACCCTCTTGTTTATTATTTACTCTTTATTTGCCCCCTTACGGGCCTACTTAAAGAAAAAAGATACGAACACGACCTTCAATGAGAAATCCTTCAGGAAACATGTCTACACGTAGATATAATACGGATGCGGGTTTTTACCTAATACCAATGGATTATTAGGTTGTTGTTGGTACAATTGTAACCCCTCTCACTTTCTCTTTCCTCGCCATTCATTTTTAGTGCCGAGGTATAATAAAAACCTTTTTTTCCAACTACGCCATTGTCGGAGCACTCCTTACCCAATGGTTCCACGCGTACGAAACCGGTGCATCGGCAGGTAAATACTCTTTCGTAACAAGGGCGGAAATGTTATATAGGTATATAACAACTAAACCGAGTCGAAGACCTACGATCCTACGCGGGATTGTCCCAAATGCGCTCAAGCGGATAATCGGTCTTGACAAAAAGCGGAGGAAGAGCTGACGAAGGAGTACACGAAAATCCTCGGTAGATGTTTTCTTATGTGTTTATAAACGTCTAATTAAATCGTTAAGTCAAATTTACGTGTGAGATGCATCTTCTCGGGAATTTTTATACGTGAGGGAACAGCTCCGTCGGAATTTGATTTACGGAGACAGCGAGATAAAGTTTGTCTTGTCCAGTAGGCGATTCCAAAATAAAATTATTTGACGTTACCGAATATTAAAAAGGCACTATTTCTGTTTTTTTTTTCTTCAGAAGAGGTTTCAATCTTCGTCTTGGTTACAAAAGGATCCGTTTCTTTTTTTTTTCTTTTGACAAAGATCGATCTCGAGTTTGGCGTTTCTTAAATAAACACGAGCTAAACTGCCTGCGTTGGGGAAAATGACGGAGGATTTTCGTGTTTTCCTTACCAATATAAAAATTCCGAAGAAATGCTAAATACTTCCTATTATTGAAAGTCATCGAAGTAAGGAAAGGGATACAGGATTTGATTTCTGTGTGGTCTACGTCTTCATCCTCGGACCACAGTTTGGGGCTCACCACCAGAGCTGGAAAACGCGTCACGGAATATTTTCCACGCACCCGTTGGTTCGTTATTTGGCCGAACCTCGAAAATTGGGGCTCAATCGACAATTTTTTTCGGCATATTTCTGTAATTATTAGAAATTTGAAAATTGTGATGCAGAGAATGAAACTATAAATAAAATGTAATTTTTCTCTATGAACGAATTGTGCGAGATCCAATTAAAAATGACAGAACGCTTCACCGTCATCGTTTGTCCCCTTATCGTTGGAAATGTAAATTTCTTAATTCCCATAAAAACTTTGGAATCTCGTAGCGGAGTTTCCGAGAAAAAGGGATGACTAAGAAAAGGGTAACGTGAGAAAGTACGTATTTAATGTCAAAAGGACAAGTACATAAAACACTTCCGTCAATTAATCCAAATATAAGATGTAATTAAAACCAACTAAATTAAAAGTGTACCATAAAATTTCTTAGTATTGTCGCCGGTTCACACGTACATGTGTGTACACGTATTCCAAACAAATGACGCAAGATTTTAAAAATAACTACAATGTAAGTAGGGTAACCCTAAAGTTCCGTACAGTTTGTAAATGAGTAAAAATTTCGAGAAATACCGAAAAAATATAGATTATTTTTTTTTCGCGGATTTCAATTCAAATAAAATCAAACGGACTTTTCGAAAAACTGCATTTTTCAAAATTCTATAAATACATTTTACGTTTCTGAATAAATTCGATGTTACCGATCGTGAGTTCATTCCAACACGAATTCGTCCCTTTGGATCCAGAAAAGGCTGAAATTCCTTTTTATTTACATACGACAAGGGAAGGGTCGCTGCATTGCATCCGCTGCTCTTTTAAATGCACTCCGTGCCCTCTCGTGGTGCTTCTTTTTTTCCTCCCTTATTTATTATTTGGGCGGAAATTGGTTTCCTAATCAAAGCTATTAAATTTCTTTACATCGCTCCCTGCTTACAAATCACTTTCCCTGATTGACACTCAATGCTTTTGTATACTCCGTGTGTTCGATTCGATCGGGTTCGGGACGACGTATTATTAAAATAAGTATGTAAAGAAAACTTTTGATAGAAATGCCTGATACCCGTTTCATAACGATTCAAATCGTCGTATTCGAATTTTCTTTTATCGTTCCTAGATCAAACCGTCACGCATCTTTTCTTCCTCCTTCTGCTCTTTTGTTACACATGACGACAAACTCTTTGTACGTGAACCTATTTTTTTTAATACTTAGAATACGAGTTTCACGGCAGGTGCATATAAGACACGTCACGGAGAGACGCAGTTTAGCGAACTTTCCCCTCGAAGCTTTCAAATTTCGTGTCATTCGATAGATATCAAAGATACGTTGCTTCAGGGGTTCAAATAATTTTATTATATTTGAATTTTCACTCTTCTCACCCAGAAGGGGAGGGGGATCAAATCTACTCTGGAATCTCTCTCGATTTTTCGGCTTCAAACGTTTTGTTCTTTTTCGAGTAATTCATTTTAATTAAAAGAAATGACCGTAGCTGCAGTTGTAATAACGTATTTTAGACGATCATTAGGGAACGATTCTCGCCACACACATAGTTAAATATCGGATGAAGAAGCTTTCGCTCCGTGTATGTATAAACCCCTTAATATTGGAACAACCGCAGGTTCTATTGGTCTGGAATTGATTGACATGTCGGTTTAATAATACATTTTTGTACCTTCGAAAAGACCGCCTTTACCTTCGGGGCTCGGAGAAATATAAAACCGCATTCGAGGCACATATTTCTCCTTACGTGGCTTTACGTATTTACGATCTCGAATCTAATCACTAGTTTTTGCCGTTGATTCCAATAATAAAATAAATGTACGAGAAATATTGCAATTTCAAAATTGTCCGATAACAGTCCTTATTTGGCTGATTCGGAATTTGAATTAAAAAAAAAAAGAATTGGAAATAATGGAAATGACGTTTTTCTTCGTAAACGTTACAGTTCTTGCCCGAAAGGAGACCTCGAAAAAAAGAATGAAAGTCAAAAGAGGCAGAAGCTGTCCGGAAAGATGAAAGGGTAATTAGAGATTCATCTCTTCATTAGCATAATTACTCCCTCGTGAACTTGAAACATTTTTCCCCCGCAATTTTTGTTTTTTCTACTTCAACTTTTCAACGATATTCGAAAGATTCAGAGCAGTTTGAGATACGAAGGAAATAAGATGCTTTTTAGCGCTAAAGGCTAAGGGAGGTGTCGAATAAATTGAGGTCGCGTAGGGCGGACAGTATGCCAAAATGGAAAGACCACACTTGCGCGCGTACCATTTTGCCTTCATTCATTCTCTTACCCCTAGGCAACTTCCCAGAGAAAAGTTCTTAGGGGTGAAGCTCAAGTATAATAACAGCAACAACGTAGTAACCGGCGTATACGTGCGGATGCACGAGTATATACGAGAGGAAGAGTTACGACGTCTTATGCAGTTGCGTTATTTTTCTAAGCCGCCATAGGTGCACGTTTCTTTGATAATTTCCGCTCAGGTCTGGATCTTTTTTTAAAGATGTATGTTTTTCAGCAGGATTTCACATAAAAAGCGTACCGGAACTACCCTTAATTTTTATGTTAACACGTGTGCACGTGTTTGAAAAGTCGCAGAGGCGGCAGAACCTTTTCATATTCGACCTCCCCTAGAGGGTTTTGTCAGAGGCCTGCTTTCAGGAAAATTCGGAGCAGAAACTCATGTTTTTCAAGGGGTGGTTTATTGAATTTACGTTAACGAACGATCGAATAAATAAATTTCTGTGGAACAGAAGCGACGAGTTCCTCGATTCTGGAAAAATGCGGCTCGTGTGCGAGGTAAAAAATTGTCATCCAAACGCACAAGATGCATCAACTTCCCCAAAGCCTTATTAGCGAGAGCGCAAAAAAAAGGAACCGTATAAAAATGAAAGTTCTTGTTTTCTAATTAACAAGCCTCTGTTTTTCGGATGAAGTGATTAAAGCGGAGCCAGAAAGGCACTGCAAGATCTCGTTAAAATTCAACGTCATCTTCTTTTTTTTTTCTATGCAAGGGAAGGCGTACGTAGAAAGTATTAAGTGTTCCGAAAATCACGCGGAGGATCCAGGAAGAGAGGGGCACTAAGTCGTTATCCGGATAATTCTTGGGTCTTAAATTCTCGATCGTTTGCGAAAGTTGCTTAGGAGCATGTGTTTCGTTACAAAGTACATACATAGAATCCCGTGGCCATGTGCTTATAACTTTTAGGTGGTCCCGAAAGTTTTGCACAGTCCATATATATACTCGACACCACATTCATGGCAAACGCCGACAAAGGCGTCTTTCGCCTTGTCCTATTGTCGAGATTATAAGAGGCCATGGAAACCAGCGGTATTGTCGTGTCTGTATTTCTTCGGACACGCACGTTTTAGATTTGCTTGAAAAGAAGAGTGGTCTTGAGGGAAAAAAAAACATTTCAAACTTTTCTAAAAGACCAATTGGTTACGTGTCTCCCTATTAATACTTAAAAAGCTTTCCTACATACGTAAATGCGAGAAAGAAAAAATTCAATTCCTTCATTGTGTCTCGGGCATTTTACGATTCTTGTCGTGTGACAACGGAAGATTTGAGGAAATAGTTAAAATGAAGCCGCGAGGTTGAGGATTTCAACCGTTGGTGTTGAAAAAAAAAATAATGAATTTTGAATAGGGTTAGAAAATTTTGTGGTGGACCATCGATCGATCAATGCCACAGTCATTAGCGTTTTCGAGCATCGAACATGGTAACAATTTTTTTTTTTTTTTTTTTTCGTAATATATGTAACAACAGTAATTTATCGTACGAAAAAAGGACTCATTTGTATGTTTAACTTGTTATACATTCTTTCATTTCTTATCCGTTTATTTTTATGATGAGCATATGTCTTTGAACTCTCCCGATTTGTCGATGAGCGCTATAGTTTCATGCATACAAGTGGCGTATAGTTGAAAGAAGTTACTCGAAGAATTCTGTGCAAGAAATAGCTCTTACGAAACATCTTCGTGCATTGGTATACAGCAAAAAAAATGAAGAAAAGAATGAAATAAAGGGATACGAAAGCCTTTCGAGTCTTTCAGGACACGTCGCATGAAAACGATCTGCAATCTTGCCGACATTCGCGAGACCAAATTTGGTGGCACTGTAAGCCCAGAAGTTGTGGACAGCTGTGGTTACACTCGAATTCTCAAAGTCGCTCCTCCGTTGGGATACGGGAGCGATAAAGAAGAAAGGATTAGTCTCCTAAAATGCGAGGATTTCGTTTGCGAATCACGGCCGATCGTGGAAACCCGGGAAAATTATTGGCCGCAAAATCCTTTTCTTTTGAATTTTCTCGCGACGCGTTGAAAGAAGAAAAGGATGATTTGCGCGCTTCGCTTGAAAAATCGTATCCTCTCGAAAGCCAGAGATTCACAGAATTTTTCCTTTTTAACGACCAACCGTTTTAATTCCCCTTAACGTCTACTTATTTTTCAAATAAATATCCTCTGCATACAATTATACGGATCTCGATGCTCGGTAAAAAAATGTCCGCTACTCGGTATGAGACTGTGAGTATACGACAAATTTCGGTAATAAAGATAAAGAATTTATACATTAAAAAAATCGTATGAATTATAGGCTTAATCCTTACAAATATCTAACAAAAAAATAGATTTTCTCTTTTATTAGCATATCCTGAGTTAAAAGTTGTTCGGTATTAAAGTGCGTGTTTTATGATCATAAGACACCACGTTCTCCCTGTCGGTAAGGTGTTAACATTCCGTACGTAGCAATAAGTCTCCCATAAATTATCTTAACTAGCAAGACAGTCAAATAGATTTATCGATAAACTCACTGGTTGAGCGTATAAAGATTTTTACGATTTTTCAATTTTTTTTTCCACGCTACGATATCGATTGCCTTTGTACGATTGTTTCCTTCAGCTACGCGAGTGATCGTAAACAAACAATTTTTATACTTTATTAAATTCGCGGCGTGAAATGCCAAGACATTCCGTCTTGAAATTCTAGCGAATTAAACTCAAGCTAAGAATCTGTGAGAAAATTTCCAGAAGGCGAATAAAAATAATGTCAATTGGGTTGCTTTATTTGAAATCCAGCCGGAATGACCCAAATATAAAACCCGCTAAACGCTCACTTAAAATATTCATTACGATTGTGGTACATTGGGTCGAAAATAATTCGATGAATTTATAATTATCCGCGTAATATTTACAACTACAGCGATTCGTCTTATCGGATAAATCGATTTTTAAGGATCCCCATAAGATAGATACACAAAACTTGTTGTGTGTTAAACGAAATCCAGTTAGTAATATTCATCGAGACCGCCCAAGTCGAGGCTCAAACATGCGAGATATTATAAAAGAGTAAAGTTTTATCTGCACCTTAGCTTGAAGTGGCAATCCAGAAGTAAACGGAGCGCTAATTGCAACCACTAAACTACTATACCCCGTTTCACCTTTGCATTCTTTCTTTTTACCACAGGTACATACCTATCACCAAAAGCAACGTTAAACCTCGTTAAAGATTTCAAAGCCCTTGTATATGAATCCCAAAAGATTCGCGATACTTGTAGCCTTTTACTCGATACTTTGATATCTTTCGCTTCTTCTCGATCGCTCCAAGTGTTCCATTTTATGGCATTGCTTTCATTCTTCTCCCGTTCGTTTCTATATTTACTTTTAAGTGTCCTCCACTTACAAAAACATCCCAAAATATGTAAATACGTCTGAGAGCATCATGTAGCTCTTCTGCATAGAATCTCTTCGACGCTGTAGGTCCAAATAACAGACTACCGTGCGGATCCGTTTGAGTACCTTTATTGCTCCTTTTCGGCGTATCTCTGAAGCTTCTATGTAGAAATTTGGGGCAAAGAAGAACACCCCTAATTTTCTACAGAAATTTTTTTTTACGAATTTTGTATAATTTTAATGTCACATAGAATAATTTTTTCTTCCAGTACGAATTTCGAAGAAACTGGCAAATTTCGTGAACATGGTTAGCAGGTTCTCGTTGAAATAGGGATGAAGATCGTATCCGCCCCCATGCATTTTAAACTTAAGGTTGAATTTAGTAGCCCTATGCGTGCACGAGTACTCGGCAATTAAGGTGATCAAAATTCTAATCAACTTCAACCAACCACCCATGATGAACCCATCCACAGCTTCCTTCTCCCCTTCGGACTTTAATACCGCCCATAACAATTACTTATTTATGATTGGGAATATCAATTATTTTTATTTGGGCCAAGTAAGAAAGAATACCGAGCGTACGTCAATTTCCAAAAAAAAAAAAAATTTCATCTGGAGGATAATCATCTCGATAGGGTGCGGACAAATTTTCCAGTTGCCGTAATTTCCTCCCGAGCTGGTAAATAATCGTGTAAGAGAAGGACCGGGAGTTCGACAACTTAACTTTGAACCCCATTCGCGTTTACCGAAATTAGTACCACTTGGAAACGAAGAAAAAAAGAGCGACTTTTTGCCGTTGTATTAAAAATAATTTGCGGTATCCTGAAAAATAAAGGAAGGATAATAGTTTTTTATAGCGGAGTAAATTAAGACAAGCCATAAAGGGAGAAAAGGACGCTCGGGGTGTTCGTTGTGGGCAAGAGGAAGGCAATGAATGTCGTGAATACGGTCATCCCGTTCCTATAGGACGCAGCAATTTACTGAAAATAACAGGGTGGTAAAAGAATTGATTAGAGGGGGAGAGGGAGGTCGATTAAACAATCTAGGAGTATACATATGTGGGCCTCCGTGGAAGAATACCTTCTGGGAGGGCTTGCAACTTACGGTAGGACATGCCGCTGTGTCTATATATGCCTATATGTCTATGAAACGAAAAACCGCACTCTACTCGTGTGTTTGGCAAAGAGGTAGAACACCATTCCATCGCCCTGAGGCACTGCGTTCAAAATTAAGCAGTTATACGACCGAAGTTAATAACATATTTAGGACGGAAAGCATCCCCACTATAATGCCCAAAACTCGCGACCTCCCAAGATGGCACGCTTCGAGCCAACATTTTTTAGCCACGGTGATTTTGAGCGCTCGGAAAGAACGGAATTAGCTCGGTAATCATTTTTTCTTCCGTCTCCTTTATTAGCCCCAACTGAATTTGAGACAAAAGCAGCCTCTCGGCCAAGACAAAAAAATGCCTCCGACGATCGGGGCAGTGGACGGATTAACGAGGGTCGAAATAGGAATCGCGGAAAATTTTCTACCCCCTTTGCAATTTTATTCGCCGACATTTCCCGGAATAATCGAGCGAATGTTAAAAAAAAATAGTATTCGGTAACGAAAAAGGAAGGGGTAACGAATGATTTTGCGTTAACAATCGGCATTGACCCTAAATAAGTCAGTCATCGATCATAAATCAAAATGTATTTGTGCGTTAGACGACACGCCTTGTGGCTGACAGTGAAAAATGCATGTACAATATACGTATAAGTGCCTATGCACGTGTGTGTACAAAGTCCAATCGTCCGGTAATATTTCAATATTAGTTTTGGAACGAAGAATCGAGAATGTCCTTATCCGCATCACGGAAAGATAATATTTATATCTGATTAACTTCAAACGTGTTTATATTTTTACAATAATGCACCACGCTCTGCCCAGGGCCGAAGCTGTCGCTTAAAATCACACATTTACTTTTTCTCCAGAGCTCCTAACAATAACAGTCGCTTGAGTTTTTCTTAAATATTTCTATTGGCACTCCAAAGGGATGGATGTTTATATTGATGAGTTTTCAAATTTATACTTGCTCGTCTCACCTCGGCTTCTCGGTCCCTTTCGTATTTTTAAAGGACGTCAATAATGTCTCCTTTCGTGGCCAAAGTGGAATCAAATACCACCTCTGTCCCTATTCCTTACGGGACACGGGTAGCATAATTTAACTAAACTAACTAAGGGTGCCCGGAATCAATTTTATTTCTACGATTTTTATACAATTTTTCTTCCGTCGAATGTGGATTTTTCAACGGCAGAGCCACGCACGTGTAAAGTTTCAGGCTGAAAATCTTCGATCAAAGAACGAACTACCTTCAACTTGGAGGCTCGAAGCGCGAAAGGATTTGCCAAGAAGTAACGTATAGCAAAATTGTAGGGGAATCAAAGGGAAAGAAAGGGTGGATGGAAAGAGTGACAGAAGAATGCAGCATACGAGGAGCCAACGTCAGGGAGGATATGATTTATTATCGATTTCCAGAAGCGATATAGCTATACCTTGTTGAGTTCTTTTTCAGTCTTCTCTCGTTCTCTTTTTCTTCAGCTTTTGTTGCAGCATCGTTTTCATCTTCGACGTTCCTAAACGCAACTATCGTATATTCGCGAGAGGAATTTCGAATCGCAGTAGCCTGAATAATTTTGACCCAAAAATTCCCAAATCTTTCGGACCAAACTCGAAATTCGAGGGAAAATGAGCAATCTCAAATTACCAGTGGCTGAAATGAAAAAGACCAGCCCACTTTTCTAATGCGAGCCATATATTTCTAACATCTTCCCCTCTTCTTTTGAAGTGGCGACGTACGGTGACGCGACGCGCGTCAGCCACGAGGAGCCACGAGCCGTCGCGTGGGACTATGAGATTGCTTCGTTCGACTTCACTCTCCATTCTCACGGATACTTTGGAACCCTCTATACTCTTCGTCTCGCCGTCTGGTCTCTTATTCATTCTACCACCCACACATGGATCTTCAACGTATACGAAAAGCTCTCACAGCGTGTATACACGGTGAAAGAGCCTTTGTAGGTGTTCGTAGGAATGCTTGCAAATTTTGGCACTCCATTCCGACAAAGATAAATGTACGGGATCGCTCTGTTCCAAATTTGCTCGATTTTGGGAGAATTTGGACCTCGTTCGAAACCATTTTTAACCATTCTTGGAAATTCGACCGGTTTCTGGTTAATTTTTAACCCTACGTTATATTTTTGTTTTCTCGCCCTACGTTTTCGATCTTGCACATTTTTGCTTCCAATGCATGGATTTTTTTAAGAAAAAAAAAACGAGAAATTGAAAATATTCTAATTATTCGGGAAAAAAATAACAATAAAAATATAAACATCGGAGAAAAGTCTATGCAGCGTGGGTGTACGTAACCCAGAGCTCCAGTCGAGGGTGAATCTCTCATATGGGGTTTTAAACGTCAATTAACAATCCCCCTTGCGCAATGGCGGATAAGAGAAGTGTGAATTAACGTGTCTCAGTAGGTACCAAAATTACACGTTGAGACCTTTCGGCCCTTTTTTTATATATATTTTTTTTTCAAGAACAAGAAGGGCCTTAATTTAAAAAGTCTCGCGGTCAAATCATTGAACATAATTAGATCACACCTTTACAGCCGTCTCTTATGAATATATACATCAAATAAATACGCGTATACACACAGTTCTCCCTCTCTCCCTCGTATTTGGGGTTAAAAGGGCGCCTCGTTATGTAACGCTTCGTCGAGATACGCCTTCACGATTCTCGCCAAATCAATGACTTACACGCACACACCGAGAGAACGAGCGAAGGAAACTTCACTCTCCCTTCGGATAATTTATTTTCTGCATCATTATATTAACTTATACGACAAAAGCCGAACGTTGAAGTATGCGTGGGTAACTACTATTACTACTATAACCGTTATTAAGTCTTCACCATCTCTGTCATTTAGCACAAGTGTATACGTACACGTACACGAGAGATGATAATGCTGACGTTGCATATTGATAAAACGAAATTTGCTCAGCCCGACAATAGACGGTTTCTTTAAGAAGATTCGGCGTCGCAATAAAAGGAAATCAAGGAGTAATTAGAATTTCATACCGTGCTCGAATGTTTCGTTGAACAGTAAATTGTTAATCAAAATAATTATTATTATTCAATTGCATTCTTATCTTCCTTTTTCAAGACGTATCTAAATTGAGTTCAAGGAAATTCCAGTATCAATGCTGACACGACAAATTGGCGATAAGCGTAGACTTCCGCGGAAAATGATAATGCCGGCTTTTGCAATCGATCGAGACGTTTTCGGTATCCCGTGCGATAAAATCCGCGGAGTTCAGAAAACATAAAATATCTGGATTCGAATTTATTCGATTTTTCGTCGGAAGAAACGATTCGAAAGCTTTTGGAAGCCCGCCAGAAGGAAGTCCGCGTATTGCCCGTGCACGTCAACGGTCCTAATTTATTTATTCGTTTATCACAAAAAAGAAAAACAATATAGAAACGACGATTCTATGTAAAGCTCGCGCGTAGGTGACGTTATGCGTGATTTCCCGCAGCAAAATGCGAACCAATCGGTGTTTGGAAGCAACACTTGCAAGAAATTGACAAATTTGACGATCCAGTACCACACCGAAAAAAATTAGGGCCTTAATTATGCGATTTTCTAGTTGGCATGATTATCGAAATATTTGGAATAACCATAAACATAGTTAGAATTACTAGAAAAATATTTTTGGTGCCATATTTAACTGTTGGGATAGTTAAAATTGCTGTACATTTTTTTTCGGTGTATTAATAATAATTTTTATTTCGTAAAAACGTTCGAGGTATAAAAAAAAGGGTCCCGGTATCGAAACCTCCATCGGCTGGTACCGTTAGAAATTAGGCTACGATAAAGAAAAAAAGGCTATTAGGCACGAGTGGTCAGTAGACGAAAATTGCTCCTAAAAATTTAAATTAGTTTTTCGACGATCTTTTTATTCCCGCCGCTGCTACTACTACTACTACTACTATTTTGAGACACGCAAGCATTTCTTAAAAATCTTTGCACGATTTTTGCCGCGTATATCCAGGACCAGCGATTATAGCGAAAAGGGTTAGCCACCGAAAAATTACCACGAAATACCACAAGACATTTTTATAGCCTTTGATTGGAGCGACGGTAGCGGATGTAATTGCCACGAAATATTTAGAATATCCAAAGATTGGAAGGACCTTTATATATATAAACATTTTTTTTTCTCACAAGAAACATTTTGACCACCGGACGAGTACAATCTGCTTTTATAAAGGAATTTAAACACCACCGAGTGAATGTTAATAGGAACTCGGCTGACGATGATAATTGTTGTCCGCTGAATTTTTATCACATTTTCTCAATTTCATAAAATTTCCGAAACAATATAAAATTTTAATTATCAGTTATCTTGATTTTTAGAAAAATTTGCAATTTCTAATCCAGCAGATAAAATTTAACGGTTCGTAAATTCGTACGGTGACGAATTTTCAATATCACTCCCAGGCATTCTTATCAAGCGTGAGAAGAAATGGTGAAACGAAGGCGCTGAGATGTAATTTTTTTCTCTCAATTGTTCTATATTTTACCATGTATGTAAGCTGTAATTGGTCTTATTTTGACATTCCCCGGTTGCTTTTAAGGTTTACCATACGCCCATCACTCAAAAGCGACGTAACAGGCATCGAATCAAGTTGAGCTGCTGATGTTGATATTCTCTTTGGCCGTTTGAAGTTTTTTATCAAGCAGTTGCATATTTGCAATCGAACTTGTTTCTACCAAAACGATATTGAAATGAATTAAAACACGTGGTGCAAAATATATTTCATTCAGTCCGTGTGTGTATATATCCGATATTCGAGAGAATTGTTTATTCCTATGTAAAAGGCTCTGCTTGAAAGCATGAAAGATGTTCAGAATTTCATGTTCGCAAAAGAAACTGGAATCATCATCAACTCGTGCAGTTTCAGTTTCTTCGACTTTCTATATATACATCTTACTTCTCCTCTGGGTGCAGTTACAATTTTTTTTTCTTGCCCAAGAATGGTATCCTCGCATGATCGTTTCAGATTTTGTAATTCGTCTTATCTGACATTACAATCTGTACTTTTCAATCCGTCTCCCTCAAGTATTCTATTTCGACGGCTAAAAAACGTACCTCTTTTGGGCGCACCTTCGGTGACAATCGAGTCGAGGAAATTGCAGCGTAGAAATTGCAGAAGGTGTCTGCGGCGAAAATGCTCGCAAAGGCGAGCTTTCACTGCTGCGAAGCTAGTTGCCAATTTTTTTTCGTACAGGAAACGCTACTTCATATGTACCAAGATGCTTCTCAGAAATTCTACTCACGTTGCGGCATAAAATTATTTATTTTTATGTATGTTTCCTACTTTTTGCGATTTTATATATATATATACATTCGCTCCCTTCTTTAAAGGACAATGGTCATACACGAAAGAGGATATTTATCAGCGATTCCATTTGTGGGAAAGTCACGCAATTATCCCAGCGGCAAATCTGAGCGGCAGCTGTGTGTATTCCAAGTTTGGGTAGTACCGTAGAACTTGCGTGCAAGTTTCTCGCGGTGGTAGGTAACGTGAGTTACATTTAAGGCATTTGATGTCTTAATTGGAAGAGGGAGAGCTGTTGTTTACCTTTTAAAAGTGAATCTTTTCTCTTACAGGTACATTCGCTCATTATTGCCATTGTCGTTGCTAGTTTCACCCTCGACTGTTTTAATTGGAGCGCGAACACCTTCGCTCGCTCTTATTTTTTTTTTATTTTTTTATTTTCAGGCCAGATCCGTTCCTCGTATCAATCGGAAGCACCAAATATTGTCTCGACGTAAACCTTGGGTCACTTACGAATTTAGAAAATGCTCGAAACCCATTTCTCCGGCGTGAGATAAAGCCCACGCGTGATTCGTAAAAGTATTTAAAAGAAATAAATAAATAAGTAAATAAATAAAAAATAACTCGATAAAGCTGCAAGATCCGAATAAAATGATCCGGATGCGTGTGCGCAACGGTAGTGGTACGCAGAGATTTATTTGCAGTGCTGAAAAAAATATATGACATCAGCAATTTTAACGAGCAATGTTTCTTTCGAACTATCTTAACTTCGGAACGCATGATTCTGGTTTTAAGATCGAACTTTCTCGTAACTTTTGCATAGATTAAATCTGTCAGAAAACAAGTGAGAGTATATAGCGTGAAAAGCAGAGTTGTTAAAATCAAGCGATGTCGCTACTTCGGAACACGGTAATATAATACCAAGGGAACAGTAATCTCAATGCCCGCGGTAATAAAGTGTGCAGCAACAGCTGCCGTTCGTTACTTCTTGATTCCAAATCAATACTCTCAAAGTACTGAGCGCAACAAGCTCGTTTTCTTCATTTATATACTCGCAGATAAGTGCCAATACGATTTCAAAGAATGGGCTTATAACGAATCAGCGAGACCCTCCTTTGCCGTTTCTTCGCCTTACATTCTTCCAACTTTTTACGCGCGATGTCGTTAAAGATGGGAGAGATCACCTTTTACAAATTTAGAAGATATTTTCGGAAATATTTCGATTGGCTCTCGAGAATTCCCATCCCGAGACGTCGCTCTTCTCTCTTTTCTCCGAGAAACGGTGGCTTCTTCGTGCTTCGCCGTTCCTTTTCGATTCTTACGACGTTGGGTGGAAGCCGTCTAATTAATTAATCAAGCCAACGTCTGCCATGCTTACACCGTCTACGTATGATTAAGTCAAGAGTCAATGTATTAACTTTGTTTCACCCACATTAAAAATCTCATTACGGTATCGTGAGAGAAACGGAGGTGAAGAAAGAACCGTCCACGATCTCTTTAGTCCTACGCTACACGAGTCCTCTCCATGTGCAACCCACTGAAATTTCTTTTCAAGAGAAATAAGAGAAGCGGATGATGGTAGGCGCTTCAAGTACGCGACGTGTATTGTGACGAGGCGACTTTTCGAGAAGCCGTCTCGTCCATGAAAATCATCGCCTAGAAGTATTCTAGAATTTTCTTAGCCTTAAGCTAAGAAAATCGGCAAAAGAAATGCCACGCGCCGTGATTGTATGGAGTTCAATGCCCTCGACCTGGGAGGTTCTGCGAGTCGAGAAGGGGATCAGGCGGGGCTATCGGTATTGTATCCGGAGCGCCTGAGACTCGGGTGGGATAACAATAGCGAAATCGGCGAAGTGCAGAATGCGCTTCCCTAATTTCGCGAGGGAGTCGAGCGAGGTATCGAATTAAAGCTCCTCGCGAATTAGGGAAGCAGCCGCGAGGACATCGATGCAACTGCACTTCATAAAAAGATATGAGCCGTAGAAACTCATAGAAGGATCGTGAAAAACTCTACATTAGTCACACGAGCCCAATAATTCCGGGGCAAAAACTATCGAACTCGAGATCGTTCGATCGATCGGTTGAGAGGGATCCGCAACGATAAATAGGCGAGCCCCTCGAGGTCTCGCTCTCACTCGTTCGATTCAGAGAGACGAATCTCTGTCCGTCATCGTCGCGAATCCCTTGCCGATTATACCCCTTGAGCGGGTTGCATTACGAGTTAGTCGCGTTCACCCTTTTTGGTATTGGGCCCGAGAGCCCACAAGTATTTTGTGTTACCCCGAGATACGGGGCGAGAATATCCTGCTAGGACCTGTAGAGTAGCAGTGATATTGTGGGTGAACCCGAATGAAGGGATTGTAAAGAAAGACTTACCGAAAGTGCGACGTAGTGGACGAGTAGAGGAGCCGTCCTTTCTTATTTGAAGGGCGGAACACGGTGTGTTCCTAAGGACTTGGGGAGTATTCCCCAGGAGGACATTGGTGCTACAAAGTTCCGGGGCAGGGTGCGAAGCATCGTGTCCGGAGGCGACCAGGGATCCCGCGGAATTTGGAGAGCGGAGAGACCGTTCCGCATTGGAAAGAAGGGCCGGTGAATTCCTCAAGAATTCCGCCCTAACTGCAATTGGAATTTCCATCCCAATAGGCAGTTAAGGCTTTTGGGGCCAATCCAAGGGCATACGGGAAGGGTCGGAGCGCGCAGTGGCTCCGAACCCCCTCTCTCCATAATCAACGCATCGGGGAGATGCAGTTGCGCCGTATCCAGCCGACATAGTCAGCCGATCCGGGGAAAGGGCCCTGCGTCACGGGTGACGTCAGCCGCCGAGTTGCCGAGGGAGACGAGTAGCTACGACGCATCGCGGTGGGGGCAGCGAGGGAGACCACGCGCCCAACAAGGATGAGAACATCGGGATCTGCGAACGATGAGTAGACTTTGATATGTGATTGCGATATATATATATATATGTACGACGTCTCTGGCGTGACGTCACGTAGAAGCGACCATATGTCCTAGAGAGAGTAAGAGCGAAACACTGTATTAGAAAGAAACGATAGAATCCGTTTATGTATGAGTGACGTCGGAACGTCTCAAAATTATGAGTGATGATGCGATTAGTTGCAGCGGGTTAAGTTAAGTTAAGATTGCGAGATATCATGTAGGATATGAGAGAATGATTCGTGCACCCGAAATTTATGTATTTTCTATTGAATTCAAATATATATTCTATTTTGCCTATAGTCTTACCATATTCGGGGTTACTATTTATTCATAGTGTTGCTACCATGAGAACCCATGGACAGACCCTGAACTGAGCTAGTCAGGTCTAGTTTTCGGAATAAATAGTGCGACCACTAATTCGGTAGCAGCGAGGAGCCGCGTCTCTTTTATGCGCCACTCGGGAGGAATCAAAGGGGGGAGATCGCTCAGCGGCGAGCCGTCCCACCCTAACTGCAACTGCAGTTAGAAGTGGTACGACGGTGGGGTTTTCCGTCCCATGATTCAGGGCGGGAGGTAAGACCACGCACCTCTTCCAGGTGTGTGATCCCGAATGAGACCCGAGTGTGACGTTATAAAAATTGGCGCCCAACTTTCGGGGCCCGAGAAAAATTATAAGTTCAATTTTTCTGGAATAGGTGAAATTAGATTTAGAGTAATAGCATGGTCATCGTAAAAATTTGGCATCATAAAACTGTACAGAATTCATGTAAATGGAAAGGAATTGGTGACGTAAGGATTTTGGTCGGAAAATAAGAAATGCGATATTAAGAAATTTTTTTTTTTTATTGAAAATTTTTCTTTTCTTAGGATATCTTTTTACATATGAAAGAGATTACATTTGGTTTTCTTATTATAAAAATCGGCCAAGAATCAGGAATTTCCACGAATCTGCCTGCTGTCTTTTTCGGTCACTAGACAAAAATTAACATCCATAATCAGCATCATCTGGCGCCCAGCGGATTCTTTCTGTGCGATTTGTTTTGTTTGATGAAATGTCCTCGGTGTAGAGTCTCAGAGGTGAGAGCTACCCAAGCGTAGGAAATTAGTGTTAGTCGTGATCGACTCTAGTGGTAGTCCATCTGTGTGGCGGTGACGTAGTCACGCAGCAGTGTCAGTGGCGAACCAAGAGCCGACTCACAGCTGTAGGATCAGCGCGAAGCCTGTGGGCGTGGTGACGTAGTCATCGTAGCGGCTGATTCCTACCTGACAGGATACACTTGCGTACTGTTCCTGTGTTTTGTGTTATTGTTGTCATTCGTAGCGTCTTGTTGAAGTTTAGAGTATCCGGAATAATGCGAGGAAAAGAGTAAATAGGGATCTTGAGCATTTTGTGAACCTGTCGAATCATTTGTTTATTTATTTATTTATTTATTTATTTACGCGGCTATTTATTTATTATTGTGGGTCTAGTAAATTATTTATTTGTGGGTCTATTAATTTATTAATTATTGTGGGTCAATTAATTTATGTATTAATTTATTTATTTATTCAGTGGCGTATTTATTTATTTATTTATTTATTTAAATAAGTGATGTCGACGAGGGCACAATTAGAGGCCATGTCGGCAGACGAGCTGAGAGCTCGCGCCGAAGAATTGGGTATTAATGTCGAGGGAGCGGACGATGAAATGCGTAGGTCGATCTTATGGTATCTGCAGAGGCAGTCGGATTCGTCCTATGCAACTGCATCGCCTACTGGCGCAACAGGACCGACGAGGGTTTCCTTTTCGGGAGATGCGTTTAGGACAATGGCGACGAATGCAAGTTCCGTGACGGAAAATTATCAATCCACCAGGACTCGGAATAATCCTAGTCGTATTTGGGATTCCGTCAGAAAATGGGGAATTAGTTACGATGGAAAAGGAGAGGTTGAGGCTGAAGATTTTTTATTCAAATTACGCGAGTACAAAGAAGCCTGTAATTTTACGGATCTTGAACTTTTATCGGTTTTGCCGTTTTTATTTAAAGGGATAGCGATCCAATGGTATCAAGTGAATAAATCTACTTGGGATTCTTGGTTAGATTTCGTAGATGCATTTAGATTGAGATTTGGAGATCAAGCTGCTGGACCAGACCAATTGGCACGCTTGATTAAAAAGGTACAAGTACCTGGAGAAAAGACCTCCGATTATGTTACCAAGATGGCAGTGGCCCTGGAAAGGTTATCTTTTCCCTTGCCGATTATGCAAAAACTTGACATAATTTATGGGAACTTACTCCCGGGAGTCAAAGTATTTGTTGATCGAGATCAATTCCATTCGTTAGCCAAATTGGAACAATTGGTTGCCCAGAAAGAGAGCACGATCCAATCTGTATTCGGCAATAGCCGTACTTTTGCTGTCGAAGAAAATAAATCAGAAAATAAATCCACGCCAAGTACCAGTCGCTTAAATTCATCTAATTTTACCGAAAATCGAACGTCCACTAGTCAAGTAAAATCGCACTTCCAGTCGTCTGGAAGAAAGAATAAACCAACTAGGGAAAATAAATCTCAAGCCGCCTCATCCAATACCGAAGTAATTGAGACTCCCCGAGATAACCGGAAGTGTTACAATTGCAACAGGACCGGACATCTCCACAGCCGATGCAAAGCCAAAAAGACGATATTTTGTTTCACGTGCGGTAAAAAGGGTGTGATTAGGAGCGCCTGCCCTCGTTGTTCGGGAAACGCGTAAGGGAGCCACTTCTCCGAGCCGGAATTTTGGTTCCCCCGTTGCATAAGGCTCAAGATCGTAGTGATATAGTGAAATTAACCAATTGGGAAACGGTTACCCAATTTCCTCGTATTTTTGTAACTATTTCCATCGGTGGAAATAGAGTGACCGCATTGATCGATACGGGAGCAAATCGCTCCCACTTGAACCGCGAAGGTCAAGTGATCGCGGAGGAACTGGGACTGACAATTCATGAGACAACGGCATCAGTTATTTTAGCCGATGGTTCGTTAGCTCCCGTGGAGGGAGAAGTCGAAGTCCCAGTGTGTGTAAAGGGAAAGACGCGCCCTTTACGGTTCCGGATACTAAGTAAATTGTCCAATGAATGTATTTTAGGAATGGATTTTTTGAGTTGCTTCCAGATTATTTTGAATTTCGAAAGTGAAACCTGGAGTTTTTCCAAAACTCCACATGTCACTTACCCCTTTAGGGAACAGGGTTTGTCAGTGTTAGAAACTGCGGAAAGTTGTTCGGGTCTGCGGGAAATGTCTCGGACTCAGTCCGAAGTGTTAGAAGACTTCTTGAAAAAGGAGGTACCCATTCCGCGGAAATTAGGATGTACTAATTTAATAGAGCACAAAATTGATGTAGAGGGGCATACCCCAATCAAGCAGCGATATCGGCCTGTTAATCCGATACTGCAGGAAGCGATTTACGAAGAAGTAGATCGCATGTTAAAGGAAGAAATCATTGAGCCCTCTGAAAGTGCTTGGTCCACCCCAATAGTTATGATTAGAAAGCCTAATGGCAAGTACAGGTTTTGCCTAGATTATAGGGCGGTAAACGCCGTGTCGAAAAAAGACGCTTATCCGCTTCCGTTGATGGCCAGTATTTTGGAGAAGTTACGATCGGCAAAGTATTTGTCGACTATTGATTTAAGTCAGGCTTACCACCAGATACCAATGGCATCTGATAGTAAGGAAATAACTGCCTTCACGGTCCCGGGTCGCGGTCTGTTTCATTTTCGTAGAATGCCATATGGGCTTACGGGGGCACCAGCCACTTTTCAGAGACTCCTTGACAAGATAATTGGTCCAGGTATGGAACCACACGCCTTTGCGTATTTGGATGACATTATTTTAGTGTCGAAAAATTTTGAAGCTCATTTGGAATTGATCAAGAAGGTTTTGGGGAAGATTAAAGAAGCAGGATTAACCATCAACCCCGAAAAATGCGAATTTTGTAAGACTCAGGTCAAATATCTGGGGTTCTTGGTTAACCAAAATGGTCTACAGGTAGACCCAGAGAAAGTCGCCCCAGTAGTCGAGTATCCCAGACCGAACAACTTGAAGCAATTGAGGCGATTTTTAGGTATGGCCTCGTGGTATAGGCGATTCATAGACAACTTTTCGCAGATAGCGGCCCCGTTAACGTCCTTGTTAAAAAAGAATACCCAGTGGGTTTGGGGGCCAGAGCAGGAGAAGGCCATGGACACGTTGAGGGAGCGGCTGACGCAGCCTCCGACCCTCAAGTGTCCCGACTTCTCGGTGCCGTTCGTGGTGCAAACGGACGCCAGTGGGACTGGCGTAGGTGCCGTTTTGACCCAAACGGTAGATGAGTGCGAGCATGTGGTTGCCTATGCGAGTCGTTCCTTGTCCGACGCGGAAAGGAAGTATAGCACCACGGAACAGGAGTGCTTGGCGGTCTTATGGGCGATTAAGAAGTTCCGTCCGTATTTGGAAGGGTATCATTTTACGGTTGTTACGGACCACGGGAGTCTCCGTTGGCTTCAAGCTAAAAAAGAACCAGCTGGCCGATTAGCCCGCTGGATCTTGGAACTCCAGCAATACGATTTTCGGATAATACACCGTAAAGGAGCCCTCAATCATGTCCCAGACGCCTTGTCACGACTGCATGGGGAAGAATTAGCGGCCATTGCAGACACTCAAGATGAGTGGTATCTGGGAAAGTTACGCCAGATTAGACAAAACCCTGAAGACTTTCCTGATTGGAAGGTAAAGAACGGACGGTTGTATTTGCGGCGGGTCAATGATCGGTTGAGGCTGTTAGGGGAAGACCTAGACCAGTGGAAGCTGGTAGTGCCTGCCGAGTTACGCCAACGTGTGCTGGCGGAGGGACATGACGCTCCCGAAGCTGGACACTTCGGCATCGAGAAGACATATAAAAGAATTGCGTTGCAATATTTTTGGCCGCGTATGTTTCACGACATTAAAGCGTACGTCAACCGTTGTGGGAAGTGTCAGAGGTGCAAGGTCGAACAGCGACCTGCAGCTGGTTTCATGAGACCAAAGAAGGCGAGAAGACCGTGGGATACGGTATGCGTCGATTTGATGGGTCCATTTCCGACAAGTAGCGCCGGAAATAAATATGTCATTGTCTTCCAGGACTTATTTAGTAAATGGATTGAGTGTCGACCGATTCGGGTCGCGGACGGTCGTACGGTGTGCGACATGTTAGAAGATTGCATCATTTGGCGTTGGGGCACTCCCCGTTGCCTGTTAATGGACAACGGGACTGAGTTCGTAAATAGTGTCGTCGAACGCATGGCAGATGCCTTGGGGATGCATCTCCTCCATGTGCCACCGTACCACCCGCAAGCGAACCCGGTCGAAAGAATAAACAGAATCCTGAAGACAATGATCGTGACGTATATCGAAGGGGAAGATCATCGTACGTGGGACAGACACTTACGCGAATTCCAATTCGCGTACAACAGCGTCTTCCACACTTCCCTTGGGATGTCCCCCTCGTTAGTTAATTTGGGTAGGGAGACAGTCCCAGGTAACTCCCTTCGTAGGGAGGAAGAAGGTCCAGCTGAAGCTCCAAGAGTGGACGGTAGTCCCTGGAGGCAGAGGATGGCCCGGATTCCGGCCCTGCATAATTTGGTGAGACAGAATTTGAATCGCGCTTTTGAAAGACAAGCGAAGTATTATAATAAGAAGCGCTCGGACCGCACCTTTCAGGTGGGTGATTTGGTGTTAATGAAACACCGGATAAAATCCTCGGCGCATAGAGGAACGTCTCAGAAACTATGGCCGAAATTTAAGGGACCGTTTAGAGTCACGAGGGTAATTTCCCCCGTAGTGTATGAGCTCTCGCGATTTACTCGCGGCATCATAGAACCAAGGGCTCATATTAAATCCCTTAAACCGTATAGGGCCCCTGAATAGATGGATTCAGGGCGGACAATTTACTCGCGACACCAAGAGTGTGTTTTGTTTGTTAGTTAATTAATTGTGCCTCGTGGAGTAGGCCGTAACGATTGTGTGTGTTAGGTTAATTTGTTGGAGTCACCTCGCGGAGTAGGTGCTAAGAGGAATAATTAGGATTATTAGTATTAATGGTACCACAGTCTTCATGGAGTAGGACATTAAGAAATAATAAGAAATGAGGGAGTAGGGGGACGCCACCCCGAAATAAGGTGCTCGGCACGACCTCATAGGAGTCGGTCACGGTTGCCCGTTGGGGACCCCAGGTGACGCTCCACTGGCTAGGTTTGGACGCAAATCTAGGTCAGGGCCAATTCCAGGAAGGAACTGTCCCGCCGGAAGGAATTCTGAGGGAATTCCAGAGTTGTTGATTATGGGATTCCGGAATGTAATTAATTGGTAGGAATTCCAAAAATTCAGTATCGTTCAGGGTATTTGAGAACTGCCAAAAATTAGTTTGGGAAAGATTCGTGGAAGGTAATTGAAAGTTAGCGGTTTAATTAAATGGTTGGCCGACCTTAAGATAACACCTATAAAATTCCCTTACGAGTACCATTTCTTTTCCACATCTCTTTCATTAAGACGAACTAAAGTCGCTGAACGATAAAAACTGTCTTCGGATTTTGATTGTATAATATTATTTAGGCATTGCAGGCCTTGCGTTCCGAAGCAGTTAATTTGAGATTAGGATTAATTTTTTGTAACTTGTAGTGCAGGGTTGCAAAAATTTAGAATGGACTCTCATTAACCCGTATTGCATATGTGAACCAAATGATCTGTTTTTCTTCTCAAGGGATTTCGCAGGGTCGAGGGATGATTTTCACCAAGTTGTGAAAGTCGGTCTTTCAAGACCTTGGCTTTCATCTTGGTGGGGGGGTTTGTGACGAGGCGACTTTTCGAGAAGCCGTCTCGTCCATGAAAATCATCGCCTAGAAGTATTCTAGAATTTTCTTAGCCTTAAGCTAAGAAAATCGGCAAAAGAAATGCCACGCGCCGTGATTGTATGGAGTTCAATGCCCTCGACCTGGGAGGTTCTGCGAGTCGAGAAGGGGATCAGGCGGGGCTATCGGTATTGTATCCGGAGCGCCTGAGACTCGGGTGGGATAACAATAGCGAAATCGGCGAAGTGCAGAATGCGCTTCCCTAATTTCGCGAGGGAGTCGAGCGAGGTATCGAATTAAAGCTCCTCGCGAATTAGGGAAGCAGCCGCGAGGACATCGATGCAACTGCACTTCATAAAAAGATATGAGCCGTAGAAACTCATAGAAGGATCGTGAAAAACTCTACATTAGTCACACGAGCCCAATAATTCCGGGGCAAAAACTATCGAACTCGAGATCGTTCGATCGATCGGTTGAGAGGGATCCGCAACGATAAATAGGCGAGCCCCTCGAGGTCTCGCTCTCACTCGTTCGATTCAGAGAGACGAATCTCTGTCCGTCATCGTCGCGAATCCCTTGCCGATTATACCCCTTGAGCGGGTTGCATTACGAGTTAGTCGCGTTCACCCTTTTTGGTATTGGGCCCGAGAGCCCACAAGTATTTTGTGTTACCCCGAGATACGGGGCGAGAATATCCTGCTAGGACCTGTAGAGTAGCAGTGATATTGTGGGTGAACCCGAATGAAGGGATTGTAAAGAAAGACTTACCGAAAGTGCGACGTAGTGGACGAGTAGAGGAGCCGTCCTTTCTTATTTGAAGGGCGGAACACGGTGTGTTCCTAAGGACTTGGGGAGTATTCCCCAGGAGGACATTGGTGCTACAAAGTTCCGGGGCAGGGTGCGAAGCATCGTGTCCGGAGGCGACCAGGGATCCCGCGGAATTTGGAGAGCGGAGAGACCGTTCCGCATTGGAAAGAAGGGCCGGTGAATTCCTCAAGAATTCCGCCCTAACTGCAATTGGAATTTCCATCCCAATAGGCAGTTAAGGCTTTTGGGGCCAATCCAAGGGCATACGGGAAGGGTCGGAGCGCGCAGTGGCTCCGAACCCCCTCTCTCCATAATCAACGCATCGGGGAGATGCAGTTGCGCCGTATCCAGCCGACATAGTCAGCCGATCCGGGGAAAGGGCCCTGCGTCACGGGTGACGTCAGCCGCCGAGTTGCCGAGGGAGACGAGTAGCTACGACGCATCGCGGTGGGGGCAGCGAGGGAGACCACGCGCCCAACAAGGATGAGAACATCGGGATCTGCGAACGATGAGTAGACTTTGATATGTGATTGCGATATATATATATATATGTACGACGTCTCTGGCGTGACGTCACGTAGAAGCGACCATATGTCCTAGAGAGAGTAAGAGCGAAACACTGTATTAGAAAGAAACGATAGAATCCGTTTATGTATGAGTGACGTCGGAACGTCTCAAAATTATGAGTGATGATGCGATTAGTTGCAGCGGGTTAAGTTAAGTTAAGATTGCGAGATATCATGTAGGATATGAGAGAATGATTCGTGCACCCGAAATTTATGTATTTTCTATTGAATTCAAATATATATTCTATTTTGCCTATAGTCTTACCATATTCGGGGTTACTATTTATTCATAGTGTTGCTACCATGAGAACCCATGGACAGACCCTGAACTGAGCTAGTCAGGTCTAGTTTTCGGAATAAATAGTGCGACCACTAATTCGGTAGCAGCGAGGAGCCGCGTCTCTTTTATGCGCCACTCGGGAGGAATCAAAGGGGGGAGATCGCTCAGCGGCGAGCCGTCCCACCCTAACTGCAACTGCAGTTAGAAGTGGTACGACGGTGGGGTTTTCCGTCCCATGATTCAGGGCGGGAGGTAAGACCACGCACCTCTTCCAGGTGTGTGATCCCGAATGAGACCCGAGTGTGACGTTATAGTATGTATATATGTATACACACTTCCTACGATTTCTTGACTAATTAGGTACCGGCGCAGCTTCGCCTCTATCACTGTTTATTGAGATTAAATATTCCCGTCCACTCAATTTCGGCCTTTTTTTAAATTTTTTTTTCTCCAGAAATCCTTTTGGAAGTAAGCCAAGTGTGCTTTTCAATTAAATACACAGCTGCTGCATGATTTTAACAACGTCGCGGGACGTTTCTCGAATTTTTTTGCAAAAACCGTTCGGTGTAAATAATTTTTTGTTATATTCCCCAAACGACCGACGATGGATCTCTTGGATTAAAAAAAAAATTATTGCGAAGCTCGAAATATTCAATCATTGAAACGGTGTGAGAAAATCACCTGGGAATTCAACGCGAGTCAACTGGGTTCCCGGTATTATCGGTAACTCTCACCTCGGTTTTATGCAACGACACTAAGAAGAAGAAACGCGAAGGAAAAAGGGATGAGACATTCGAAAAGCGACGTGGGTTGCTCATACAAGAGTGTCGATCCTGTCCGCGTGGGATCATCTTTGTGTGCGAAAACTTATCTCGGCTCCAGTCCAGGTCGTTACCCAGATAAACCGCGTATTCCGATCCTCATCGTGTGCGATCTGAATTTCTTCTATTTCCATTCCATCTGTGTCGTTGATAGACTCCGGCTGTAGGAGTCGCGCCTGGCAAGGATGTCACGCGAGAATGTTCGTTCTCGTAGGAATTTTGAATCACACCTTTCCGCGTGACACACCTAGGGCCAAAACCGGAGCGAATCGCGCTACCGCTGCAATCACCGGTACCGGAATCAGGGTGTCCATAATTCGAGGCAAATTTCCGATCGCCCGGTATCGGCCAAGGCAGTATCCGCCTGGCCCAGAATTCCTACTTCGGCAGTTCCGATCGTTAACACCTCCAGCAATTTCTCAAGCAAGTGGAGGGCGAAAATTTTAGCTGGAGTGACGCCGTTACGTCCAGCCTACTACGGGGTATTAGCATAAACTGTGCTATTTTAGCGAAACTCAAAGAAGGAAAGCGTACAGTAATCTTTACCTTGTCTGGATTGTTACCTATGACAAGACGTCCCACAACGCAAATACTACTTACATTAGCGAGTGTGGGCTCGTCGTCAAATCGTGTAGGCTTGACCGTTTTCAGTGCGTGTCGTATTTGGCGATATACGATGCGACAAAGTCGTGTAGGTTCGTTCCTACTTATCTCGAACGCAATGAAAGTAACAACGACGGCAATGTGAAAGCGATCCTTTCTGGATATTAATTGGAAATTGCGTCAAAGTGACACCCCGAGTTATTTCCATCGTAACGTAACGTTGCAATCATACAATTCTTCCGCGCGGCTGATTGCTAATACCGATGGAAGCGCGGGATGATGAAAAGCTGAAATTTATTCGCTGTCAAGAGAATTCCATGTCTGGCTTCTTGACAGTTGGCAAAATAGTAATAGTAAATTTAGGATGACTAGTGGACACCTTGTTTATCTTTCTCATGCAGGCGATGTTCCACAAATAGTCATTTCAGACAGGGTTGTTATTTCGGAAATAGCTCGACCCAGACTCGACGTCGTCGACGCGAAATGAGCTGCGGGTACCCGTGTGCGTCTTCCCTTTTTATTACAATCTCGAGCTCGGGTGTCCCGTGCCGTCCAATTTCCCCCGTACTTGGCAGATCGTGTGTATGTATGTGTGTAGTGGATTAGAATCACAATGATAACGAGGATGATGACGGCGATGATGGTGATTCATCATGTTATAATTGTCCGGGCTGTAGAATTCACAATAAAAAGTGGACAAAAGCTGCTCGAGTAGTTCCCGTTAAGAACGAAACTACCAATTCGTTTTGCTTCTTTTCTACAGCGTTTCCTTCGCTTTCAGGCCAATCGTATGTGATATACCCACGCTTGGATTAACACCTGCTTGTTAGCTGCTACGTCTGACGAACTGTTGAAATCAACGTAATTTGTCTTTTCGAAGACGTGACGTCATCGGAATTATATTTCCGTAACTGGACTCTTCCGGTCAATTCCCTTTATCCTCTTGCTCGAAATATCGCCCTTTTGCGTCCTTAGCGGAAAAGAAATTCTAAGTACGCTGAAATTATATGGAAACCCGGAAAAAAAAAATCGTACCATACCAAAACATGAATTTTTTGTCTCCTTTTCGCGTCGACTTCTTTTCTTTACATTATTTATTTATTTATAAGCCACGCGATGTTTTGCCGGATAAATAAATAAAGAGAAGAGAAGAGAGTAAGTAGTTTGTTTTCTCCCGATGTCACATATCCTTTTTTATTTTTCGAGAAGTCAACTCGGTTGTCGGGGAACGGGAAAAAAATATATATATGTGTGTTTTTTGCGGTTACGTTGAGAGTCATTTCGAACATGAATCCAAGGAGTAATTCATGAATATGTCAATGCGCGTTTTCTTGAAAGCAAAGAAGCTCGACATGAAAGTTATTACATGCCCTCTTTCAATCATACATTATACTCGTTTGTATTGAAATACAGGATTGTCACGAATTTTCAAATCCCATGGGGCGTTCTTTCTTACCCGCGTATTTACGAATTCACAAAATTATTTTCTAAATTGGGATTTATCAAATGGGAGGGACCTAAAAAAAAACATAGCGGAGTCAAGGCACGATTTTAAACATCGGGTGCAATTTTTTTTGCGTTGAATTTTGAGATTTTTCAAGTGATCGGAATTTATAAAATATAAGCGAAATTTGCGATTGGGCCGGTACGAATCCTAAACGAAGAAATTTCGTTGCGGGAGAACGAATTCTCAAAATAAATAACAAATTTTGGCGAAAATTAACTTTCTTTTTTTCTTTATTTGGCACGACTCCATTCTTAATAATTCCACGGTTTAATGAATAACTTTTCAATGAGAATTTTCCCCTTGCTTTAATAACATATTTCGCCACCAGATGGCGTGACCCCATTCGACGGATCCCGATACCTTGGCGTGGCTATTTGTGCCTTAACTTTAACGACATCGTTATAAATTTTTTCGTCGGAGAAAAGTGAGAAATTGAGTGTGAGAAAATTGCTGCGTTTTGCGCATTGATAACCCGCAGCGGTGAGAATCGTTCCTAGAACAAAAGCCGCGTACTTCGTCGAAAGAAACTTGTCGGAAATTATCCGGGTCATTTTCTTTTCTCACCTCGCAGGTTTATCATTCTCCCGATGTTCGAGAAAATGAAATAAAAGTAGGGGGAAAAAAAAGGTGGCGATCGTTTCTCTCTTGCTTTTACACTCAAACGGAACAAAACTAAGTACTTAACGCATCGTAAAAGGGTGGAATTTTAGCTTGCAAAGGAAAGAGAAGCAATCAGGTCCGATAATTTGCACCCAACACTCAATAAGCGTTACTTCTTATTTCCTTCTCTTTTTTTTTTAACACGTTCATCGTCGAATTCGATCATCGTTTCGAGGCTCATAAAAAAGTACGCTGTTAATTAAGACTTCGAAGTACTCTATACTACACTAAAAGCCACCATCGTTCTCCCATCGTATAATAAAATGCTCGATTTCAAAACAGATAACGAGGCGCTATGTCGGACTTAATTTTTGCCTCCTTCTTTCGCCGATATTTACGATACGCTCTTACGATTCCAATTTGCGCTTTTTTCGCCGGCTTTTTATATTTTGTAGCGGCGACAAAGGCCCCTCGGCCTTTGATGTCCGTCTTCAGTTGGACGTGTTATTAAATTGTCCGTTTCATTTTTCTCCTTTTTCTCGCCGAATTTCCAAATACCGTTTCATTAAGCGCGGCTTCTTAAATTCCTAATTTGTAACGGCAAAGAAAATGACAAGGAAATTGCAATTTTTTCGTCGAACACATCCGAAACAAAACAGAGTCCACTTATCCTCCTAGTATACCGGCGAACCAACCAAAAATAGTGCCATCCCTTTTCCCTCAAACCATCCTATTTTTAAGACCGAAAAGTTTCTTTGCGAAGACCCAGCCACGAGTTCCATCTGTGCAGAGAACCGTAGGACGAAAGGTTTTATGACGAACAAGTTTCATTTTTCCTTCTCGACTTGCCGTTTTGCCAATGCATTCATCCATAGTTTATTTGTTCATGTGGGATGAGAATGCTTGAGAAGACAGTTTCTTGCGTACCATGTTTGTTGTTAGAATCCTTCGCGTGATTGACAGACCGACCATTGCTTTCTGTTTGGGAAAGAGTAGAACGAGCCGATGTTATCTCCATGTACAAAAGACATACCAAATGTATCCATAGTCGTTTAACTTTGCTCTTATACATGTTAAAACAAAGTTCCGTTTTACATTTCGAGGTTGAGAGTCGGAGGGAGGTAACTGCGACGATTCGGGCGTGACTCGCGCCCTTTTGGTTCTCAGTGGTCCATGTATGCACAGTTGGACTGACGGTGGAAGCGAACTAAACAATTGATTTCAAGGTTACAGTATCCATGTCAGAATTCCGAAGTACTACGTTTTTTCTCCGATTCGAACAGTAAATAGAAACAGAAGGGAACGGTGGTACCGAATATACGAACTTCGACGGAGGCGATTAAAGTTTCCTTTTCGAGTACACGTGGCGACGCACGATTTTGTTTTTCCCCGATTTTCCTTAAAATTTCAAAATTTCCGATGTTTCGGAAAAATCGTCGATTTTATATTATTCGCAATGGAATTTTCGAAATCGGCGTCGAACGCATGAAGATGTAAAATATGTCGATCGATACAAACGGCCTTTTAAGTAAGGGCATTATTAAAAATCAGCATTTTCGCACCTTCATTTTTTTAACGCCATCGAAAGGGAGCAAACAGACGTCCCGTCAGATTTTTAAGTATAATTATAAGTAAAAGCTTCGTTCCCTTCACCAGCTGCTGGAAGTAAAAGAACGCTCTTGCGTATCCCATACAGAAGCTTCATTGCTATGCATGAAACGATGTAGGATTGAAGGAGAGGACGTGCTTTCATACTATAATTGATTTTTGTCCGAGAGGAATATTTACATACGTTAATGGCATGTTTTTTCGAAGCTTTTGGGGGATTTTTGCTCGTCTTTTTTTTGGCCGAGCATCCGATGAGTAAAAAAGTGGGTAGACGGATTTGCCGAAAAATTCGGCACGATGGTGATTAGTTTAGAAATGGTCTGCCAAATTTCAGGGTACGATCGACTCCCAGGTGATCGAAGCCTTCGCTTTTTAATCGATCGAATCTTGGATCTGCGCCACTCCCGCGATGACGGGGGCGATATACGAGCGGAAAAAGTCAAGTTTCAAAAAAAAATGAAATAAAAAAATTGCCCAGTTAAAGACGATGAATTTCGAGAAGGTCCGATTCGCGCCTAATTTTTCTTGGGTGACGTTCGGAGAATCGTCACACGGCGCTCGACGCGTGACGTACTTAAAATGCAAGCGGAAAGAATGACGAGAATTGAAAAATGAGCGAAACGCGGTATCGAATAAGGGCGTGGAATTCATTCATAAGGTGAGATATAATTTGGGTTAATAACACGAGCAAAGAAGCGTGCGAGGGTTAAAGGCGCGACACACCGCCACTCCTATTATTATGATTATTTCTCGACGAGGCGTGCACGCGCGTGTGGGTTGAAAGAGTTATTTATGAAGGCTTTGGCTTTGCTTTGCTTTGCTTTGCTTTACTTTGCTTTACTTTGCTTTGCTCGTCCAATGACTGAACAACTTATCTGATGGTCTTATTTCGTTGTTTGCTCCCGCGTATATAACATACACACTAGTAGAAAACCGCGACACGTGCAGCATCACGCTTGTATTCTCGAGCTATCGTTTGATTCCACGTAGATTTTTTTATCGGGTCTCGAACCTTGTATACATCACGTGGAGGTATATAACAGGAAAACGAGTCGTCGTAAAATGCAGCCTTTGGAATGGTTTATATACACACTAGGTAGTTTTAACCCCACGTTGCCCGGAAATTTTGACGTTGTTGTGTTGTTAGTACACTCGATTCTCCGTACAAGATACCTTCGAATGCTTTCGTATAAGATACCACGAGTTCCCCTTCGCTAATCCACTACCCCCACCCCTAATGTCTCTTCGCCTCTGAATGTTTGGAGTTGCGTACTCCGTATAAGATACCACGGAAATAAATGAGACATAATGAGAATTGTTTATACATAAAAAGTTGCATGGTGTCTTATAGGAAGGACGAGAGTTCTATTCCTCTCCGGCGTAGCAAGCCGCTGAGTGGGGGAACGGTAATTCTCGGAATCACATTCCCCTCCGGTCCCTTGTGGTATCTTGTACGGAGAATCGATTGTATTAGGTTGTGTCCCATAAGTTTCTTCTTTTCCGGCTCCAGGTCATAGATAGCGTGGCGCGGAAAAAACTTATGGGACACCGTAATATTGGAAAGCTTTGTTGATTTTCGAGCAAACCAACCAGTGAACGACCGAATTGTTGAGTTTACGTAAGTTTGTTATTTATAACAATGGAAAAACTATTCAAATTGCACGGAAAATTAATTATTCCAACGGGGACAAAAGAAAATTGAGCAATGGAGCGATACCAAAACCGATCAAACCGAGAAAAAAAAATAATTTCTGAAATATTATTGTTCGTAGAAAAAGAGGTCAGCGATAAGGCAAAAAGATCTCATTCTATAAACAATAAAAAAAATAAGGTCTGTCTCCCCTTCTACGCGTAAAAGCTCGCGAGTCGCGGCGCGTGTCAACCTTGCATTCATGTCCTTGAAACCACGCGACCGTAACCGTATATGCCAAGTCAGATCAACGCGTCCACTGTACGAGCATGAAGCAAAAAAGTCGTATGTAAACGCTGTTTCTGGATAGTCGTTATTATTCTCGTTGTTATTATTATCGCCACGGTTCGTTAAATGTCTCTGTGAGGTATGTAGGTACTACCGATCTCAGCATCAAATTTGCTCCTAAGAACGATGCGGAAGGATTTCAATTGACTGGTGAAATTCTCGAGATAAATAAAAATCGAGATGCATTGTGGCAATAACTGCAATCTATCAATAACTGCAATCTATCTTTTGCAACTAGAAATTCCAAGTTTTCTAAATTTTGCAATTATTTGTATAATAAAATTACAAACTTTTTACAGTCCAGAATTAAATACTTTTTGTAATTGAAATTGGTGGCCCGATGAATATGAAGGCGCTGCCGTGGATTTCAATGTATCATTGTATGTATGTACGTTCATGCGAAATCGTTCATTTTGATGTTTAATGCAATAGATGATATTATAAATAGTGAAGGAATGAAAATAAACAATGAAGAGAATAAATTATGTTAAGTCGACGCGTTTTCGTTTAATATATGTCGAGTCACTCTTTTTTTTTTTATAAAAATGGGACGCTTTTAAGAAGTGCCACTTAACGCAAATCTTATCAATGCGCGTCAACTAAATGCATCTCTCGGGAAAAAAATATTTATGGTCTATTTTATTTTGCAACATTAATTTATTTTCCTGCCGGGCCTTCAGCCGCAACATTTTCATGCTGAAATTTACACATTCCCACGGAATCAGAAAAATTGTGGTACATCGCTTTGTAGAAATGGACGTCAAAAGTCTTTCGAGACAAGACTAATGCGCTTCCACACCCTTTGGGAAGATCCTTTGTAAAAACCACGAAAACTTATATTATCATAATATTGCTGTCCCGCCTGAGGTTTCTTAGCACTGCAATTTGCGATGAAAAAAAAAGCGAGGGAAGACGGAAGACTGGGTAAAAGCCACACGCAGAACATGTCAAATGACAAATTACATTACCGTATTCCCGTCTTCCGCACAGGAATTATTTTCTGATTGTAAAATCTCGTTCCCACAATTTGTTATGAATTATACTGCAATTTTAGAAGGTAATTTCTCGTTAGGGTATCTTTATAATCCACTTGCGCATTTCATCAGCGTCAATTTTTTAGCAAAAATATAGTTGGGTGTATTAGGTCCAGAGAAAAACTCAACTATGCACAAAAAAGTTGAACATAGTTGAAAAATCAAAAAACTATAAATCTCCAACTAAGTGGATCCAAGTGACAATTTAACAATTTTCTTTTCTTATCTAGTTTCTCAAAATTATTTCTACCGCGCTAATTATGCGTAATCTAAAATCGAAAACCGCAAAAATATAGATTTAAAATTATAATAAATTTTCTTAATCGATACCAAATTTTTTACAGACGCAAAATTGCTCTACTAAGCACCTCCCGTTTATGGATTTTAAAAAAAGATTAAATCAAACCTTGAAAATAATTCCAAATTCAAATTGTAAAAGGTATCTTTTGACACCTTTGGTAGAAATAGTGTTAATAGACAATTATTTTGATAAAAAAAAATTTTGACTAGTATGAAAGTAGGACTGCACCCTTTGAAGGTACGGTAAAAAAGCAGAATCGGTAGTGGTTCGAACGAAAAGGGCCTTATAAGGTTCAACCATATTCCGACAGACGGCAGCAGTTCATTGTCAGACCCAAAGATTGGGTCCGGTATAGGGACTCGGAGGACTTTCCAACAATTTCTATTGCTTATACAAATATTCTCGGATATGGATCGTTGTTGGACGATTCCCCAACGGCGAGGAATAAATATGACGTTTTTAGACATGTTCATTTTTTGATCGGTAATGGTTCGATTTCGAGATGGAATTTATATGAATAATTTATACTATGGGATGATGATTTCAGATAAAAGTTTCTGGCTGATGAATTCAATGTAAGAGATTCGAGTATAAACCAAATTCTGGGTTTGAAAATAATTTTTATATAAATAAAATAAATGAAGTATCGAATTAGTATGATTTTTCTAATTCAAATTTTTTTTTTAGAAAAAAAGAACTGACTAACTCAGGAAACGATAAAAAAATAATTTTTTTTAAATGGTTTGATTTAAGTAAAAGGGTATAGGAGGTACTTAAAAACTATGAAAAAAAAAATAAACAACCGATATAATTTTGTAATAAAGGAGATCAACATTTATTTTTTGATACTCTCCGTAATAATAAGCGTTGTTTTCTGTTTATGCAATAGACAGGAATTTCTAAATTTCATCTTTTGTCGTTTGCACTCATAAATATAAATAGGACATTTTTATACAACCATAATTTCTTTCTCTTCGGCTATCGTACATACATACACATTATATACACACGTATCCGTTCATACGTTTCTTCTAAAGCACATCGTTACTAAAAGTTACACCTTAAACCTACAAAATCTTGTAAGAAAAAAAGAAACAAACACTCCAATTTTTATAGCGATAAAAATATTTCCGGCGTTTCCCTTTTTTCCGAACAAAAACATAAAATAATAGATTTCCATGGAAGACTTCGGTGATTCTTGTTGCTTAAGGCACTTAAGAATATTCTCATATTCTCGCATTTTTCTCGTTAACTCTATTATTTACAATAGAAATAAAATACAAATAATCTTAAACGAGGCGGCGGGGAGAGACCAACTCTAACCCTAGAAATTCGACTTTGGCAGCACGAATCGAATCATTTTTTTTTTCAATTACGTATTTACAATGAAGGCACTAATTTAAGGCACTGCCTTTCTATTGGGCTACAGAAACGTTCGTGCTTCCAAAATGAAAATTATTTCTAACAAAAGAAAATAACTCTCGCATTAATCACATGGATTCACCCCCCAACCCCCCTTTTTTCTTCCTCCTCCTCCTCCCCCTGCCCCCTTTCTAACGTATAATTTATTACAGGAACAAGACCGTTCCACGGAACTTGAGAAGAATACTCCACTTGGAAGGAAATGTACAGTCACTTATTTTTACAGTTTTGTTATCACCAGAATTTGCATTGTGCGCTTTAATCACAAGAAGTAGTTTCTTATTTCTCTTCTTTATCATTACCACGGCCGCCACGGCTTGTCCTCGACTTCCGGCACGACGCTTTTCCTCATGACGAGGGCCAATGGCTTTTGCAGAGGCGGGCTGTAGACCCTGGGGTCGAACTCCGGGTCGCTGGTGTAGCCGTTGGCCGGCGAGGTGGCGACGTCCCGGTGGCTCGCGACCGTCGTGTAAACGTTACTTTGTTCGCGAAACGTTTGCGGTGGCGGCGCCTCGAAGGCGACGGGACTCGCCGCCGACGTGGAGGTGGAACTCGTCGACGAGGACGACGAGGACGCCGACGCCGTGCTCGCGGTTCTCTGCGGGATCGGTATCAACGTCGGCAGGGGCGACGTCGGGGCCGGCGACGACGAGGGTGACGTCACCGGGGTGGCCTTAGCTCCGGCCGGGAGGACCAGAGCGATGTCCCCGTTCGGTAGCCTCGTGGGCACCAGTTGCAAGCCGGTGCCGTTGGCGTTCGTGAAGAAGATGCCGTTGGACTGTTGCACTTGGATGCGCGGCGTTGCGTCCACTTGCGGCAAAATGTGCACTTGCAGTTGCGTCGTCGGTGGGGCGGGTTGCACGGGTTGCTGTTGACTCGCGGTTTGGCCGTTCGCGTTGTTCGCGTCAACGGGGCCCAGACAGGAGGCCAAGTGGGCCATGAGCCGCCTTTTCACGGACGCGTCCAGACCGGGGAACCTTCCGACCTCTCCGGCGCACTCCGTGAATCCCGCTCGAAATTTGTTGAGCACGTTGGGATCCGTTGCAGCGGCTAGGGCCACTTGTTGCCTCTGCAGAGTTTCCAGATGTTTCACGGTCATTTCCAGGATATCGGCTTTTTCCAGTTTCGAATGCCTTGCCGGCTGTAATCAGAAAAGTAACGGGGTTCGGTTAAAAATCGGCACCGATCGGTTTTCGAGGAGAAAGATACGATCGGTTTGGGATCGAAACGGGGAAGGGTAGGGATCGTAGAAGATACTTACGTCTTTTTTCATGGCATCGAGAATAAGGGTCTTGAGGTCATTGAGGCAATTGTTGATTCTTGCTCTCCGTCTTTTCTCCATAATTGGTTTATTGCTCTGTAACGAAAAGGAAAATTGCCAGGTCAGTCACAATCATTGCAGGCTATTCATAAGAGTGTTAGGTTCCTTCCGAGGAATATCACAAAGTCCACAGGTAATTGTTTCGGCAGTTAAGGGTAGCGATCGAATTTGGTTCAAACCGGTTCATGGGAAAATTATTTTACCCCATTTTCCAGGGGTTTTTGGGAAATGGGAAATTTTTTTAAAATTTATATCTCAGAAAAATTTGAAAATTGTTCCCAGGAAAAATTTATACGATTTTCAATTTGTTTCACCGATTCCTTTCGATTTTTCAACATTGATTGAATAAGAAAATCGGATTTTTCGTTTTCCAATAAAGTCACGTCCAAATTATTGATGATCCTTTGAGGGACAAAAGTTGGCAAGAACCAACCCCAATATCCGAAGAGCGTTTAGAAAAATCGTTGGAATCCAAGGAGCTGTTAATTAATTTCAGGATCGCGGGATTGCAAGAAAAAAATAATTCTGTGGACTTTGCATTCAAGGATAATCGGAAAGAAAAAAAAATGAGCGAGTCGACACTAACCCGTCGATTTTCTCCAGATCGCCTTGTCGTGCTACTACCGCTCGTGGTGGTCGTGGTAGCTTGAGCCGGTGGTTGTCCAGCTTCCTGAGGCACGTGTTGCGCAGGTGGAGTAGCACCCACGGTCACACCACCGGTGGGCATAGTTGCGCCTACTCCAGTAACCATTTTTCCGATGTGGCTTCGACTCCAAGTCGGAAGGGGTTTCAAAAAAAAAACTGTCGTTTGTCACAGAAACCAACACTTCCCAAAACTCAGCACTTCACTTAAGGTTACGGTAATCCAATAATTTGTCTTTGAACCAAACACTCGAGGGAAAAATTCCTTCTTCTTTTGCGAGATCCGAGTTCACAGGAAAAAATTCGCTGTACGGAAATAATAATACTCCCCCAAAAAGTAACTATATGAGCGAGATATGGAAATCCCTATATCTCTTTCTGTCTCTCCTCCGGACTCTTCCGACTTCTCTTTAGGCGCGTCAGAGCTCGACTGACTCGACGCTGGCAGAACGTTTTCTGTCTTCTCGTCGAAGCGTGGCAACGGATGGAATGCTTCGTAGGGTAGCCAAGTAGTGGAGGGGGGTAGGACGTTTAGTCGAGAGAGGGGATAAGAGCGCGTGACGTTTCATCCATGGAGTTACCCCCTCCACGAGAAATTCCAGTACTTTAAAGCAACAGAGTCGGCCGCTTTTAAGGCCCTTCTTTCCCCCTTCTCTTCGTCTTCTTCTTCTTCCTACTTCGTAATGCCCTTTTCTGCCCCCTCCACTGCTTTTTTTCTGGCCTTAGCGGCTTCAAACTCATGGGGGACCCCCGGCGGGGACCTTAAGTCTTCGAATACCTGCGAACCCGCGATTAATCGCTGGGGTTTTCAAGTACACGTAGTAGTAGGAAGCTCGTATCTTCCTCGAGTACTTTGAAATCTGATTTTGAATCATTGCACCTTGGAACTTTATTATTCTGTATCACTTCGATGACGTCTTTCGAGCATTTTTTCGCTCGTTCTTCTTCGCGGGGATTTCGAATGACGTAGGGTGGCTCGAAAATCAATGGGATTTTTAGATTTACAGCGATAAATGGGTTATCGAGTGTTCGGAAAATTCGCGGTAAGAGCCTTGGGCTTTGCATTCAGCGTCCCGGTATATTTTTAACGATATGACTGCAAGTAATTTCCACTGACTGTAATGATAAAAATAATTTGGCGGATTCCCTCGTTTCCCGCCGATACGTCGGTGTGGGAAAAGCATATCTTTTTTTTTTAATTGGACAATGACGAACAATGCGTCCAAAGGGAAATAAGTTTGGTCTTTTGGAAATGGATTGGTATCGCGAAGACGAGAGTCAAACACAGTCTCACAATCGTGGCGCGTGCCCTCGTACGTGTTTCCTCGTGTCTTGCGAAATCGCTCTTTTGCATGAGGATAAAACTTCACGGGGAACGTTTATAATGTCTTCGCACACGCGTACGTATTTCGTGAGACGCGATAAAGCCGCGTCGGTTCCGATTCTTTTTTTAGTTTCTCGCGAGAGGACTCTTCGTCGTAAAGATTCCACTATTTTTTTTTTTTGGACACGAATAAACAGTGTCCAATTGCGAGTGAAATTGGTAGAGATTGAGTCTCGGAAAGTTAGGGGTCAAATCTTGGATATCGGGCAATTAAAAAAAATATCAAAATAAATAAAAAACATTTTCAGCTTTCCAAGATTCGATGGGAAGGTTGGAAATTTCTTTGTTCCCATACCAATTGTTCGTTTAAAAAAATTGATTATGCAACTAGGAAATATTTTATTGATAATCCTCCGATTATCGGCTATTTTCGTTTACGAAATTCCATCGGGGAGACCGACTCCCCCAAACCGGAGACTTAAATTCGCTCGAAACGAAGGCGAGTGGTGGGGGGTTTCTATAATAGAGATATCTATGATAGTAAGACAATGCGAATCGGTCTGGGAATGGGCAATAATCTGAACATCGAAAATCCAACATCCGGATCTCACGACAAAAGGAAAGAAGGTGAAGAGATGAAATAAATAAAAAAAAAATGGAGAGAAACCCTTAGAGCTCGTTCGCAGAAAGGACGTGGTATTGGTGCGCCTGTCTCCAAGATCACTTCTTTCAAAGAAAAGGAATATACCAAAGAAGGAGTTCGAGCTCGAGGGAGGAAAAAAAGGAATACTCAAAAAGATCCTACCGGCGCTAGAAGGAGACGCCGAACGCCGATCGCTGGAAGAAGCTTCGGTCGAAGAGAGACGGCCGAAGATTCATCTTTTTTACCAATCGGGTTCGAGAAATTCGTCGCGGCGCACGACAAACGTATGACGATTGGTTCTTCTTACTCCCCTCCCTTCGCTTCGACCGACTGTTGAGCGTGCCGGCGCGCGCTCGTTCCTCGACGTGGGTGGAGGGGTTAAAATCGTCATTCGACTTTGAACGTTCGGACGATCCGGTCGTGCGAACGAACCGTTCGGACGCGTGGGTTGCTCGGGAAGTCGTTGGATGAGAAAGATATACTATATATATGTAAATAGATTTCGATATATACATGTAGACGTCCTGCATATGGGAGTGAGAGGGAACGATACACTCTCGCATACCGCTTCGTATATAAAACTACCTGTTGGGATGGTTTTCGTGTATGAATTCATTTCGACTGCCAACCCACATCCTTCCTATCAAATGCGATATGATAGATAAAACTTCCAGATCACGTATTTCAGTTTTCAAAGGACGTATCATTCTATTTGGATGATGTTTGAATGTTTATTGTATTTAAATAACGAGACCGTCGAAGCACGTGTGGAATTTTGATCATCTTCCGAATTTGCTCGCTGCCCATGGGAAGAAAGGGGAAGGATCTTTTACGTTTTGCACTATAGAAATTAGAGATCCCATATATGTATCCCAATTCCAGAAAATCCGAAATTCGTGGTTCGAGAATTTGGAATTTCGGCAGGAAAGTCCCAAAACCTCAATTTGAAAGATTTTTTTTTTTACTTGATTAACAAAATGCATAATATTGGTAATTTTCGATACTACGAGAGGAAAAAATGACGGAAACTAAAATTGACTAGAAAATCAAACGAGATTTCTAAAAAGTTAGAGCTCCACTGGGAGGTGAGAATTGCTCCGAGCATTGTGCTGCCATCTATCGGAATGCACCCGAAGGTTTGCACCTTCCACGAGATATAAAAAGATTCTCAGCTGTATCAAACGTTGGAATATAAAAATCGAATTTTTCTCCCCGCGACTGTAGTGATTCCTAATTTGGTGATAAAGGGTTAATCCCTGCTTATCTTTGGCGCAATATCAAATACTTTTGGATTAAAGTTGTTTACCGGAAGGAAAGCGCTGCGAAGTAATTATAAATTTATTTTTTATTTTTTATTCGGCAATTATTTCAATATTGACTCTTTTTTTTTAAAGTCCGATTATTTTCAATGCGTATCCGGCGTAGCGATAAATTTAGGCATTGCAAATGCCATCGGATAAGTAAATAATAATGATGAAGAGCTTTACCTACACACGTATGCGCTAATAACGGACACCCCGCCGATTTTAATTAATTTATAAACGAAGTTTATTTGTACTATTTACAGTTAAAACATTGTAATATATTATCGAAGAACGACTGCAGGTCTAGACGTTCCATTTTTGATAACAATCACGAACGAAATTACCAAAGTGAACCGTAACGACGTGCATTAATACTTATTTATTTTCCTCTTAATATATATCAGTTCTCGTTATTGATAAAAAGTTATCGTTGCCAAAGTTGCACAATCAAATTCAGTTTTATCTTAATAACGACAAGATATACTTTTACGAAACTTTAATTTCCATACGTACGTGTACCTACACGTACACACACGAACTTTGATCTTGCTCTTTTATATAACTTGTTCTGATACCGCGAAGTAATTTACAATTTGTATTCATGGGGGACATTAAGATTAATTGTACGCGATGGTAACACGGATTTGGTCAAATCATTATTTTAGGGATTATATTTCCAACAAAATGGGGAAATTATGGGGGAAGTTTCGAAAATTCGGAGAAAGTGCTCTATTTTCATAAATAGCAATTTTGGTTTTTTTTTATTAGTGGCTTCGGTCGGATGACCGTATGATCGTCAATTAAAAATTCAAAAGCGGTCACTGGGTTGATGCAAAAGTTCGTCACAATTTTTTTGGAAGTTATTTAGCGCCACTTTGCAATTACTTCTATTTGTAATTTATTTATACCAACGTTGCTCTCGTATTTTTAATAAACGCCAGGAAATTTGATTTTATAAAAAAAATAAATGTATACACGTACATTTATTTTTCATAAGAAAATTTATAAGAAAATTTCAACAAATTTTCTTACCAAGGTATGCCTTTATTTTTTTTTCGAAAAACAGGTGACTCAACTTCCCAAAACTATGCTTCGCTTGACTAATTGGTAACGGTATCCGACACCGTTACTAACAAATCATAATTAAGTATATCATTAGCGTGGACCTTAACCGTTTCGTGCTGCCATTAGTCAGAAATTTCCCAAACAGTGATTTCATTCCGTGACGTATTTTCCAGACTTTCGAAAAATACCTGCCAAGACTTGCGTCGCTGTCAATTACATATCGGCCGAAAGAAAAAAAAATGGAATAAAAGTAAGACGGCAGAGTTGTCTCATATTTCGTACGAAATGTATTATCCAACGCTGAATGAACAAACGTATAAATTTCATATCCAAACATGATGTTATCACTTGATGCCATGGGATTCGATTGGAAGCCTCAAGGTAGTCATAAAACATGTACGCACCGCATGTTTCTTTGGTCCCACCACGTACTGACTGACAACCCACCAATTTTGCGTTATTATCGGTTAAGCAAATACTGCCGAAAGCGTATCTATAGGTACGCGTCTTGGGAATCACATCGGATACTTGTGCATTTGAATACACGGACTCTAGAGAAAGACAATTTTTCAGAGAAAAAAAAAGAAGGAAAGGAAAGACGAACGACTACGAATTAAAAAAGTCAGACGCTCGAAATCATCCGGTCTCGATTTGACTTCGCGTATATATCACGTCGCCCCCTTTCGTGAAAGTGCTTCAATTAAGAAACTATTAAAACGTGCTTTCAAATTATACATTTGAAGCTACACAGATAATACGTAACGCAACTCTTCATTATTCTTAATTAAACGTCGAAGATTTACGTTTCAAGAAAACCGAGCGATTTTGCCCGGGAGGACTTTCTTTGGTTCCTTTCTTCCCCGTACAATCGGAAGTCTCGTCCGCTACGAGGTATTCTTACGGATCAGATTATTCTGTTATTTGGACGATGATTTCATATTATACACAAGCTTCTACATTCGCCATCGGTGTTCCAGCGTGTTCTTTGTTACCGGTTACTCGTCTTGTTGGTCCCCTTTATTTTTCATGTAGGTACCGTGTAATAAAGTACCGATGCACGAGCAACGAAAGCCAAGGGCCTAATCTGCTACATCTTCGAAAATTATAATAACAACAATAATGATAACGACAACAATATGCGCGTGTCGTATAGTTATATTTTATTAATGCTTCTGGCCAACCGAGGGACTCTTTTTATCGCATCGCGTCCTTATTTTTCTTTTTATTTCAGCTTCGACGTAATAATTTTCAATGCTACGTAGACATTTTTCGTCTCCGAGATGTTTCGAAAACGGAAAAAAAGTTTAAAGACCAAATTAAAAGTTTAAAAACCAAATTTTGGAAGTTACGTGCAAATTTCTCCGGAGACGCGATACTTTTTTCAAATTTTATATTAATTACGTACGAGTGTTCTAAATAATATAGTGTTTTTCGAATTGGACCATTTTTAAGGGCACAGACGGTTTGTGCATTGTGACTGTATTCATAAAATACCGGTTTTGTATACCTGTCGCTTTTATTAACACACTCGATGGATTCAGACAGACGCTCTTCCTAATACCGACGTCAAAAACAACGGAATATATGATTTTCGTTATGATGTTTTACCTGTCGACTCAAAGTACGTATCGACCGGGTGCTTAAAGTCGAAAGGGTTTACAATATAATATAACGTGCAGTCGAAATTATGCCCTTACCGGCTGTAAGTCGTTGAGCTTCATTATACATGCAAGCGGGTGACTATTATGAAGAGGATATTTGGAAATGTCGAAATTCCGAATTCACTCGTGTATTGATTACGATGCGACTAATGTAAATTTCGTAAATTTCTGAAAAAAGCCAGGAGTTGGGAATCAGGTAGCGAAAGAGTCGTAGCCAATTCGAAAAAAAAGGGTTGAAAATAAATGTCCAATCAGGGTAGAACCGACCACTGCGTCGGAAACCTTAGAATTTACCTTCCGAACAGTCGATATCTTGGGACGATTTTTTTTCGTACGTTTTTTTAACATCTTCTTCCTCCCCAACTTTTTTTAACATAGATTTTTTTTCGCTTAAAAATGACGTCCTCTTTTTTTACTTAGCGTGGAACGTTTATTAGTCTCCATAGTCGTTTTGCGACTACGTGAAAAAATGCGTTTGTAAAGCGCCTAAGATTTATTTTCTCACTGAGGATATATGACTACGTTATTCTGAAATTGCAAACACGATGATCCTTTAGATTTACCTTAAACAACAAAAAAAGAGTGGAAAGAATTTTTACTTCTTTAACTTCTTTAACATTTTTTTAAGATTCTCGTGTATCGTAAAAATTTACAAGATTCTTTTGATTTTTCACGGAAATCTGTCTTCCATTTTTTGCACCATATTTTTTTCAAAATGACGAACACGCTCTTTGAACCCCTTTTTTATCTAACTTATTTTTTTACCAAAAAAATTCCCGCTGACAATTTTTATGATTTTTCCTGAAATTTATTCTCGGTGTCTAAAAAAGAGATAGGGGTTGACTTCGTGCTTTTTAAAACCGTGACAATTTATGCCTTTTTTTCCAAATATGGAAACCCTAAAACGCTTTTTTCAGAATTATTTGTTTTATTCGGAAAAAAAAATATTCGACAAAAATTTGTTTGAGCGGAAATTGAAATTTACCTAAAATCCTCATTTTTTAGAAAACAAAGTTAGAAAATTTATATCCTTTGACAGTCAACTCACTTTCGGGGTCTAGTTTTTTACTACATAAAAATTTAAACAAAAAAAATATATATGTAAAAGAACGGATCATGCTGCGAAAGAGGGGAAGTCAAGTTACATGTTCTTTTGATTTCAATTCCCTATTACCACTAAACCTACCATGAGTGGTCAAATAACCCCTTTTTACATGTATTTCTAATGGCTGGATGACGTCACGGTAGGTTTAGTGCTAATGAACGACATTCTGAAATATATATGCCCTACTGATGTTTAATCCCCGGAAGGGTTAAACCTGCAGGTCGAGGTAATAATCGTTTCCTGAATCTGGTAGAAATTTTGAAGAAAGGGTTGTTTGGGGAGGAGCTTTCACGAAATGGATATAAGTAGGGTCGAATCAATTGAAAGGCAAAGGGTTGTGGCACCGTATATATAGATATACAGGCACGTGACTTTGTCAGGTTCAAATGATTATTTGTAATAATTGAACCGGCTGTTGCTTTTGTTATTATTCCTCGAGTTTCTAATCCCTGAACTTGTCGCTAGAAAATATACCAGCCCTGTCTGCTAAATTTTATAATTGCTCATTTTCATAATGTTTCACCCGCGGTATAAATTTCTCTCACTTTATAAATATTTATAAATTACTACTCTTTTGCAATTTCGCATCCCTACAATGCACATACACTCCAGTTACATGCAAATTCAAATTTTACCAATAAATGCTGGTGTTAACATAATCAGGAATTACCGATACCGACATTATTATTGACAAATGAAACCCCCTTGCTGTACAACACGAAACGTTTTGCAACAATTCACCGAACGAAGGGAAATTACATATTAGCTGCAATATGCATATGCACTGTAATAACGTTGCAAATTTAACTCGAGTCTTATGTTAGCAAAGTTTACGATTATACTTTCGTAAGATCATAAAAGTTTATTCCTAATAGCGGCAAGTATGCATGTACGTTTGAAGAAGGGAGGGGGTAGGAGGGAGGAGGGATAATATAAAAGTAAATGTTTGCCAAATATTACTTGCTGAAACTAGCTACAGGAATCTATGTACAAGTACGTACATTGTATATATATATACTGTGTGTACACATATATATCTACACTGTAAGACACACCAAGAGGGTTCTCCTCCTTACCTCTTTAATTAGGGTTAAATCATAAAACGCAAAGGATATTCGGCCTTGGCGAATCCTTACGCTTAAGCCTTTGCGAAAGGAGAATTTGCAAATAGTGGTTATAAACTTGATGAATTACGGTACCTCTTTTTGACCTGTGGATAGGGTATACAACAATGTACCCATACCCTTTATGGCTTCCCTTCCTACCACGAAGGCTATGGAGTTTGGTTAACGCTCAGGAGGATGCAACCCCTGCAGATGCGTATCCCAGTTACGCCATTAGTAACTCTAGGTACCCCATTTGCATGGAAAATGGCGTTTGGTTGATTTACGAAATTTGTCGCGACGAAATTCGGTTAACGAATTTTCAGGTTGAACGTAACTTCCAGCAAATGGAGGTCCCTCTAATTCCAAAAGTTGAACGATCCTTTCGCAATCTTAAGAGAAGACCTAAGTGAACTTACCCACGTGCTGAGACAAAAAAAAAGGATGGAACTTGATACAAGAAACAAATGAAGTGCAAATTGAGGAACGCAAAGCCGCCTTAGCCAAAGCAAAAATTGTGCTCGGACGAGCAACATGGCAAGAGTGTATAAGTAACTCGTTCGGACGTGAGATGCAACACGATACTGCTTCGGCGATGTTACTTGGCAAATATAAAAGAGTAGGAAGGACAAAAAAGTAGTACCTCGAATAAATAAAAATAGGGAAAAAGGCAGTTATGTCAAAAGAACCAAAAATTGTAACCAGATGTGATCCTGTTGTTGTAGCGTCACGTCTACCGATTATTATCGAAAACGATCGTTGAATTCCACACGCCGGGGACTCGTACCGGTACGTATATCTATATATATATTATTAAATTGCAGCTGGTCATCTTCCGATCTCATTTCTTCCAGCGAACCTTTAATTTCTCGAAACTCGCCGATCGCGTTCTCGAATCTACGTTTAGAATTTTGTCCCATTCCGAGAAAATAAGTGCACGCTTCGGGACCGTAAGCACCGATCGGATGTTATTTTTATGACGAGATATAATTAAAAATGATATCCCGCGTTTGCCACAAAAAGGAGTAAAAGTTTGTCGCATTTGGTACGTTCTGAAATGTTAATGGCGCTGTAGAATCCTGCGTGGGTTTCTATATAACGATGTATGTATACATATATATATATATATTGTGTTCATGGAGAAAAAAAAGATAGAAATAATCGTTCCCAAGGTACCATAAGAGTATCATTCCCATGAAAGAGCGTACCACCTTCTTTCATACGATTAGGCATGAAAATCTACACTGCGGGGGGTACCTCATATCTCATACAAAGAAGCCCACACATTCTGGATGAAACGTAAGGTGTAAAAAGTCTCTTGGACGACGAGATTACGAGGAGATGCGCGTGGCCCCCTTAACTTTTGTGTAGGAGTGAATTACTGTTGACGATATATATTCACTATATTCACTGTCGTTCCTACCCATGAAATCGTTTGCTTTGAAATGTTCCCCAACTAGAGAGATTTCTCTTATCATAAATGTCCTTTTGGACAACGGCTGTGTAAAAAGGGATGCTTCTACATTCGTATCCGGATAATAAATGTAGCTGCGACGCTTCGCGTAAATTTTCTTAGATACACTTTTGATATTTTAATAGGCCCGAGACGAGTGCGATCGTTCCAACCTTTTCACTCGGTTCCAAGGGAAAAATCAATTACCCGTTTTATCGTTTCCGGCAGGAATTGGCAAATTTTCGGTAGGAAAGCATCGGCACGCGACGACACGCGTGTCGTGAAAAAAGGTAAGAACGCACCCCTTCGTTTTTAAAGGCTCCGTAATAACTCTTTTAAAAACACAATGCTTTGGGAAAAAAGGTTTATAAGAGAGGGTTGAGGAGAAAGGATCACTGATCACCAATAAAAGGGTTTAAGAATCCTTTTTTGAAACCACGATTTTTACCGATAATCCTTTTGAAGCTTCGCCACAAAACAACCGAAACGCTCAATTCCAAAATATTGTAAAAGGGTAAACAATAGGAAAAAACCCCTTCCAATCCTTCTAACAACCCTTAACTTCACTCACGGGACCAAAAAATTCCTGCCAAAAGTGAAAGTCCTCCAGGTTTTATGTATGCGAAGCTTTAAAACATCGGTCCTCTCTTTTTATTATCGTTTTATGATGAAGAAAGTGTTTAAAGAAGGTATGGAAAGAAGTTGCTGGATGAAAGGAGTTGTTTATGATTATTTTTTTTAATCTCCACGTTATTTTCAAAAAGCTGCTTTTTATGGTGGATTTTCCCTTTACGTCTACCCTATCGACGTTAAGGTCCACAATCCTTTTTACAATCCTTGCAGTTAAAATTTGACCCTCACTCTTTCTTTGACCCTTCTTTTAGGGGTTTACATTTTTTTTACGACTCTACCTAAGTTTTTTTTTTCTTCCGTACCCCTTGAATTTTTCCGGCAAAAGGAGAGACAAATAAAACCGTAAAGATTCCCTTCGGATCCACGCTTGTGCGGTTTTCTTGCAAAAATTGTTGTATTACCGCGTCTCTCGGATGTTCCCGGACGGGACATATTTGTCCGCCAAAATGACAACATTTTTCACTGTCCCGAGTTTTCCAATTTTTCTCGAAAGTTCGGCGACTTCGTTGGAAAGGAGAAAAAAAAAATTTTCTAGCGTTTCCATACAATTCTCTCCTTGTTGCAAAGACTATTTGCGAACTTTTCCCGTTTTAACATTGCACCGACGAATTTAAATTTAACCGCATGAAGTCTTCCCCAAGCCGTGCGTCTAAAACAAGAAACAAACTTTGCCTCATAATTAAAAGCGTCCAATTTATAGCTCTTGTCACCTCGCATCGCGCTTCTCTCCTCGTACGTTCGCGAACACGTTCATACAAGTCCAAACAAAACGGTTCCTGCTTGGATTTATGTCGGACCATTGTTTTGAAAAATAAACGAAGCACGAGTTATACGCGAATCCTCGCTTATCCGTTTCCAATGCCGATCGTAGACGCGCCCGGCAATTGTTTGATTGGAAACAAAGGGAATTATAATCTACAATATGTTTTTATGTGTTTACAATTTGTTCAGTGAAGAGAGACTTCCATGGAACGCGTCTATAAACTACAGTCACGCGACAGCACGCGGTGCCCGGCTTTCCCGTTCATTTTCACGACAAAAATAATGAAAGGCAGGGTCGAGGAATCCCTGCAATAAAAGGACGCAGCTATAAAACGACGCTGGAGTAGGTATCGCACAATAAAATGTTTACAAAATTAATTTTACTGTGCACACTTAAGTATATTGACCGTAAGGGCCGAGTATATGCGCCTGGCTTGTGCGAAACCCAAAACAAAGAATTTTTCCAATACCCACCAGGTAGAACTGAGAGCGTCCATGGGTGTTACACATTTGTGAGAAAGTTCGGCGACTCGCACTCCAGTTGGGGAAATTGCGAATGGCTAAGCTTTAATAAGTCGTCTTTCGAAAACTGGGCTTTTCTTCCGCATACGTTTCCACACAGCCCGAGAAGCGCATGGGTCGAAACGCGAAATAGGATTCCACCTTAGAAAGGATTAACACCTCGGAGTCCTTTAATCCGACAATATTAATGATTGTTGATTCTGCTCCTCGTGCTTCTTCCGAGCGATGCAAAGTGTCGCTGCGCGTGTATAGAGGGCGCTCGGTATTATCAGAAGAATGCGTTTCCCATCCTGCCACGATAATCCAGCGCACCTTTGATAGGGTAGTTCCTCTTTCTGGATGCACGCGTGGATATTCTTACGGGACCCGGGGATTCTTTTTCCATTTTTATTCCTTCGCGCCGAATGTACGCATTCTTATTTGAATAAGAATACAGGAATAATAAGGGATCTCCCGTCGAAAGAAATTATTCATCGAGAAGGTATTCCTTAATTGTCCAACATATGCTACACGCTTGGGAAAAGTTTACCGTTCGGTGCGCGTTAAAAGGTGTGATTGGTAACTTTCACAAGCGAATTAATGTAATTTGTCTCTTTGCGTCATCCTCCTTAATTGAAAGCAACGCGTATGCGTAAATATACACGTACGTCGAGAGCCATGGCTTCTTAATGTGAAATTCTCCCACAATATTACGTATATCAATAGTGGAGAATCAAGTGTTAGCGTAATGAATCAATTTCTATTCAGCATTCAAACGACCTTCCGAGGACTTCCAACTGATTATCAGTCGGACGCTACACCTGACGTACCGTCCACACGAACTTTCACGATTTCCTCTTATTCCTTTCCCGTAGCGATATATGTATTCGTGTGTACACATACAAACGCCGTTGTTGTTGTTCTTCCCAGCTTATAAATTTCCATGTACACATGTACGACAGAATACACGTGGGAATGGAACGAAATTTACATGAGTCGGCATTATTATGCTAATTACGTTCGTAAAAGAGATTTTTTCAATAATTTCCTATAAATGAGGTGTACATTGAAACCCGTAGAAACGTCTTTTGTATTCGAAGGCTATAAAAAATGACACCTCTCACACTGCGTGGTGTTATTTATAATAGCGAAATAAGGCAGCACAGTTCCACTTGTTACCCCCTTCGAGAAACAAATTGTTGGAATAAGGATCCGCGTGGAAATCGAAGTCTGGGACTATCATTTCCAAGGGGGTTGAGGAAAAGAGAGCGGCAAAAACATGAAAATCTTTTTAGTGAGAATAACGAGGAAAAAAATAAAAGCATGAATTATTTCAACCGTTTCGTTTTTTCGAATAAAATTTTTTACACTTTCGGGAGACGCTTATCTGATGTATTTTTTCCGAGGAATTCATTTTCATTGTCAAAATTGCAAATTTCTAGTGAAAAATACGATTTTTCCTCAAAAAACATGGTTTTTACGAGTTTCCGCTAGGATTTCATGAAAATCGACTCTTGAAATCGATTCTACGCGTCAAATTACCCCTAGAAATGGCCTCCTTGACTTAATTTTTAAAATTTTCATATACACCCCATTTCCCGGGGCGAAGATCGGTCAACTCTCGGCCGAAAAAATCGACTTTTGAAATCGATTTTTTGGGATTATCGGGAGACCCTTGTCCGATGTATTTTTTCGCGAGGAATCCATTTTCATGGTTAAAATTGCAGATTTCCAGTGGGAAATACGATTTTTCCTCAAAAAACCTACTTTTTTCCAACTTCCGCTGGGATTTCATTAAATTGGACCTTTGCAATCGATTCTACGGGAAAAATTACCCCTAGAAATGACTTGTCCAACCTCATTTTTCAAACTTTAATTTTTACCCCATTTTTGGGGGAAGGGGTAGGTATGCCCAAAAAATCGACTTTTGGCAAAAAAATTTTCGCACTTTCGGGAGATGCTTATCCGATGTATTTTTTCGCGAGGAATCCATTTTCATGGTCAAAATTGCAGATTTCCAGTGGAAAATACGATTTTTCCTCAAAAAACATGGTTTTTACGACCTTCCGCTAGGATTTCATGAAAATCGACTCTTGAAATCGATTCTACGCTTCAAATTACCCCTAGAATCGACCTCCCTGTCTTTGACGAAAGGCAGCAATAATCTACAGTAGCAGCGGGTCAATGTTAGACGAGATTATTTTCAACCTTCTAGTCGCATCGCCTTCTTTCTTTCCTCCTTTTTCTCACGTAGAACAGAATTGGCTTGGCTCAATATAAAATAATCAGCTACTGTACATATACATATACGTACGTATGCAGCTTGTAACACGTGTATGTAAAATACGCGTGTGTATGTACGTAGATATATCCGTTCCATCCGTCCAACCCAGTAGCCTCAATTATTGCCGTTTGTGTGGGTATATCTATAGACACTGCGAGCGTGTGTATAAAGGCAGCGGCAGAGTCCTCTTCAATCGAATCAAATTAGAATCTATTCGATCTAATTGGATATTATACTACGGCGTATTGAATTATATGGACAATCATCTAACATCAGTCCTTAGCGAAGGTACGTCGCACGGATGGCGCGGTGGCTCCTACAAATCGTCATGATTATCACGTACGTACATGCATGCAGGCGCACACTATCGCACACAGAGATCCGTGTGATTAGAGGATCCAGAAAAATTTGACCATTCGCCTTTTCATCCCATTCCGAGTCACTATTACCGCCCGGGAATGGCATGGGTCCGATTCCGAAGAAATTTCTCGACTCGAGCCATTGAGGCACCGGATGAGTCTCGATTGGACCGTTCAGTTTAGGACCAAATATCCGAATCTAATTAGCATTTGACCCGAAGTAGTCCCGAGATCGATTTTACCCAGGTATCTGTGCATTGGGTAACACGGGAGGACTATCGGCGAACTGGTTTCAGCTTCCGGGCTAATTCGCGAAGGTACCAGGTCTGTTCAAAAAGTTCCCGAACCGCAGCAATAGCGTGGCAACGATAAGTTCGTTCGAGACACCGCCAATTAGCCTTAATTAGGTTGAAACCTCACGAATGACCTCGTTTTCGGGGGAGTTGGTGTTTGTTTTCTCATCGGAGCTATCGCATTTGCATTTTTTTTTTGTAAAAGAGTTCTTTCGCGATCGGCAATTCGAGACTGGGCGGTCAACCCAAAATCGGACCCAATTTGGCCCGTCCCCGGGAATGAGCTGAAATAAATTTTCAAAATCAGTCTCGGCAACGTCACATCCAGGAGTAATTTTGCGACGCATCAGTTTTTGGTAATTTCGGAAGATCACTTTTAAAAGTGGTTCCAGAAGCAAATAATTGATTAATCAATTTTCATGAAATCAGTCCTGGAGCTTTTTCAGCAGACCCCGTAAGAATCTTTTCGACACCTGTTCCTCGGGGCAGAGTCCTCGTTTTTCTACATTTCTTGACTTATCCGTACCTTACCTGCAATCAGTGCCATCACCTCTAACGAGCGATTATGCAGATTACGGTAAAGAAATTGGACGGTACGAAGGGTACCGTGAAAGGGGTTTCTTTGTTATATAGGTACATCGCTTACGTGGTGACACCACAATTTGCATTCTCGATTCGTGTAATCTTCCAGTTTAAGCGTTTTTAACGATCCCGCCCCTTTTTTACCTCGTGAAAGGGTCTTTCGATAATATTACGACACTTTATACGCACACACATAAAATTCGGATGCACGAACAGGAAATTTGAAAGCAACCCCCTTTCCTTTAAAGTGCTTCTGCTGTTACTGTTGACGCTGATGCGACTTCTGGGTGGCCGACATAAATTTCAGAGTGCCCAGAAATTATGCTAATATGGAGAATTACCAAGTGTATAATTGATATTTATAACAGCCCGCGTTTATTGCCCGTGGCATTAGTCTTTTTTTTTGCACTTTAGGAGTAATTGAATGGGAAAAAGGAAGGAATTCGATGCTTTTTCTTTTATTAAAGTCTTTTAAATCGAATGGCGATGTTATCTATCGTAAAATTTGGAACTTAATGATAATTACAAAATCTCCGTGACGAAGTTAATAGGTACTTGGATGTATACTACTTTCTCGAGCGTATGTATTTTTTTCTTCTTGTGAGAATTTACGACAGCGGCAATTTCCTTCATTTTGTAACCAACTTTCAAGGATTCTCCAACAATGTTTCCTTTTACCAGAAAATAAATTAACGAAATATCCTAAAAACAAATAACGAGAATTTTGTTGCAGGGAAAATGGGTAGAATCGAAACGAAATCGTACGAAAAATCGATACAATGTGAGTCACTGAAATTGGGTTTTTCTGAAAAATGAGAAAAAAAATTAAAAAAAATAATGTTCCGGTACCGGGAATCGAACCCGGACCTCCTGGGTGAAAGCCAGATATCCTAGCCATTAGACCATACCGGAGAACTTGAATCCAATATTAAGCTCAGAACTATTTCAGTCGCTCGTAAACGCTCGGTCGGTATTTCAGTTTTCCGATATACTCGCGTTTCAATTTTTGGCGGAAAAAAAATCCAAAAATATCAAATTAATTGAAAATTCCAAGTTTACTAAAATTTATTTGCAAATTCGGGACAAAAGTCATCCTTTTTCCCAGCAATTTCCACTTTTAATTCGATTTCACACATAATCGCGAGATAACTTAATTTTTAGCAATTTAATTTTCCACATTTTTTTCTTTCAAGACTCCGGCTAACGTTTCAAGGTACTTGAGTTACTCGTGTTAAAAGCTTTCTTTTTTCCTTGGGGTTATCCATCAAACAACTACTAAAGTTAAAAGATTCTCACGTCTGTTTGACCCTTAACCCATCGAACCTCTCGTCGCGTGGGCCGTCACTCGTTAAGTTAATACGAGCTACGCGCGACATAGTACATACATACACGGACACATACGCACACAACACGGACACGGCAAGTCAATCCTTTCTTCTCTTCATTCTCTTTTCATACTTACGACTCCTTTTTATGATTATCATTATCATTATTATTATCATCAGGATTATTATTATTATATTTTTTATTTTCGCTCGCTTTGAAATACGGCACAAAGAGATATAAAATGACGCGGTGATTATAGACTGTGTCAAGATATCGTCATGGCAATCACACGGTGCCGCGTGCCAAACCTTCTCTATATCACTCTTATCGTGTTGTTGAAGCAATTGTTTCTACGTCATGACTCAACGTAACCACATTGTCACGGTTGTCGTTACCAAAAAGAATATTGAATCTGTTTTGTAAAGCTATATGTGTGTATGCGTATGTACTCATCGTTGTTGCGTCTCTCGTGTATAATATATTAAAAGTTGTCTCTTTATATCCTTTTAAATGCTTCAAGAGGAGTGCACTCACTTACTTCTCATGCCGTGATCCCTATCGTCATCAACCTTCACTACTCTTTCGGTTCACCGGACGTACCTTCTTCCGAACGTTCTTATGCAAAATTACGATGACGGATTGAAATATCCCTAAAATATCCCTAAAATAGCACTGAATGAAATTTATAGTAATTTATAGTAATTTATAGTAATTCTCTAGGAAAATCCTAGCAATTTTAACCCTTAGAGGTGACACGTTCTGGAAATAAAGCGTAGATCACACGGGGTCTCAAGGACCCCAGCTATATTCAAACGTTGCCAATATCGTTCCGAACGACTCATAAAAATTCAGGATATTAGTTTGAACCTTTTAGAATGAGAATGTCATGGCAACAAATTTTTATGAAATTTTCAAAATGGGGGAAAAAAATCAGCAAGGAGGTAATGCGTAAAAAAATCATTTTTGCGTTCGGGGTCATTTTGACCCCTAGTGACCTTATAAGGGTTAATTATATATATTGGTATACCAACTATTTTCACAATTCAGTCAATTAGGAATTAAATAATTAGTGCTGCGAAGAAAAAAAAAATGAATCCAAAATTGAATGTTATTTTGAATGGCATCTGTTAGCAACAACAAAGCAAGAAATCGGAAAGAAAATGAGTTCGAAAATGAATTTGTTATTTTACTTGAAATGATTAATGGAAGAAGACGGGCTCGGTTCAAATCCATATGTTCTTAAAAAGTTCACTAACGAGTACAAGTTTATTCGCAATCATAAAACCGGAATGACATCGTACAATCAATGCAATGAGGTGACTAACAAATGGTTGCCTATATATATTTTTTTTTCACGTACAAAATGTACGTTGAACGGTAGCTCCTGCTTTTACTGTTTCTCTTTTTGTAAAAAATGTTATTTCTCATCGTCGGTATGAATTTGTATACCAATACCACGTATGTGCGCGTGTGGCTTTCTGTGTGGTCTTATGAATAGTCAGTATATACACAAATTAAAAAAAAAGTACGAACGAATGTGCGTTCATCATTTTTTTAATTCCACTCATTCTCTGTACTCGCAAAGTGAAAAATGTTTCTTTTTTGAAAAGTTGTTATTATTATTATTGTTGCCACTATTCGAAAATTTGTTAAATATTTGGAATTACAAAAATGACAAGTATTCATGGGAACTCGAGTGCTCATAAAAAAATGACTGCAATAAATTACGAATAAAAGAAGAGAACATATCCCTTGGAAATTTCTTTCCCTTAAAAATCTTAATAACAACGGTCTGCAATACCTATACCCCTTTCCTCATAATCCGTATTTCCGAAATTTATTTAGACTTTTGGGTTAAAATACGGTAGTTATTTTTTGTCGAGTTTACGGTGTGCCCTCATGGCAAAGATACACAAAATAGTCACACTCGCTCGGAGTAACGTGCAAACGAAAGATTTATGCCTATTTAAAATTTTTTGTCCGCTAAAAATACGGTACTTTGCGTTTCCTTTTTTTTCCGTCAAATTTAGGAGAATACAAAATTTCCAAGCGTGGTAAAAATATAAAGTCAGCTTCATTTTTATGGCATGAATTTTTAACCCTTGCAAACGGCATGGAAGAAAAAAAAATTCTCCTCTATGGGTTTGTGGATAATAAGGAAGGGTTGGTTTATAAAATAGAAGGGAAGACGACGAGAAGTCAAAATATTACTTTATTGGGGGGTCTTCCGTGTAATGAAAAATATAAAGGGTTTTCGTCCTGGTCCAAAGGGTTACCCGAAATGTGTACATTCATACAGTTGCAGAACTGACCCTTTCCTTCTGACTTTACAGTTTTGTCAAGCCTTTTGACTTTAGTGTTTTACTGTTTGTAGATGGATTTTCATAAATGCTGGGGAAAAGGGTTGGAAGGAGTTAAACCGAGTAGGAAGTTAGACCGATAGACGGTTAAGCAGTTAAACTGTTAAATTATTGAGCCTACTGTTAGAGGAGACAATCATAAACTTTTTTCTTCAGGTACTTTCTCCAACACTTTTTTTTGTCGCTGAAAGGATTATAGTAAAAGTACCGACACACACACAGTGGGAACGAGCAATTACGGTAAATTTTTTTTTTGGAACTTTCTTCCTATAGGAAAAAAAAAGTTAGTGCAAAAAAAATGGTGATCTTAACTGTAAAGTTAACAGGACTGACTAACTAATTGCAGAAAAAAAGTGTTATTCCTGACATATTTTTTCCTACCACCTAACTGTCTACCACAGTTTCGGTTTATTTACACATTTTGGCTTCCTACCCCGAACATTCGTTATTTCCCGAGAAGAGGTTACGTCGTGAAGCGACACACTACCGAATTTATTTCGAAATAATTCCGTCATTAAATAATTCATAAATTACGAATTTTATGTGTCGAATATGGTAATTAAAGGAAATATTAATTTTATTACCGTCGAAGCAATTAAAGGGATCATAAAAAAGGAGTCGAGATATTATTATTGAAATAGCTTCCGTCAACGAAATTCTAGTAAAAAAAATCTCGGATAGATTTTTCTTCTCACGGGCGGTCTTTGAATGAGTGTATCGCAATTATAGCTTGAATTTCAGGTGAAAGGGTATAAGGTAGCGCTTCCGAAAGGGTTTCCTACTCTTTCTCTCGTAACTTCGTTCCACATAATTGATGGGAAAGGAAAATAAAAAAAAAATTGATTCGACGGTAAGCATTAAATTTTCGTTATCTTATAAAGCTACATAAAAGTATCGTAATTTTCATCATAAAGGCCTCCTCTCCCAGAATGTTAAGGTTTTGTTGGCGAACCATTCCGTTCCTTTCATCTTCTATCTAACTATTTATCTATCTATCCTTTCTTCCATTCTTTTTAATGTTTTTTAATATGACGTGGATGAATTTGTACTGGTGTAAAGACCACCTAAGAAGCGGCACAAGTAGTCGCTATACGTATATATATGTATACAAACCTATATAAATGCACATTTTAACTGTTTAAAGCTCAAACACATGGTGATGATTCCTTTTTTCTTTTTATTCCTACATACGATATATCATTCAAAAACGTATTAAATTCCGTTTCTTATATATTTGTGCCACGTTTTAAAGTACCTTTTTATCAACCATGCAAAGATTATAATATAAGTCTGCATTCTACCGTAATTTCGAAATAATTGTTTTTCAAATACCGTAATGATAATTTAATTTCCATCTGTCTCTTATCATTCCGCTGATGGCTTTTACAAGACGAAGATGAATGAAAGAATTAAAAAAAAAGAATTACTCCGTATCTCAGTTGCAAGGTTTCTTGAAAACTGCTTTGAACTTTCGTTTAAAGGCAGAGTCAACAGCAAAAAAGAAATGAAAAGTTATTATACGCTTAGCAGGATTCCTTTATTAAGAAGCTCTTTTTCCTTAGAAAATTGCAGCTTTCACGTGCAATTTTTTAAGGCTTTGTAATTCAAACGCTAGATAGTCCCTTTGAAAGAACATTACGGGCATGTCTGTATGAATCTTTCCTCCGAAGTTATGAATATTTTCAGCTGTATCCGAAATGAGTTTAAATTTCAACCGACGTCCCTCTCGAATTTCATAAAAATTTGGAATTCCTCGAGAAATTTCGATTCCCATGAAATAAAGTCACGGGACAACGTATTAAATTATGACGTTTTCATATTACCATAGATGTAGGAGATAAGGATCAAGGTAAGTTATGAAAGACACCGAGGAGACCTTCGAGCAAATAATGTACTCTGAAATAATGCAAAAGGGAGTCAAGTTTGAAGCCTTTCCAGGTCTCATACCTAAAGCTGAGAAGCGGAAAGGCGTGAAGTTGGAATATAAAAGCGGAAAAATTACAGCTTTCTGGGCCTCAGCCAGAGCAATAATACCCTAGCATCCTTTCCCAGAGGAACAGAAGACTCAACCCTTATCGAGAAATGTTATTTACAACTGGAGCACGTGCATATAGTTCGAAAATTGCATATTAAATATTTTGCAAAAGATGGTAAAAGTAGACAAAAGTGATCCATAAAGTAAAGATGGACTCCATATTTCATAAAAAGGGTAAATTTTTAACCCTAAAATAAAATATACAATTGCGTCGTAAAGTCATCGACAATATTTCGAGTGTACACAAATTACAATGGCATGGAGCGTGCTCTAGTTACATAAAATAATAAACTCCCTCGTCACAACCAAGAGCACAGGTATTACCATAGTTGAAGGTTAAAAACCCTTTTCGAGAAACCCATTTGTATTCTCTCTTGGGGGTCCTTCTTTCCTTTTGCAAAAGGGTACGGAGTTATACCTGCATTTGCTCTAGTTGGGTATCAAAATTTTAACCAGATCTCGACTTACCTAACGGAGATGGAACAGCTACTGCCCTCGAAGGAACAGGAAGAGGTAAAGGAAAGGACTGTCCACAAATAATGAACTTTCCCGAACCTTTTCGTTTTTCGTATACAAGAAGCTCGTGATTTTTTTAACTGGTACTTTTTTGCGTTAACAAAAAAATCATATAAAAATGAATAGAGTTGTAAGAAAATCAATATTAATTAGTCAGAAATTAAAATCCACTCCAGATGGTACAAAAATGGTTCGGTACATAAATTTCTCGCGAAATTTACATAAGGATGAGGAAATTTCTGGTAAAATTTTTTTGCTAGGTTTGAACCTGCAAAAAATTTTGATCGATAAATCTGACTTTATTGCAGCGAAAACAACGTGAAAGTAAAATTTACTCTTCTCCGTTGGTTCTTTGGGAGTAAAAGGTGCCATTAGCATAAACGTTGTTCCATTTATATTCTCCACAATACGTCACCTTTCTTTCCTCGCACAAAAAAGGTCCGAAAAAAAAGAAGAAAAAAAAATCATGACGGTAATTCTATTTGCCCACATTTTACGTAAAAGTGGTCACTGACGTTAGCTTTAACTTCTGCTAAAAAGATGGCCTATACATTTTCTATATTTTGTTACTCCAGTTATAAATTTTCGAGAAAATTAGTTTAGTGCTTTTAACCCGTTTCCTGGTACAGTTATGCAGAAACGGTCCTATGGGATTTTACAACAAGTACTACTACAGCTATTGCTCCGCTTTTGGCCCAGAGGGAAATAATTTATTGCGTTGAACCGTAACAGTTTAGGTATAATGCTGTGTACTCTCATTTTACCGATCTATTTTCCCTTACTGTTACATTTTAAATCGCGCAGTTTTGTGCAAAGGTCATCGTGGCCATTCTTCCCTTAATTTACGATATTTAGCGCGGTTCGCACTTGAAAAGTTCGCCAACTCGAAATGTTATAGTTTAGACAAGCCGGTTGTAGTTTACCAACGAATGGAGACAGGGACGGAAAATATCCCGCTCTTCCGCTCTCTCTTTTTTGGTAATTATTTTCAAGCTGTCGTCAGCAGTTCTTGGAAAATACCGGAACCTTTGCTAAGGCAGTGCTCGACTTGCTCGCAATTCTCCCGATTCTGCAATGGTCAGTTTTACTTCATTTCAAACGTGACCATCAACAGAATGAATTTCCATCGCGTTCAAGTATGTGTTGAATGCCGAGAGTCAGAAGGACGTACCGAGGATTTTCAAGTACCAGGGTAGTGTCCCGCTTTTTATAGTAGGAGTATGTCTGTGTGCGTAGAGGGTGGAGACGTACGTGTAGGTAAATTCCAAAAGGGCGAATCTTCAGGAGATGAAAGCAAAAAATTCGCTTTGTTAGCGTCTACTTGTTGGAATACGTCACACGCTCAGGACCACATGGGATTCCGATGCAGAAGGAAGGGAATCAAATTTGTTTTCTACCCCATTCTGGGGTGATTAAAATAGATAATTAAAAAAATGGGTCATGTGTTTCATTTAAATTAACGTTCCACCTCATAAAGAACTTGGCTGCAGCGGAAGTGTCCGATGTGTCGTGACATTTTCCAAGTTGTGGCAACATCCAGTAAACACGCGAGTGTAAATGTAAGGCGACACCTCATTTATAGGAGATTTGAGCTGTAATTGGTTTACACGAAATTTCTACTTATCTGTTTTCAATAAATAAGCTTCGCATCTCTTACAAGGGGAGCGTGTCTACTGCGTTAAACGAAACGTGAAAATTTGGACCTTCGGTCATGGAACAGCTTCTGTATGTCTATATATAATGTCAACGTGGCAAGAATTAGAAGGACGCGTCTTCTTTAAAATCGGCCTGAAGTTACGCCTTTAGAAAATTTAGACACTCGGCGTATACATAATCCCGTTGGCTGTTGGCACCTAAAGGAGGCGGTAACACGATAACAGCTAAGGGTTTTTACATCTGGTTCACATAACGAAGGCATAAAGGAGAGATAGATCCCCAACGACGAAATTTGGATCCCTTGAAAATGGGAAAATGGAAGGAGGGGACAAGATTAATGGAGTGCAAAAGAGTGCCGAAGAGAGATAATTGCGCTACACCTCGCCCAGAGACAAGTTTATAGCTATTAAACGTTGCTGCGCCGTTTTTCGCTGGCGAGAAATTTATGAAAAAAGTATTGGTAATCACGTGACTTTTACGATACTTCCTCCTCGAGGCGCATAACGCGCGAACTCGTGAGGAAAAAATGGTAGAAAATAGGTCGGTTCGAAAAATTGGAAAATGCTGAAGGACCATGGAAACGTGAAAAAGTCCACGTGAAAAGATTAAATCGTGTGAATTGGACTCGCATAGCTTCCTTAAAAGTACAATTGCGGACTTTGGAAGAGTGTTGGCTTCACTCCCACACGACTTTGTAGGAATAGCGATCTTTTCATAACAATTGAAAGGTTTGGTCAAAGTCGGTGGGCGGAGAAGAGGAAAGATTCCTCTTTTCGAGATTGAAATTTTGCCGACGCTACAATATTCCCCTGTATTGCAGGCAAAGATGTTTGAAAGAAATAAAATGCGTATGCGAAAAGTTAATTGAAGAGCGTTTTTCCATACAATTATTCCCTTTTTCTTTCTTTTTTTTTTGTCGGAAGAAGGAGCGCTGTTCAGTCTCGCGTGAACTATGGGGTGTTTTATTATGAAGGCTTATAACGGGGGCAAGACGACTTTCTTTTCTTATACCCTTAACCAAAAAGTGGGAAACGAAACACCTTTGAAAAAGGTTCGGCTTGCACGCTTTCTTGCACGTTGTTATTGCTTGTGGAAAGGAATAGCATGAAATCAAAGGGGCGTATTGCACTTAATTTTTCTTTACACTAGAAAATTTATTGAAAATGAAGCAGTTCGTTACAGGCCTTCACGCGTATCAGAAATATTAAGATCGTTTAGCACCGAACCGAATCTTTTATGAATTTCATCGGAATCGGGTCTCCTTCGTTCAGGTTATTGAGAAAAAGTGTGACTGATAAAGATCTCAATTAAATTCAAGAGTTTGCGGGAACTTCAAGCGCGATTTATCGATTTACAAAAAAAAAAATTGGCTGAGAAGAAAAGAAATACGACGGAATTTGATTGAATTTTTATTGAAGGAGCGAATTTTCCGGTTGTGTCACTCATGCTTGTTGAAGGGTTAATTTTAATATTTGAATACAATGGAATTAAAAAAAAAGTGATTTCAAAACTATTTAATTATGTCGAGGAGAGATTTATCACGAAAAGTATTTTCTGTTCGCTCTAATTTTTTTATGACGGTCAGCACGATACATTTTAGGTAAAAATGTCCCAAGAGACACACGACTCTAATAAATTGGAGCGTATTTTAAGACGCGTGCCACGAAAAACCAGATCACCGCAAACCAGCGTTGGCTTCATTCTTTCGTCCATTAGGAAAAAATTGATCTACTAATAGTAAAAATTAGAGCTCTCTTAAAAATAACATTCTTCTTTTTTCGAGCATTCTTTCTATTCTTTCCGTAAGGAAAAATATACGTGCAATTTAGCATTTTTACGACACCCTGAGGAAGAAAGCCAGAAAAGTGACCTTAGAAGTTCGGCATTTTAGGGCAGAGAAATGTTTCGTTACCTCGAAAAACGTCACCTCAATATAATCTTATACGGTTTCGTTTTATTTAAAAATAGTTCGGAACATTATAGTCGTCGTTTTATTTGGGTGACCGTAATAACACAAAAAGTATGCTGAAAAAGGTAGAGTACCTTCCTCCAAAAATAATCGTAACGCTTGGAAATGTTGGAAAAATGGTCAAAATTTTACAGAGGTGCTCGAACTTATTTGCTCCTTATTCCTTTTATTGTACTTCAGTTTTTGTGAAAATCAGGGCTGAACTAAATTTTTATGGTATGCGCATACCTTCTTTTCTGTAACAGTTATAAAAATCATAAAAACGTGTTCCAGAAACAACATTTTTCTAGGTACAGTTTTTACCATAAACTTGCAAACTTAGTTTCGTCTCACTTCGTAAGTTTACCTACGGTTTAAATTACATTTGCTTGTATTTGTATCGAAGCTCTAACATCATTATTGGTTTATTGCGGCACAGGCGGCAACCAAATCGAAAGAAGGTCGAAGGTCCAATGCTCGATCTTTTAGAACGACATCTTTCTTCTCTTTTTTTTTAAGAGACCTGGAGTAGTTTTATTATACGACCGCTAACAAGTACATACACACACATACACACACACACAGATTGTTATATTTTCAGTCCAGAATTGGTGTAGCTATATTTCCTAGTTGTTTATTTAATAATTACATCTGCCCCGAGATTTTAATTAATTCCGATAAACTAGTATATGGACTCGTATATGTTTGTTAGTCAATAAAGTAGAGCCAAAAAATCTGAGAAAGATATAAAGTTTACTTCATAACGTTTTCGGGGTCGTTAAAAATAATTACAACAATATTTTATGAAAAAATGTTATGGAAATGTTATGAAAATTATTTTTGAATAATTTCAAGAAAGTAAAGGGACCAAAAAATGTTGTATTTTTGAGAGAAGCTTGGGATTTCTTTTATTTATATTGATTACAACGTTCATGGAGACTAATGAGGTTTCTTGTCAAACAGCACAAATCATTATTAGGTTTGCAAGCATTTCAGTAAAATGGAAGACGCGGAAAACTGACGACTCCTTTGTTTTAATGAACGTTTCTTTTCATCAACTTTTGGTTAAGAATCCTCATCTGTTTTCATCACGAACAAGTAAAAAAGGGTCTTCGGAACACCAACGTACCTACTTTAGTCACGAAGTTCTTACTCACGAATAAAAGTCCTGGTGAAAACGTGCAGTGCTTATATTTATAGAATATAGCGTGTGCTTAACTCTTTCTTTTATAGCTACGTAGTTTATTTCTTTCATCTTTGCGCACGAATTCATGTCGAAAAGTTACCGAGTCACGAGAGCCATGAATCGGTTGATTGGTTATTATATGTTAACTTAACTTACCATAAATCGACCGCTAAAATCAAATGGGCACATTCTCTAGCTATCTATATATTAGGATTATATCCTTTTCATTCTTAGTAAAAGAAGCATGAACATAAATTATTGTAAAAAGAAGATCGTCAGAATTTCGCAATGGCGCTGTTTATGTTAATGGTTCAAATCGTTCAACACAGAATTTGTTGTTAATTCTTCCCGATCGGGCGAAATATTGTAAAAGTCACGTGATTTCACATCCCTTCGAGCAGTTGGAAAGGAAATCCTGTTATGCCTCTAAAAAAAGTGCGAAGTTTGTGTACACAGTTGAACCATACACATACTGCCTACTCCTTTTTCATCCTTTTCATTCTATCGAAGAAGGAACGTCTGAGGAAAATGGGCGGTTTATAATAAAAATTCGAAGTAGCAGTAAAACGCGGTAAGTTAAAAGGAGTTTTCCATGAAAGGATCGAGTTGGCCCCGAACGACAGCTACTTTTTGACGAATCTTTGTCGGTAGATATATCCGTAATCCAAGACTCCCAGTTCACCCTTACTTCCTTGATGTTTTACAGCCGATTTTTGTTACTCCTTCTAATTTACTAATTTTTATTTCTTTCGGACGTAAAAAAAAAGGCGTTCAACGAAAAGGTTTATTTTTAAGTGTAGACTTTACGAGGAAATGTTACTGGTTATTTCGTTTTATTGCTTTTTAATCTCTCGAATAAGTAAGGAAAGAGGAGGCGAAGATTGGGTAACATTTCTCGAAAATACCGTAAGACTGAGAAAATAGGGAATTATAGTTTTTCCTGGATGAGAATCATCTTTTCATCATCAGACCGCGTAGCTAATTTCTCGCATTTGGTAAATTTCTACATTTCTATGTTTGGTAAATTTCTATTTTCTCTATTTCATTTTCTAATTCGCTAATTTTCTATATTTGGCAATTTGGTCACATCGGAGGTAAAACGATTTAGTAAAAACGCAAGGACTCACCCTAAATTCTGACACATTCGGTTTTCCATCCTGTGATTGGCTCTCGATCGGTGACTTTCCTTGGTTTGATCCATGATCTCCTTTTGCTCCCGAATCAATCCTGCAAGAAAACGAGGAGAAGAGTAGGAACATAAAATATCTTGCTAGGGATGGGTCGAGCGTGTCAAATCGTCAAAGATTCTGTATATCAGATTCTGGACTCTTGGAAAGTCGTAAGTTTAATATGTAAGAGGGAGGAATCAAAACCCTTCTAATTCCAAGCCCTTCGTATCACGTACTCTCGAAAGTATTGTCCGTTTGTCGACAGTTTGCAACCGAATTCAGGGGTACTTATGACATTTTGGGCAATAATTTTCCGGCCAAGACCTATCTTGGCCCTAGTGTCAAGATTTCGGTAGGGCTTGTGTTGTTAGAAAAATCTGTCTGGCTTTTGCTACGTGTTACGGTATAGAACATCGTCTCCGTATCGAATCCACGATTTCACGGAGACCGATGCGGCTTTTGCATGACTTCTCCGCCCACGAAATACGAACATGCTGTCCTGTTCCGTGTTACTACGGCTACCGCTGTTGAATTTTCACAATAATACCTTCGTTAAAATTTCAAACTTGCAGCTGCATTCCGTTTTCCAACGTTCGTAAATTTTATTCCAAAAAAACGGAAAGAAACGGAGAACTACAGATCAAGCTGGAAATTTTCTGTTCTTTTCCTTTCCGCGCTTCGGTGATAATTTTTTAGTTGCCAATTTTTCCGAGCGCAAGGAAGTCCAATTTTGGGGGAACAAAGGGGCATAAAGAAAATGTTGACGGACGTATATCAACACGCATCGGTATGTTGATTAGATGCGGTTCTTCTTATAAAATTTCCGGGACCGTCATGGATATCGAATTGGTATTCAGTCAATTTCCGCGCAGCTTGGAACCGGTAATTTCATTGAACGACAGCAAACAAGGTCTACCTGACACTTCAAACTTTATAAAAGGGAGTCTTTTTTTTTCATTGTACGAATATATCTACGCTTATTATGGGATTTTACACGGAGACAAACTGTAACATTTTTTTGTATGGTGTCGTATCATATTTCCTTCGCAGAGTAAAATTTACTATTTTTATTGCTGCAAATCCGTCAAAGTTTCGTCATAAGAGGAAATTTAATTTAATCGAGAAAATGTGGATTTGATAATTTTTTGAAGTATCCACGTTTTTTTAAAAATATTCTCTAAGTCAATTAAATGTTAATAATTATTGGAAAAAATAGTTTGGTAACTAGTGCATTCGTATGCGTGAAAAATGCTGTATATTTTCGTCTTCCGAGCAAAAGTAAGAATAAAAGAAAGAATCCTGAGTTCAAACCTTGAACACCCGAATTTAACAGTAAGCAAAAACATCGGAAAACACATTAAGATCCGACCAAATAAGGAACTTGTGTCCGAGCTATCTTCAAAGGACCTTAGGAGCGGTTTTGGGAAATTAGCGTGACGATCGAAATAGCTTCCGAAGGATCAGCGTTTGACAAAAACTTTTCCTCAAGGACTTTCCTCCGAGTCTTTAGATCCGGCAATTTCTCAGGGTAACAGACCGAAGATGAACATTTAGCAAGTGTACGCAATTTGAAGAACCATTTGAGGTAAAACTGGAAGCTTGTCATATTTTGGCCACGTTCATGGTGTATTTATGGCCAAAAATATGGCCAAGAAACGTTAGGAGGTCTAAAAACAGTCTTATGTGTTTCTTTATTTCTTTCACTCACAGGAATACAGATCGACATTGCGTTCCACCATCGCAGGTTTGTCCTTTTTCGTGGAACCTTGAAACTGAAATATTGTCCATCCGCATAGTGAAAAATATCGGATGAAAATTGTCTGCTAGTTGAAGAATTGAAGGTAAACCCATAAATATATAATTTTTTAACCTTCTTTTTTTTCTTCCGAAAATTACACAACTCCTCGAGGAAAGAAGATATATGGTACCGGAAATCTTCCCAATATTTACAAACAATTCGTAATAATGTGGCCATATTTCTACCGACTCTCGCTCCATTGGATACAAGGGAGCTCGGCCGATTCTCTTCCGATGCTTTTACAGTACTTGCAACTGTAAAGTAATTTTTCCGTGTCGTAAAATTCGAGAGGTGATGCTTGGAAATGATTTGTTCCTTGAAAATTTAGATGTGGCGAATTTTTAGCCGCTCGGTGAGAAGAAACTGAAGGTGAATTAATTTTTTTACAGTCACAAAATTGTTTCGAGACTCGCCTCATAAAAAAATGCATATCCACTTTTTTTAATTTTAATTCAGCTAAACCGATTGCACAGAAATACATTGATTTTATTAGTCCCCGAATCGGAAGAACAAAATAGAAAAAATTGCTAAGACAAAATCAGGCGGGCAACAAAAAATAGACGAGGTAACAAACGAAACATAAAGACAATGATCAACTCTAAATCTACTTCACTGTCATTCCTCGTTAGTTGAGGATCGTCCTGTTGTCCTTAACGTACTGGGACAGTGTTTCCTTTATCCTGTAAGAGAGTGAGTTTACTTTGGCATTTGGTTTTAGTTGTTTGGGGACTTTTTTGCGTTATCAAAAATAATGGTGACATATATTAGTTTTAACGAAGAGAGAGAGGAAGAGAAAGAGAGAGGGAGAGAGAGTAAAATCTAAAGGATGCTTTTTGTTACTGCCTCTTGTGCACCCGGTCATTTGTTTTCCACAGGTAAATACCAACGAAACAATGGCCCTCCAGTTTTATACCGTGCGTAGAAAAATAATACAATAAGAAAAATTGCATAAAACGAAAAGTGTTTAAATAAATAAAAAAAGGACGAGAGGGAAAAGGGAAGAACTTATTGTATTGGCGCAAAGAAATACGATTCAGGCTTTGTAGCAAAAATGTGGCCTTCTTTTCTAATGGTACCAAGGCCCGTGTCGCAATTTCAATTTCAAATTATCCAATTTCGGTATATTGCCACCAGTTTAGGTAAAAAGGGCAGAATATTTAATTTTTAGATTTCAAAAAGCTTTTCGAGGGGATACAAAATTACTCAACAATTAATATTTGATTTTCTACAAACGAAAACAAAGGATTTTTTTCTAATGATATCAACTCAATTGAATACGATAGAAAAAATTCAAAAGCGTCTAAAAAATAAATTATTATTAAAACAGTTTTAGCCTGATACCAAGTAACCGGAAAAACGAGGAAGGTCTGTTACGTGCGTTTCCAGCAACTAGAAAATTTTCTACCTCTCCAACTGATTGTTATGTTAATTTTCAGCAAGGATGGGGACAAAGTAAAGGTTCCGGGTGCAGGAACCCGCCCAAGTTGGAATTTGCCGAAAGGGTTGCAACACTCCCACAGTCAACCCGAAATACATCAGTTGTTAATTTTAAGAGAAACCGCATAATTTCGTTCACTCATTCAGTCGGTCTGAATTGAAGTCCTGCATTATAAGGACTGTTACTTTAAACTCCAGGAGTTAGAAGTCAAGTAACCCTTTGGCCATAGAACCACTAACCACTTCGTCTCATGGGCTTTGGAAAATTTACAAGCATCTTAAAGGAAACCGAAGACACGCGTGAGAACCGTACACTATTGTCTCGTATAATCAGTTCCCTGGAAGTCAAGTTAGCGGTTTCTGTAAGGGTTATACCTATACGTTAATTCCTTAGCCACGACAGTTACCACAAACACCATAAATCAGTAGGTTCGTTTGTACTTCAACCCCTTCACGCTTTCTGCGCCAACTATCCAGCTCTTGTACCATTCAAACAATTGTATAAGCCTTTAATCCTTTTATAAATAGATAATAAATATTCACTTGGAAGACGACCCCTGAGAGGCACATGGGGTGTGCCCATGAGGAAGCTAACTGTAATGAAACGTGACGAAAGCGTGACTTTGTGGTTCCTCAAAATTGTATTTTGGAAAATACCACAAAAATCGTAGAATTTTTTAAGATACGTTATTTGGAAGCATAAATATTGTACTTTAAATCCTATTAAATTCATTTTCGGGAGGTAGAAATTCGTAAAGCCGGTAAGGATTATCAGGTTTATAGGTTCTGCATTATACTTGCAAATTATACCGTAATTTTATGTAGCCGGTAATTAGAAATTTTCTATGCACGAGTCGTTTATTATGAAAGATAACACGGCTGTAGTAAGAGTATAATGTTTAGCTCGCTTTGAAATTACGTATAATTCTAACGAGTTATTGTTAATTTTATTTCGGTTATTTACGGGTTAAACAAGAGTTCGCTTGCATCAGGTACGGTTATTTCATTAGCGAGTAATAGCTCTATCATCAGTGGCAATAAAATTTAACGACGAAGCGGTACATCCACGGTGTAAAAGATTCACAATCAAAATCTTACATGTCCCTATGAAATAATGATAATAAAAATAGTGGTAATTTCAAACGATTTCGAACTATGAAACAATGATAATAAAAATAGTGATTCGAATTTTCTACGTCTTGCCGCAAAATGCCTTGGGAAAATTAACGGTATCGACGAGCAACCAGTCGTACTGCGACGTATAGGGCGACTCGCCCTGTAGAAATCGAAGCAGACGACATAATTTACTATCCAAAGAATTTTTTTATATATTTCAGTAATTCCTAAAATCGGATTCTTTCTGGAGGAAAAATCCGCGGGTGACGAGTCAAGGGAAACTTTGTAGCCGAAACGGGACAACCCGCGGGGGTCTGTTATTGGCAGAGACAATTGGCTCTTACCGGATTCTAACCAACAACAAGGGAGGAAAGGAGACGCGCAGGGTTGTCTTGAAATAACGAGATTAAAGAATTTCCTTTTAATCCTTCAATATTTACGACACTTTTCATTGTGTTTCTTTTCGTCACGGTAAACACAAGATGTGGTGTGCCGATGGCAGCGGGTAAAAGCTTTCTCCTTAACGTGGTTAGACGGCGATTGGTGAAAATATTGAGCCTACTGTGCCACGCTCAACGTCTTAAGGAAATCCCCTTTTGATTTATAAGAAAGTGTCGGTAAGACAGATTTTTGATTGATGAGGCTCGACCATTTACCGTTACCCCAAAGTTTCAGGTTCAAGGGGTTAATTAACCACAACCTGATACTCGAAAATAAATTTTTGTCTATTTTTGCGATTACCCGCAGGTATTCTGGGTATCTCAAACACACAAGACTCATAAAGCTGCAATCAAGGCCCGCAGCTATACGATCGGTACGAGCCGATATTAATTATCGATTCGCCGAGCTTACGCAAATATGGGACGCCCACCCACGCTGCAATTAATTTTCATCTCCTTAATTTTCATATTCCTCCGCGATACAAGGGGCATTCGGGAAGACATTTTTTTCTCTAGACTTTTAATACGCCCCTTTTATGAGACGGACTTTTACGTCTCTATTAAGTTCCTTTTTCGCAAACTCATACACGTATACTCACTTCACCCGGGGATGTATAAGTGCACACATCTCATGCGTAACTTGGTTACAAACTAATCTGCTTAATGACTTTCGTGCAGAGCAGATATTGCGGACAGTAGAAACCACACACGCGAGATTTACCCACAAATCTTCTTTCGCCCGTTTTGCTACCGTTTTGCACATACATACACACATACACACATACACACACAAATGTATGAAAGTATATACCGACCCAACTCTTGTTCCAGTATAATTGTTTACTTTTATTTGTTGCCGCATTTATTTAGCGGTGCAACATTGAATAACATTTATTTTTCAATCCTTTGAGTCACAGTGGGTTTTTGAAAATTAGGGTAAGAAGGATAGTAAATAAATTTGGTACCCATAATTCTCGTCACGACTTTGAATTTATTTATATTGCAGCGTTAATAAGAAGAGAATATTTCCATGGAATTACTTAGTTTTTAAACTCCTAAAACTTGCAATTAAAAAATTGTCGATTTTAGATTAAGTTACCAATCTAAAATTTTCAATCAGACAAATGAAAATGTATCCAAAATCGTAAGAAAAATTAAAAATACCAAATTTATTTAATAGAATTCGACTGAACCCAATAAAAGTATAGAAAAAGGTAGTCCAAATAAGAGAATAGAAAATGCCAATGTTTACTTCATATTATAAGTTTATTGTTATCAATAGAGGTCAGGAAAGTGCAATTTAACTTTGCGCTGATCGTTATCGAAAAACATGAGTTAATTTGTTAGTGAATATTCTAAGATAATTATGCGGATTCCATATGAATTAATTTGCCAGAAGTCCCATAAGAGTAGTACGGTAACACTTGTCAATTTGGAGCATCGAACACTATTTCAATTTAAGTTCAGATGGACTGCTAGATGTTTCTTCAGTTGGACCGACCGTCGGTGGTAAAGTTGTAGCTTCTGATGCAGGTGGGTTCGATGGAGAAGGTGGCTCCGGTACTGGAGTTGAAGGTGGAGGTGGAGGTGGAGGTGGTGTCGAAGTTGTAGTTGTTGTCTTCAATGGTCTCGTGCAACGTCCCGCGTAAGGATTGCAAATGAATGCAAAGCAACAATCTTCGTCTTTCACACACTGGGGCAGAAAAATGTGGATTGATTAGTCATCGGAATTGAAATCTCTTAATTTATGATGAGCTGTTAACAATATCTTGAACAAAATCCACGAGTTATCTTGAGAACAAAAAAATATGAAACCAAACCAAAGGAACGCTATTGACCCGTTTCAATTTTACGTTTTAGTGACAAATGGTTTTACGTTCGGATAAAAACGGATAAAAATGTAAAGAATAACGGATGTAAATAATAACGGATAAAAATGTAAAGAATAAAATATGAAAAAAGAAAAACAAATATCTTACCACCATTCCTGGTGGACGACATGGCAGAAAGGAACCGGTGACAAATGTCACGGCGAAAAGAACGATGCACAGGGCGACCACGGCTTTCGTCATTTTTCTCTCGGCTGAAAGGGGGTTAATAACGTTAGTTTTTCGCAGCTGGAATTTTGGAACTTTAGTTTCACTGGACCAAATGTAAATAAAAATATCTGTGACAAAATTGATCGGAAATAATATATGTATACGATATAAATCTATGCACTTACCGATTCACGAGTTTACGAATTCTGTATCACTTTGATTGCTTTCTAATTACTGATTGACGGAATGGTCACTCGCGGTGTTTATATACTAACAGGTATGTGCATCCGGGTAAAGATAAAGATCCATATTTTTCTTTCGATCAAAAACCGATGATCTAACCCACAAGATTTTCTTATCATAAGTGTGTTTACTTCCCGCTCGATATTGCTCATGGAAATTGTACTTTTCCGTTTTTCCACGTATCGAGGGGTTCTCTTTTGTTTACAGACCTTACTAACATTTGTGCAAACGTATAAAAATCACGACACTGGCATGCGCATCCATGTTTTTTTGCAATGAGCTTGCAATTGTCGAGCATTGAAAGAATTTCAATCGACGTAGAAGCGTCAATATTGTAATCTCGAATCTTCGAGGGGGGCATTCGTCATTTTTATTATCGATAAAAAATTTTCCGCGATTAAAACTATGAAAACAAGGTCACATGATTGTAAGATTACTACTGTTAGCCTTCCATTTTCTTAGAAAATAAACTGATGGGAGAATAAAAATAGGGAAACGAATATTTATCGACAACGTGTCGATCAACAAGATAATTTGTCGAATAATAATGCTTGGATTGTTTCATTGGTGACCGTAATTCTCTTTTTCGTGGAAAAAGGAACAACGGTAGTAAATTTGTAAATAATATTTAAATAGAAAAAACACTTAGAATAAAACCCTTTGAAATTTCAAAGGTTTTTTTTATTGACTTCGTGATCATTTATTAAATACATATTTTTTCTTCGTTACAATGTAACTTATAATTCAAAATTCCCATTACCAATATTTTAATGAAGAAGTGATAAATAGCCTGCAACCATATTAATGATAATTATAATAATAATAATAATAATAAATAATTGGTTCGACGTTGCAATAAATGAATGTTACAAAACAATATTGACGATATAAGTAGTAATTATTCTATTATTAAACGTCGACAAAAATTATAGTAAACTTTTTAGTTAGTTACTTTTCTCTCATTGAATCTTTTACTTCTGAAATCAATTTTTCCGAAAACACGAAAAAATATTAAAAACATGAAAAACTGAAAATCGATCAATCCTGTAAGAAGACCATAAAATAATGTACAACTCGCTTCGGGAGAATAATTTTTCGCAAGCTTTTTTGAGGTCGACGCCATGCTTGGATTTAATAGGTACTGGGTAAAATATCTTAGAAGATAAAGCTTCTGTCGTATGATTGAAATTATACAATTTTCTCGCAATCGAAGCTGTAGAATTTGCTATATAAATATATAAATGTTATCGAACTTCAAATTTTTAGAATATCTCAAATTTTGTCAAAACTAATTGCAGAATCGTTGACGTTTCATAGAACTCCACATAATTTCTTTCGTTCCACAAATTCCCAGTTATTTGGAGCTTTTATTAAGTTGTCACTTTATCCTAATCCGTGTTCGATCCTGTCATGGGGTGAAAGAGTGTCTTTGCATCGTTTGGTGGCAGCCACACATACGAAATCACAACAATCACTGTTTTTGACGCACTGCAACAAACAATGGACTTTAACAACAAGTTAAAGGTTCTATATTTTGCTATGGATTTAAAAAAAGCGGGTGAACTTATTTATTTATTCAGTGGACGAATTTTAGTTACTCGTCAAAAATAAAATAAGAAGTTTCTGGAATTTCAAATAATTCGACAAATGAAAAAAAGTGTCATCTGCTTTTCGAAATACCAATTAACTCTATTATTATAATTACAGAAAATTCTAAATAAATAAAAATTGATTGATTTAAAGAGAGAGAGAGAGAGAAATATATATGCAACCTATTCATTATTATCGTGGTTAAGATAAGGTCAAATTATTTTTATAACAATGAACGCCCGTTCGTATTCTTAGAATACTCCTTATTCTTCTTTCACCTATTTCTGATGAAAAGCGATAAGAAATAGCGCTAATCGCATTGATCGGCAACCAGCGATAATTAAAAAACGTGACCGGCTTTCGAGTTACCACTTCAAATTATCAGTCGTCGTGGTGGTAAGAATCGATACAACGCAAAAGTTATTTTACGATAAATGTAGCTTCCAGAATTTCGCTTCTTGTCTTTAATGGACCGAATACCAGGTAAGATATGGATCAAAGTAAGTTGACTTACAGGTGAGCCGTGATGAAAGCATCCTAATCGATCGGAAGTCACCATGAGAACACTCATGGACAGAATAACGACGAGCAGAATAATCGTAAATTTCGTCATCTCGATTAGGAACTCACCGGAAGCATCAACAATTTTTTCGATCCTTTGTTTTATTCACGAGAAGACCCTCGTGGTACGTTCAAAGCCGTGGAATCGATGTGGTAAGTCAAATTCCAAGAGAAAAATGGTACGAGTGAAACGGATTCCGCAAGAGGTGAGTTGAAACTAAATTTTCCAGGACAAATTCCACTTATATTACTGCGAATAGTGCAATGCCATGGGTAAATTGGTAGCTGCAACTACGCAGTTACAATGAAACTGGCAAAATCGACGGTCATTTTTTTTTTCGAGGATTTTTGCTACCTCGCGTTACTTTACGCGTCCTTGTTGCCGAGAAAAAGCAAGAAACAATACGTCATTCTTATTCCGAATAGCACTAATTGGAGTAATGCAAACGGAAAGAAAAATGCATCTACCATAACTACGAAGAACCTTGAAGTTTCGAGAAAGTCGGCTATTTCTGGGATTTTTCCAGATTTTTCGCGAACCAACGAATAATTTTTGCGGTAACTAACCGCGAAAATAAATTGTTTCGATATTCCTGTCCACCCAAGACAGTTGCGACATCGAAAAATGAGTAGGATCATCCGAAGCAAAAGAACCCACGCGCGTGTCCACTGTGTCAGTGGCGACATTGCAATTATTTCGCTGCCACCGTAGAAGGAAACGTTAGATTAGCAAGCTCGACTCTTAAAACCTTTTAACATCCTTTAGCATCCTTACGATATATGCCTCGTATATCTTTTCTTCGTACGATACCCACGTACTACGTGTGTACTCCCAAAAAGAATTCACAATATACCAAAAACGTCACCAAAAGACACCTCCTCGTCGTTCAATTCAAACAGTTGTCCGTTCTACTTCTTACCTTTTACCAGGACCATTTAAAAAGGACTCGAGATCGCGAAAGGCGTCCTTTCATTTTTCATCGCCGCCTCAACATGGCCACATTATTTGATAAAATTTCACTGACGCAATTTTATACATTTCGTTGCCAGCATAAAGCAAAGACATTTTTCAACAGACGCGAGTGTCCGATTGAAAACCATTTGGGTCCTAAAAAAATGAGCACACCTGGTTTAGGATTAAAATGTTGACTTTTTCGAAGATAAAATAGCTATCGACTCGAGACCTGAAAAATTGAGTTCCCGCAGAAAAGCTGCACGCTTGGAAATGTCATCCGGTGCGTATCCGTAAACAAACGGGGACCACCTCGTTATATTTTATAAACACACACACGTGCTCCTCGAACAGATCGGGGTACAACTTTATTTGCAGGTAGATAAAAAAGAAAAATTACCGTAGTCGCTGTGATAAAAGGAGGGTGGAAGGCGTTACTTAACACAGTCATCGTTATATCTTGAGAAGAGGTCTTCATTTATACTCTACGTGGACATGTCAAAGATAGAGCTGTTTAACGAGCCACGTTTTTATATCATACATACTAATACCAGGTATATACCCAGGTGCAAAATTTATCCTTTATTATGTTATGGTATGTTATGGGGGCGTGCGGCTACTATACTGCTCCTTCAAGATTTTGTACAATAAAACTTATGCGGGTCAATTCACGCGCATATGGTAACAGATCTTGTTGCCAACTTGCCATCAGCGTCCCTTAATCATTTAACGCTCGTGTGTATGCAGACGCAAATATCTCCTTTCAATTTTTTCTTTTGCTTACTGCATTTCATCACGTTCCGAGGAGGCTTGGGTTAAAGTACGCGTACACAAACGACGTAGGAATTATATCCCAGCGTAGTGCAACCCTGAATGGATGTGCGAAAGGACGCGTTTCTCTTATTTTGTAGATTCCGCTGCCGTTTCATAACTTTATATCGGACGCAGCAGAATGGCAAGAAAGGGGCAAAATTAATGCGAGTCTCATGGGAATTGATTATATCTGCGTCCCGACTCGAGTGACTGATCGATCCTTCCAGCTGAAACCGCCGCGGTCTTAATGGAGTACCCCATTGGTACAACCCCATTCTTCTCTAACGCCTGTGGGATCATTAGAACAAATGAGAACGTAGGGGGTACCTCCGAGGTAGCATCAGAGGATTGATAATTTTCACGCATCGCTCGTAAAAGTGTATCCTCAATGCTCTGGTACAAGTCCGAAGCTCGAAAAAAATAATGATACTTATTGTTAGAGTAGACTATAGAATTTCTTATCTTTCCCTGGTTTCGACATAAACCGTAATTGAAATTTTTTTTTTTCCATTTCCGTGACTGCTCCGCACGTAAGTAAGCCGAAAATAATAACAGCGCCACAAGAATCAGGATAATGACGATGATGGCTACGATAATAAAATAATAACAAGGTTTCTCAGGAAGACATATGGTAGATTTCTCGCATTAGTACGTACCGATATAAATGGCATAGCTAAATATTTCACCTTATACTGCAAAGTCTCGACATGATTTAAAGCTGCTACTTACACAAAAGTAACAGATAAAAGGCTCATGAGTGATTATGAAACCCTATAGTAAAATCTCCTTCCATCAACGTGCCAGACGTATACGTATCAAAGAATCCTTACCCGGTGATCTGTGTGCTAATCGCGATTTTTACGAAACCGTTTCAGTCCCTTTTAAAATGATCAGTGCCGCGGCTCGGAACCGCAAGGAAAAAAAAGGCCGAAGATATGAGCACAAAGTAAAGGAGAGGAGATGCAATGATAGCGTGTGAAGCGCATAGCAGCTGTTGCACTACTCTTGTACGTACTCCTGTGATAGGGTTAAGGAAAGGGTTTAATGTTCCTTGAAGCCTAAGGTAAACGCATATACTTCACCTATCTTTTAACTCGTAGCTATACCTGCCGTGTCTATATGTGTCTATGTGTGTGTGTGTGCCTGTGTCTACATGTATAAACGTAAATCCTTTTCTCCATGCGGCATATGGTATACAATGATTTTTCCAAGAGTGCGCTAATTATATGAAAGATCTATCCTACCAAAGAGACACCGCTAAGCATCAAGAAACCATGTAGTACCTGTTCATGTGTTATTTGCCTTCATTTCACGTGGAGCAGGAATCCTATTCCGAAGCGGGCAACGTAACACGGCACGTTTTGCTCGGAAAATTACATTGCTACATTTACATAACGTTGCAGGGATTTCACGCCATGTATTTACGTTACCACCGCCCGTTGCGTTTGTACGTATTCTTTCGTTCTACCTCCAATTTCAAATTGCTCCCTGCAAATAACCTGTTCTCTTATTTAGAGGCGGAGGCATTACGTATTTCTCACCTTTAACATTCGTACGAAACCGCGCGATGAAAATTGCAGGAACATGCATGCACTCGCATCCTCTTTCGCCAGCCATTTTCTCGAAAAGCTGATAAGAAGCTGCTCCCACCGAAAATGTCTTCCGTTAAACGCCCAATTGGCCCTAAACTTTCTGGGAGTCGAATAACGGTGAAGCGAAAAATCTTGCCACGAATTTAGTACCGTCTATTTTGACGTCAGCGAAGTTAACAGCCGTTTCGGAACGACTGCCAGCTGTGGAGTAATGATCCCGTTTCGCGGAATTTCCAATTTGCAGTATTCGGAGCTTGCGAAGATTTGCCTTTGGAAATTGGGTATTACTCCTTTGAACTTTAGAGAGCGCAGTTTCGGAAAGCGATAAAACTCGACGATACTCGACTTGGGCTTTTCTCCATTGACTATATTAGCGAAGATGTAAATGCTAACCTAAGAGCGGATATAAACGTCCCATTTCTCACGAGCAATTGACAGTTGAACGACCAAATGTTGCCAAAAAGAGAAGTGAAGCCAGGACTGGCGAGAAATATGAATGAGTAAGGATGGAAGATGATATATTTTTTGAAAGGTTATTCATAGAGATGCGTGGTAGAACCTAAATCATCTGAAACGTGCATGGTTTTTTTCAACAATAGACGTCATGGACATCCATCTTATTAACGGATGTTAATCATGTCTTCAGCGGCGCGTCGTTCAAGATATTACCACTGCGACCACCATGGTGAGCATTGTTCAAAGAAAGAAAACGTCTAACTAAACCCACCCCCTTTTACTATACATACTTACTTCTTCTCCTCTTGTAATAAGATACTCGCCATCTTCGTATGTAAATGCCGGCCATTCATTACGTTCTTGGCTGAATGATTGGACCTTTTGCAAGAAATCCTTTTACGACAAAAGGCGTATCATCGTTTAGGATAGCCGTGGACATGGAAGGGAATAAGAAATAATATCTGCATGGATTTTCGTTAGGATCATTTGTTTATTTACTCTCCTTTCTTGCTTTAAAAAAAATAAAATCCATTCGGAAGGTTTCTCTATCCTGACGACAACAAGAAAGGGAATAATCTCATGGGGGTGAGTATGGTATTTTATTATTTCGAAATATGTGGATTAAAAAATCTAGCAGACCAGAATTTTTTTTTAATTGTAATATAGTGTCGAATTTTTTTTATCCCTTGGTGTCGCTAATCCATGAAGAAATATTGAACATCGCGAAAGTGTAACGGATTTAAGTTGGGTCCAGGTACATTTCCGATGGAGAAACGTTAAAAAAAATGCAGATTATTAAGATCGCCTAATTTCCTCTTTCGCATTTCTCCGCTGAAGATTGTATACACAGGTATAGGACCCGAAAAAACAAACTAAACCAACAGTAATCCCAAGTTCCCAACTGATATATGCGTTTCCCCAAGCAAGGTAGAAAGAGGATTTAAAGATTCAAGAATTTATGGTTAATTAATTTTCTTCTGCATAATAAATAATCGTATAGACATAAAACACGAGTTGGGTTTGGAAAATATATATATTCTTTTAGTTCCCGGATGGAATGTAACATCCCCGGTACAGCGTGGCTTGTTCAGGAAATTAAAAGAGTGTCTGGCAAAATAGCAGGTGGACGGTATTTTAGAAATTACGTAGGTACTCTTTAAGAAGAGATATGAACTTTAACCTCGGATAGGCCAAGGAGGAAATCACAACGTTTAATATAATTACGCGTAGGTATGGGTAGCAAAACCGATAGGAGTGTGCGATCTGTGTGCGTGTACACGAACAGGTTTGATGGGAAAATATGAACGGCGAGGAGCCATGGAAGTTATCGGGTATCGATTAGGAATTATATTTTAGAAAAATCAAGAGCGATTTCATTAATCGATAACGCGTTATCTCATTTTTGAGGATTTCGATCTATGATGCAATCGTGATTTTCATGCAAACGCGAGGATTTTGAAAAATCGCGATCGATAGAAACCGCACATAAATTAATAAATATCCACCCACCCGAAGGTTTTATTGGATTATGACTAATTCCTTTTAATCAGTCCGGTCGATTATTTTCTGTAGAGAAACGTGATTTTCCTCTCCTTGTATCCGTTCGGAAAAATGTATCGCTGTTTGCTCTATTTAGCAACGTAGCGTTTCATGACCCAGATACGAGGTAAAAATTGCCGCAGAATTCCGCAACATCATTGACGCGATTAAAACGAGAGTTTCATCGTGATAGTACGGTGTTTTAGAAAAGCGACTTTTTCAAGCCCCGATATACAAACAATTCGAGAACCTGTGCGCGCTTGTCGTTTTCACCCACGTTCCCCGGCCACGTCTGGAGAGCGAGGAATAGTCCAGAGAGACGGTTTATGGTTTATGTGAGTGGTGCAGCTGCCTGTTACAAACACCCCCGCAACTCAATATTCAAATTAGCGAGGGAAGGCTATACCTTCGGAATACCTCCGTAATGAGGGGAAGAAACATTTGGGATAATATAACAGAAAAATGATTATCATAATTAAGAAATGAAAAAATTCATTGGCAGCGGTACGCGACTCCGAAATTCGAGGAATTAATTTTAATCGATCGACCGATCCGTCCACTGGCAAGTAAAATTCATTTCGAACGTGTCAAGATTATCTGGTATTTAGTTAAGCTTGTGTTAAAGTAGAACTGAACGACGTTTACGACGCACACGACCAGTGTCAGGGCGAGAGTAGGACGAAGGAAAAAGGGTGTTAGCCACACTTGGGTGGTCTTCCAACTCTTCAAGGATTAATCGGCGATGTCTACGAAGACGTAATATAAATTAGGTCCTGAGATTCAAGGAGAAAAGGAAAGAAGTCTTTCCAAAGCCTTCTTCTCCTTCTTCTTCTTCTTCTTCTTGATGCTTCGAGACTTTTGCTTTCGCGGGATTACAAATGCTCGACTCTCTTCGGTCCTTAGCATCATTGTAGATGGATATCTTCTTACTCACCGAAGGATTGCTTCTGGTTTCCCTTCGACTTTGATCGAACTGTTGAAGACGAGACGTAAATCGGGAAGCTTCTTCTTTATCTGTCGTCAATCTATAACATTTATGTTTTATCGTTGGGTCGAAATCAAACCAAATCCCGATTCCTTCAAATTTCTGGGTGGTTGGTATGCAAATCATCGAAGAATACGCAGCTTTCAACGGACAGGAGGTGGTATTTGGTTTCCCTGCGTGCTTTTCTCGCGACACCTTGTGACGACGCTTTTACTTCCAGAAGCCGAATGGCTCGAAGGATGGACTTTGGCTTCCATTCCGATGTCCGTAAAAATAACCTCGGTAGCGATGATGACAATAATAAGAAGAGTGCTGAAAGCATTCGAAAAATGTAACATTCGCTCCACGTTGCACCGAGTCCCACATTAATCTTGGGGAGAAAGGAAGAAAAATATGTATTACAGTCACAATTCTAAACGTGTACTTGGCATACAAGAAGAAGTTAGCCAACATCAATAATGTATTCCCGGGTCAGTTGGTATGAAGCCTTAAAGGTATTATAGGGAAAGAGGGAGATCGTATGTATATGTGCTATCTTATGCATTCTCCATTCCAACATCTCTCTTCATCTTGGCAACCCTTTCACGCACTTCTTCTTAGTTAAGAATGGCATGACCCACCATAGAACACTCCAAGTTTGCAGCACGCAATCGTCTTTGGCCGTAAACTTTACGTTTACTCATGGAACGATACGACACGCCGCAGGACACAGCACCAAGAAGTGTACAATACCGTGTATACACTACATCCATGTAGCACACGACATGCTCATGTGGTGTCCAACAAATGACGGGACCATCGTGTGTGGTCTCACCTGCGTGGGTGTCTCTCTTACCACGAACTCAAGTTGTATCGTGTCTTGAAAATAGTCCTATCTTTCTCGCGGTTTGTCCTTCTGACAAGAAACTTACCTTTAAGGATTGTACGTAGGTATGTGCGAATACAGACGTACTTGGCGTGCGTGTACGTACACACGCAACGTAGGTGCTCTCCCGACGTTTTTTTCCTTTTCTTTTTTTTTTCAAAAGTAAAATGAAGTTAACGTATGCACTGTAAGGTTAACACATTTCTAAAGTCTTACGCTTCCTTTCAAGAATACGTCATAACTTTATTTAATAAAATTTAATCCGTGAAAATAAAACGTACTTTCATGCTTATCTTTAACATTCTCTTCGGTTATATTATTACTTCTTAATGCACGGGTTATTATTATAATGTCTGCAGCTGTACGAAGGAAACAGGCAAACACGATGCATCCAAACGCGTTAAGTCAAATCAATTAATTTTTTTTTTTTCTTACCGGCTTCAGAATACAAAGTGAATTTGTGGGAGGAACGAGGCTTTCTATGCCACACGGTGAGGGAAAGACTTCCGAAAACAATTAATTCAATTTAATGAGTTGCCGTTTGGTCAATTTGTCTACAATTTAGGATTCTCCGTGTATTCAGACATTTTCTCATTATCGTTCTTCCGCCAATGCAATGAAAAAAATAAACATACATTTTTCGACCGTGCATAAAAATTGCATAAAAGACCATCGAATTCATACTTGAAATACAGTCGCGAGAAATTAGCATCAGCTAATGATTTAATTAAATCTGAAAGGGAAAAGAAGTTTAATTTTGCTTTATTTTCTTTTAGTCATCGGACACTTGACACCCAATTGAGAAAGTCAACGGGCCTTGTGCGAGAGCTGACATCCTGTAAAAGAGGAAAAAGTTACGTAAAATGCGACTGGAAGACATTTCAGTGGTGACAGACAGAAACAGTGCGTTTTGGAAAAGGGCGTTAAAGATTCTAATGGTAATGGAGCCTCTCGAGCACTTTTTAAGTGCCTCAAGTACCCCGGAAATCTGTAGCGTCTTCTTTTTCTCAAATTATCATCCTAAATTACTCGGGGACGGGAGAACGGAAGGAGAAAAACGATAAGGCACTTTTCAGAAATTTTTGGAATTTTTTTAAGGGAAGAACGCGTTTTCTAGAAAAAGATTGATTCATTTCAAAGTCAAATTACACAAAATCGGATGTAACTTCCAGAATGAAAAAAAAAAATGACAAACGTGCAAATTTTGTCCAAAGGAAGTCTTTTCTTAAGTATTCAACGACTGTCCCATGAATAAAATTATCGAAACAATATTTCCGTTAGGAAAAAAAATGCTGAGAAAATTTAAATCTGTTCATCCTCTCAATCTCTATATTAGAAGGAAAAAAGTCGTGTAAAAACTATAATTCTTTCCCTTTGACAGTCAAAAAGGAGAGAAATTCATGCTTCGCACATTCGAGATACGTGAAAGTTTTTCAGGATTTTCTAATGTGCTGGTGGAGTGTCGAAAACAAATTTTTAAACACATCCAAGTGCCTGTCAAGGACGAAAGAAAAATTTAAAGTGTTTCCAAAAACAGGATAGAGGAAATTATTGATTGTCTAAAAAAGAGAAGAAAAATAAATGATATTCCAACCACGTACTTGTACTTCCCGTTTCCTACGAATACTGTTTATCTGTTTGCCTAAAACGAAAAGAAACCCTTGCCTAAACCAACATGAAATGTATGTGGAAAGGTCTGGGGGTGATCCTTTGGGAACATTTACTCCGTATCTATCTTTCAAACACATCTCCAGACATATCTTTTTAGATCCAAAACACGTTCCATTCTAACTTTCTAACGCTGCATGTTTGGATTGTAGCGTTTCTTATGTGATAGATTCGAGACAATCTTGTTCAAAAATGCCTTTATCTTCGGAAACATCCAAAAGGACGAAATGCAAGAAAGTCTCCGTACCAGAACCTACTTCACGCTTTGTTTCAAAGATCGTTGGCTCGAGGATAAGTCATTTACAGTCATGGTGGAAACCAAAGCCTAAGAAATCTTTGCACAGAAAACAGAACTTGTTCGGAAAATATCTGTACATTTACTGAATATTCAAAAAGGAAGGTAAATTTTTTGGGGAAATTGAATCAGATTTTCTTAACACCTATCATAGCGAATAATAATGGCCACTAAAACTCGTAAAAGAGCCGCTCTAGGGAAAACCAGCAGTTTTCCATTTTACGACACTTTCGGTTTCCGCCAAAGGCAGAAGAGTCGTCGTTATTTCTGGTTTACGTTCACTTGAAGCTTGAAAGTTGCATTGTAAAGAGGAAACAAGACGAAAAACAGGAAACTTCTCGCACACAAAAGTCCTTTCGCCACACTCCTTCCGGTACTTGAAAATTGTTGGTTTGTTACTTGACGCCCGGAGCTGAAGAGTTTGGAAACTCGACTCGAGTCGATTCAAATGGACATAAATATCGGACGTTCCGCGGGAATATTTTTTGCGACTCGGCAATTGCCGAGATTTTTCGTTTCGAAATTCCCAGGCTCTTGCTCTCAAAGAATCCGAGTTGAAAACAAAAAAGTTCCCTACATAATACTAAATTGCAAATAAAATGTCGTACACCGAGGGACAAGTACCATCAAAATGCTGTTAAGTCTAATAAAATAAAATGTTGAAATAAAAAGCGTTGAAATAAAGCCCCGGGAAGGTATTTAAAATCATGTAAAGCTATCGAGATTTTTTTGCGTTCCATTACATACAATACAAGTCCTTCTTTATTTACATGGCTGATGAATCGTCAGCTATTTATTATACTTAATCGATCGTAAAAGACTCTTACTAGACAAGTAACACCGACTTTGCAACAACAAGTTTCATTCCATTCAAGATATTACTACTTCTTCTTATTAGTTGCTTGTTTGCTGCTACGTTGTCACTCCTATGCAGGTACTATTATACGTATGCACTTACTCCGCTCTGCTGAGGTTGCTTAACGACAGTTACCGCAAGTATATAGGTTTTATTTCTATCTCATGTTTTAATAGATTATCTCCGCGCGTATATACCATGGGTACTTTTCGTCGACTAAAGTTATCGACTCACCGTTCGAATCCTTTTTTGCGGATTGAAACGAGGTTTTATTACAATTGTATCCTGTTTTTTTTATCAGTAAAAATTTTTTTTCGACTGGAAGGTTAGTTGGTGATTGATATGAGAGCTAACGATCGAATTCTAACTTTGAAATTCCCAAGCTTTTTCCCTAAATTAATTTAAAGTCCAGCATTAGGGAGAAATACTGATTCGGAGCCAATGAAAAAAAAATGCAAAATTCCTTTTCCGATTGTCGGTTGGATAATTGTCACCCGGTATAAACTTCAGTACCGAGCATGTACAGAGCACATTACATTGTAGACAGTCTGCCTGTATTGCACCTGTCGCAACTTCTTCGTTTATTCCCCAGCTGATTAGCATGAACTCTTCCGATGCTTCTTTCCCATAGCTCTTTTTTATATGTGAATATAATGAATCGTTATTACTCCCGGGATCGTAAACTTCTTCTTCTTCTCCTTTTGATTTTGATGCGAAACGAACAAATTCCGTGCGGTGCAGCGATGATGCGGCTACAATCTTAAATCCCAACTGAAATTCTGATTCTGGGGAGTCCTTTTTGCTGCCGCAGTTATTAATTAACTTTTTAAATCCATTTTTCCCCCAATGACGTGTTCACCATGTAAATCTTCCTCTTTGTACTTCGAAATTTGTTTTAACGTCTCTGAAATTTCAAGTCCCATAAATTTTCTTTCGGATTCCTCCGATGGACGACTACTTTTCGAGCCTAATGAAAATTGTTTTCATTTTCCAACTCGCAGAGAAGAAAATGAAAGAGGAAAATTTCCTGTTGGCATAGCCTTTCGCTTGTTCCACAACTGTGGTCCGTTCGGGATGGTTGGTGTATGTATGTACATATAGTGTTATGTTACAAACATTAACAGTCTTAAGATAAACGCCACTCAGAGAGTCAGAACGAATGCTCGGTCGGGAAACCGCACGATACGATAAATTCAATCTTTATGGTCTCAACTTTTAGCTTCGAATTTCAAAAGGGAGGAGAATCTCGCGACGACACGTTCCACCTGCCTTTCTTTTTTACAAGCTTTATCGTCTTGACGGAACAGAGCAAAGTGCTGCGATTAGACGTCATATATGCACGAGGATCCCATGTTATCTTACAGTTGGGTCCCTAAACCCATTGTAAACATTCACATCCATCTCCGAAACGAAAATTTCAGTGGCTTCGAAAAACAAACATTTTTTTCGTAAAAAACCTTTGTGACGAAATTCGTTTTTTGTCTCCTCCAATTGATGAATGGACCGTAGAAAATTCATCGGTATAGGCACTCTTAAATTATTCCGCTGTAAGGGACCTTTAAGGTCACAAACTCACGGCAGGTAAATCAGGACTGTATTAATCGGCGCTTTGATGTAAATTCGAGAGTATAAATTTCATAGTTTATTTTACAGACTTTAATACCGTGGCAAAGATGAGTTCCTTATAAGGTTTCGGACATTGGTTTGCTTCTCAAGACTGTCAGTGAGAAGGCTATTGTCAACGACAGATGGAAGCCCAATGGGCAACACGTGTTGCATACAACGGCACACATGAAATGCATACCTACATTCCGCCATCGTTCCACAAAATAAAAAAATTCAATGCAGGCTTTTGTCTTAACGAGAAAGAAGAGCAAACGCACGCAAACAAAAAAGTCCATCCGATGAATCTTCGAAAAATACTTTTATAGGTTTGTGCATCTAAACGGGTATGGGAAAGCGACTCCTCATTCGACTTTGTGGTAAAAAAGAAAGTCGAACGAAACCTCAACTGAGATTTTACAGCGAAGCATAATAAAGTCGATCCAATTAAAATTATACGCCCAAAATTACAATCGAGTTACACTGGATATTTTTAACCACTTTTTGTCCGCATTCATCCTGTAATGCGTTTACCCAAATTTCGAAATTCCACGAATACGAAGCGAAAAATAGGATTTATGTGTTAATAAGAGAGTGAAAGGAAATTATTCTTATCTCAAGACAAGAAGGCTTATCAATTCCTATGTATACATATTCAGAAATAAAAAAAAAAGGTTTCCAAGTTCCCACGGTACCTTTTTGTAATAACCAAGTCGTAGATAGCCCGGAGGCATTTCTTTCCATCCTTCATTTTTTTTTCTCAACACACTTTTATTTTATTCATTCCTTTCTTTAATTCCTCGACTTACGTACGTTCCAGCTTATGTTTCAATACATTAGGGAGATTAAGAGCCAGCGAGAAAGAGAGAAATATGGAACCACTCACGGATTTTGAGAGATGCCCGTCAAAGTATTTAGATATAAGAGGTCTCTAAATGTTTTGATGTATCGCGGTACTTAATAACCTCACACAAAACCAACGGTGTATCGAGTAACAATTTCGGACGAACGGTTCGGTTTCAGAAAATCTTAGTATCGTCTAAAAAAAATGTTTAACCCTTCAGAGAAAATTGGAAGGATTCTTCTGCCTTTCCCACGCAGAGCCAGGTTTTGAAAAAGTTCTAAAAAACTAGACACGAAAGCGAGCGAAAATTTCGAAATCTTAATCTCCAATCTCGGTCTTCTGTAACACCACTTAATATAAACGAAAACGCAAGAGGAATAATAAAGAAGAAAGCACTGTACCGCTGCAAGATCAGCGGAAACGCTCTTTCCTATCTGTCTATCTATGCAGACATGTACATGGATATATACGTAACTTATAGAAGAAGGTTGAACCTCGTGACATATATATAGAAAATCCCATTTGCGGTGAGTGCATAGCTATGCTATCACGTTCAATGGTCTTATGGGGGTCGTAAGCCACTGTACTGATCCACGCTTCGCATCAGTTGCTTTCAGGAATGTTGTTTCGATCTTACCGTACCTTTCGCAAGTTGATGGAACTCACGAACATTCGATTCATCGAATCATAATATTCTTTTCTTTGCGATGGATACACGAAAAAGATCTTCCGAAAAATATATAGAATTTATCAAAGCTACCTTCTCGGAAGGAGTCAAATTCGAAGATAGGATTGGAAAATCTATTCTACAATTGACTAAAGACCAACTTTTAAATACAATAAAAATAAATATCTCATATCAATTTATTTTTATACGATTCATTAATTTTTTAGCAAAGGGTTGGAAGAGCTTTCCGGTGTCCTAAGAAATTTTGGCTCTCAAAATGTAATATTTTGATGATTTTTATATATTATTATTGTATGTAGAAATCCGTTGGGCAACCGATTGCAATGTTAAAAAAGGCAGAATATTATAAAATACAAAGAAACAAGTGGTTGAAAACATTCGCTTTCTTATTTCTCCAGATGTAATTTGTGGTACAATCTGAATGTTTCATTACACAGAAACGCTTCCAACAGCTACCGAAATTCAAATAAGTATACGCCGAACACGGGGAGTCAGAAGGGCGTAATCGGAAAGTGCAGAAGTGGAAGTTACTCCTTTGAGATTCTCCGGAGTCGAGTGCAAGCCTTCTCTTCAACGAAGTTGAGACAATAAAAGGAGACTTATAATTGAAATTTACCGGCTTGATTCAACCGCTAACCACAAATCGTACCAACAAAAATATTTGCTGCAGTATCATTCTTATTTATGTTACAAATGACTTCGAGTTTCGTGTGATTTTTTCTCTCCCAAAATTAACATTTGTTTTTTTAATTTGCACGAAGGTGAATTTAGTAATAAAAGAAATAATAGATTTTGTTAACGTTCACGCTTCTTCTGAAATTTTAATATTTTTCGTAAACGATTCATTTTTTAATACTGAAGAAATTATTAATGCGGACCACCGCGATTCCATGAAAGTCAGACCCTCTTGGGGTGAAGTGCCAGCCTTTTTTTTGGATACTGCAGCAAACACACAAACACTTGTTGGCTCATCTACATGTTTTGTCAACGATGTAGCAATTAGCAATTGGGAGCAGCCTAAAAAGTATTGCGGACAATAACGGAGTATCCCAACAAAGCGAGGGTACCACGGCCTAGCATCGGTAACTATGAAATGAGAGCTTCGTGTTTCGAATGATAATTCATCATTTGCAACGGATACCGTGAAGAGATGAGAGAAAACAACAGCCTGAAGATGCATAAGGATCCTCTCGATGCTGGATGAACATTCATCAAATAATTGACAAATGAATTTAATTGCTGCTTCGGTTTCTTATAACTCTCCGGATACACAAGCGAATACTGTACGTACACGTGCCCATGCGAAGCATCGGTTTAAACCCTTCAAAAGGAAGAAGAAAAAGAAGAAGATATGGAAACCAGCGAAGCAGCGCGTCTTCAGAGTGAAATACTCGTGGCTCTAATTATTGAATGATTTAAGGTAGTCGTGTCTTCAATTATCCCTTGGATTTTCCCCCCTGCCCGTGCAGTTTCAATTTTCGATCCGACCTCTCGAAATTCGAAATGGATTCTTCGGAATACGATAATCGGTCGGAAAAGTTGAAAATTCCTATTATTTTCTGGTAAGTTTCCCACGGAATGCATCAAACCGTTTTTCCTTGAATAAAATTCATGACCGGTTCTCCCCACTTGGAAAAGATGAATTTTGCTAAAAAGCGAAAGTTGCCATTTAAATTAAAGCCTGCAAAGTTCTCACTTTTAACTGGTTGAATCAAAGATTCGATAACGAGGTAAAACGGTTAATGATTGGAAAGTCATAAAACTTGGCGAGAACGATAAGGTTGACGTTTGGAAAGAAAGCAAATCACTTATTCAAAGCTACCGAATTGCAAATGAGGGATTACTTATTCTTAAATTCAAAGTAGGTCGAAATGTTTCCAATAAAAAGAACGTAAATGATGCTCGATAGGTTGGAAGCGGATACTCGTTTGCGTTTAATGCTGTAATGGCTTCGTATTTGTCAGAGTAAATTAGTTAAAAGATATTGAGATTAAAAAAAATGAATTATGTTCGTCCCGATATGAGAGCCATAAGTTTCAGTTACAGGATTTTCGCTGCTTACATAAATACATTTTTTCATCGGTTTTATTTATATACCCGCTCGTTCGTGGAACGATTTCAGCAATTGTTTATTATTGATTTCGTAAATTATCGCCCTTATCTCTCATCGCTCTTCGCTTAAATTAAACAAATTGGGCCGTATCTCTTTGACTTCCCGTTACAGAAAATCTCGTTTTCATGCCGGTTCGGTAATTCCGAACCGTGGGTGTGAAAAATCTGTTATTCAAATTTTTCGTCCGGTAATTAGTTCAATCCCAGAGGTTTCGAGGAAATCGATACTCCACGAATGCTCGGGAATTACGATAACTTGATAGACTTTCGACACGAAGTAGGTCCGTTCCGGTGCATTTTTGTAATTCCATTAAGCAGGAATTTCATTAAAGCTGAAATTCCGATTACTCTATTTTCACCATTTTTTCTGATGCACGCTTCGTGTGAATCGAAAGAGAAGGGAATGTTCAGCTTCTTGCACACACATCTACGCATATCTCTCTCCTTATGTACGTACATTGCATCTTCCCATGTAGGAAGAAAGAGAAAGAGACAGACTTTTAATGTTGATGGGAACAGTGGGAGAACGTTATGGTATGGGAGGGCATCGGGTCGGCGCGTGGGCGGCTGCAGGCAAGACGCACGTCTTATGGAAAGAGACGTTGCTATTCCGGATCTTACGCGGGTGAGAAAGTCACGAAGAAGAAAAAAAGGAAAGGGAAGAAAAGAAGCTTAAAAATAAAGAGAGAAGAGGAAGAAGGCGGAGAAGAAGGAGAAGAAGAAGCTAAGAAGTAACTGAATGCATTTCTAACATGTATACATATATATATATACAAATGCGCACGTATGAGAAAAGGGATGCAGCGAAGGATACACAAGAGCGTGGCTGTACTTTGGCCGATCCTGAAATTCAAGCGAATAAAAAAAGTTTTTATATGACGCGGTGGTTTATGGCCGTTGGTTTTATCTGATCACCTTGCCACTGGTGAGGATTTTGCAATAAATTAGACTTGAGTTGTAATTAAAAGACACATATGTTATCAGTTCTCCCTCGTATGACTCATCATTGTCATTTTCTATCACTACCGCAGCCTCGGAAATAATTAACGAAATTAATTGGTATGTACAAATGCTACTGCTGGTACTTTCCTTAATTGCAGCAGCTAAAAATCAAATTTAACGATAATCATTAAATTAATCACTTCACTCCACGCGAAGTTGTTGCGAATTCCCGCAATCTAACAAGAGATAAGCCGAGGCGAATTTGTATCTCTCCACTGAAATTGCTGAAAAAAACTTGAACAATTCTTGATTCGAAGCGAACCGCCGCTCCGCCGCGAAATTGCATCTTATTTTTAAGCGCCGTATCTGAATTTCATAATACAGGAACACAATAAAGTTTCCTATTTTATGCTTGTCTTATCTCTCCATGCGCCATAACGGAAAAATATTCTCCCCTGAAATAACAACAATTCTAAAGGAAAAAAAGTTTCCTCTGCCAGCGGAGAAGTCAGTGAATGAAGAAGAAAAAAATGGAAATTTCTGATTTGACCTTTCACCGTGCGCAGTTGTATGGGTATATACAAATGAATACCCGGGAGAGCACGAGGGTGTTTAATACATGTAAGAAAGTAAAGAGAAAGTGCCCCGTATTTTCTCATATGGCACATATTTACGTACCTACGTATATGTATATGTGTAATATATAAGATTGTTAATATTACTTTGGTAAAGCAACACCTCGTGACTTGGCTACCCAAAAGACCTTGCTGCGATAATTCATACGGTTATGAGCTGCAAGAGTACGATACGAAGCGTAACGTATAATTTCAATTTACCGATCGGACAAATTAGTCCCCTGGGATGTGGTATATCATTGGTACGATCGTTCATCGCCGCAAACTTGCCTGTATTACCTACTACTACTATTACTCCTCCATTTCCATAATCACGTCGAATCAATTAACTCGAAAAATCCTATTAATTGAATTATAGAGTAGAAATTAAACGTAACCGAAGCCCAAATGACTTTTTCGCACGTACAACTTTCCCGATAATTTATGGGAGCTTGTTATTGGTGCCACATTTTTGCTCGTTCAGCTCGCGCACTTCGTACGATGAATTTCGGAATTATTCATTCGACAGATCGCGTCGAGGAGTAGAGATATGGTCATTTCTAACACGGTTCTAAGAAATTCGATAAAAAATTGAAGTTCAGATTAAGTAGTGCGGCAAATTCGTTCCAGAAAATCTGACCTTGCCAATTTCATTTAGATCCAAAGCATATATATTTAATCAACAGTCAGAGTCACAACAGTGCAACTTTTGAGGAATATATATTTCTTATTTTCATTTTTTTTTACGATTTTGTAATTCCGGATAAAAGAACACATTTTTCACACAGTTTTCTCGTTTGGGATCTTAACACGAGATAACTCGTTAATAAACTGGAGCATTAGCAAGGCGCGGAGTAAGCTCGAAAGAGGGTAATCTGTAAATCTACATTTTATAAAGGGGCGCAAAAGGCGTTCCACAATGAAGTCCGGTATATAAACCATATCTGCATCAGCCGACATATATGCAGTTTTCGCCTGTGTGGGATTTTACAATATATTGCTATAAGACGTATAGATGAGCCGCTGTGTGTCTGGTAGTGTCTTGGTATCTGCGAGTGAGTATCTCACTTAAGCCTCCGTGCTTTAAGTGCTATTGAAATTTATCTATTGTTGTAAAATTATCTTTTGTTCCAGTATAAGCGACACTGTCTTAAGGTGCTGCTAATTCAAAGCTGAGATTAATTTTATTAGCACGTCGCAGTCGTGCAATTTGGCAGAATTTTTGAAAAAATGTTATTTTTAATGCATAAAACATAGTTTCTAAGAAAAAAATAATAAAAGGCAGGTACCATTTGTCATTTCTCAGTAAAATAGAAGTCAATTTGATGAATACAAAGTTTCTCTATTTCGCTGACCGATAAAAAGTAAAGAAATTTCTCACAAAAAGTACGAGGAGCCGTAAGTTTGCATCGCCACGAGTATTATTACAAACGTAACACTTGAAAAAGGGTGAAAGCGGGTGAATAATGATCGCAATTTACGTTGAGTTCATGAAGCATTGTGTGCAGCAAGCGCTATGCAGCCGTGCACTTCTCATTTCGGTTATATGAGTTCACGTAAAAGTTTGCAGATCTCAATAATATATAATTGTACCTCGTGAAAGAATATTTTTTTATAACTTATTACCTTTTTATCTCAAATTGGATAATTACATTATATTTTTATATACGTGAAAGTATGAACTCTAATAATAATAAATCAACAATTTCACATACCCAAATAGTCTCCGGCAGCATCGTTCCAAAATAATAAACATTTTGTATTTTTAAGTAACCATAATGTTTATTATTCCGAATAAAAATTTGTTTCCTGATTACTTCAAATTTATTTTATCACCGTGTGATTCCGGACGGAAATGTCGTACGTAAATTTTATTCGAGATGATTGCGTAGAATTTTATGAAAACGAATAAAAGACATTTTATTCGCAAAAACATAAAAAGGAAAGTAACGAGAGAAACAATTACGAAAAATTAAATAAAATCAAAAAACGAATCGTGAGATTGATTTTGTTTATACATATATGTACGAAATAAGTTTTCGTATTTAAAAAAAGGTCGCTTGTATTTATTATTTCAATTTATTGTTATTTTCGTTTATATAATTTCCTTTAATTTGATTATTTTTTCTCCATATTTTTATCTCAGTTCCTTTCCTTCAAATTGATGATTTTGATCGAAATTTCGTGACTCGTTTCTCCTTCCATTTCTCGCCACTGTTTCTTAATCGAGCGTAAATAATTACATTTATCACAGCTATCAATGATTTGCCGATGGAACTACTCTTCGTGAAATTCAGGCTTTCACTCCCGAGGAAATCATCAGACTTCTTTTGACGGTATCAGTACAAAAATTGAGAACGTGAGACGTATGAAATGAATCACGTACGATATAAAAGTGCGTTTTATTTACGTAAAATAAAACGTGTGATTATTTTTATATAAAACGTTATAAAATACTCGAATGTATATTTACATACATATAGAAATAAAAAAAAAGGAGAGAATAAAAAATCAGGCAGACTGAGTATTCGCTTTATTCTTTTTGCCATTGTATATATATAGTATGAAAAGTAAAGCTAATCCGTGGACTCGACAGGGGCTCGGGTAACCGGCTCCTCGGTCCTAGTTTATAATAAATAAATAATCCTCGCCACTAAAGAATCTCCAGCAGTGGTCTAATTAATAGTATTTTATCGCACATATAATAATTGGCTAATTTCGTTATAAATTCATTAACTCTCATTCATACCTCAATGATATCAATTTCGAGAGGAAGAAGTACCTGCGACTCAGCTGAATATTTATTTAATATCGTCAAGTGTAATTAGGGCTTACCGCTTAGGCGCAAATACGAACGCAAGTAAAGGCATAAATTAGAATTACCTTTACTTTAATGGAAACGTCTTGGTTTCAAAGAGACTGGAATGATGATTTTCATTAAAGATATGCGGACACCTTTCCGTGGACAAACAAAGGGAGAGGAGAAAAAATGTATTATTTGTGTTGTTAGATTTAAAGATGAGAATTCAAAGGTGGGGTCTTGTTAAAAACAGTAAGATAAATCAACGACTCGATGAAACCGTTTATAACGAAGTGAGATCTATCTATGGGGGTCTGTGTAACACCCCATATGCTCGCGGTGTGTAGATCGTATAAACTCTTCTCTACTATGGCTATCCTATTATTATCCATGGAACCACATCCCAATACTCCCACGCCGAAGGTAACCTAATCGGGGTTAATCTGACCCTGACCTGTACACTATAGAAAGAGTAGAAAGAAAAGAAGCACCTGCATGCGACGTACCCTATCTAATTCGAACAACTTTTTCCTTTTCCCACAACTGTGAGATGCATTTTCAGATTGACCGGTCGTTGCAAAGTGGACAATTTTCAAAACGGAGAGAAACAAAACATTTCAGAAAATAAAAAGTTATATATTTTTGCTCCATAGATCGACAAGTTTCTAGAAATGCTCAATTTCCTGTGGTTCCTTCGAAATCCTCGAGGAGGAATTTTAACAGCCACCGTAAGCTTCAAAAACCTTGGAAAATTCATAAACTCCGGTTCCATAAAGAACGCTGAGATTTAGTTTTACACCGACGTCTCGAGTTTGATACCTAATCCTTTAGTCATCCCATAAATACACGAAATGCATTCTAAAAAAAAAACGTCCGTTCTTTTATCTAGAAAATGTAGAAGTATCCCATAAAACATCGGAATTCTTTTTCCAAGTCGTCATAATGGGGTTGTTAATAAATCTAATAAACGACCGCGAAATTGTTCAATCATAAATCGTGATAACACCTTCATGGCTACGGTTTCATGGGTTTATGGATGGTGGTAATATAAAAAGAGGGAGAAAAAAAAAGGTTCATGGGAAATATGTCCTATAGATGCAGCAGGTGCAGTATCCATATAAGGTTAAAAGGCCATACGAGTCTGACTCTCTCTCCAATGCTACGATAAATGCGCTTGAGAATATCATCGTCGTCGTGGTCGTCGTCGTCGCCGTCGTCGTCGTCGTCGTCGTCGTGGTCCTCGCCGTCTTTCTTCTACTCGTGCCTCGCCCATGCAACTTCCAAGGAGTGAGGAGTTATTACCAAACGCCTACACTTGCATCTCAGATTATACGTATATACACACACAACCTGGCAAGTATGCACGTGTATGCAGGTCGTAGGTGCGTATGTATAATAACGAATTTCGCTACTCTGTCCTTTTTAACGTGGGTGAGAAAGGTTTGTTTTGTTTTTCAGGATCCAACGAAATTGGATATCTGTTTTTCTTCAAACCTTTCTAGGGAATTTTTATCGTTTTTGGAGATGGAAGAACTTTCTATTCATATCATCTGTAATTTTTCCCCAACTCTAATAGAAAAGACTAATTAATAATTTGGAAAAATTCCTGGAAAAATTTTCCAATTTTCGATTTTTTCCTCAAACATTTACACTTCGCTGACTAATTGCTAGAAATATGCACGTCAACGTTGAAATATAACTTTTAGGAGTCGTATTTAAGGTCGAAAATTTTTGTTGTGAAATAGTCGAATGTATCTCGAATTTCAAAACGGTCGAAATCCTATACCACCGCATGAGATAAAAGTAACTGGAAGATTCTCATGGAGTTCCTAACTAGGTATTGAAAAAAAGGACGGTTCATCACCCGCTGACCTGAACCTATGTTCTTTTAATTGGAACCAATACCAATACGGCCATCGAAATTGAACGAATTGACTGCAGGTGAATGCGATTTATATCACCGGCAGCAGATCATTTTTCAAACTTAAGAACGAATTGGCATTGTATCGAAAATGAACGTTTTTTTTCTGATCGAACAAAAACCAAATGGATTCTTCATTCGATAAGATTTTAATTACATCACTATTCCGGAGAAACTGCCTTTTTTATTCGAAATAATTGTGTTTCCAGATATTTCTTTAGATCCGTAACTTTTGTACCAAAAGATATCGTGAAAAATTGGCTAGAATTAAAAGAAAAAGACAATGGGATTGTAAAACGTCATTTTCAAAATTTCAACTAATTAAAAAAAAATTTTTTCCCAAAAAAATCGTGGATATATTATTATAAATACAATAGTAGTTACTTTCAAGAGTATTTTTCTGGTTGCAAAACATGTAACACACAAGATCGCTCGAAGAAAAGCAATATAAAAGTACGAAACTTTTCGAAACGGATATTCGTAATAAAGAAAGAGATAAAGATATAAAACCCGTTTTCATATTTGATAATTTCAGCTTTAAAAAATTCAACTCCAAGAGTGAAAATCAGTATAGATGTTAACGTAAAAGTTATTCTTCTTTTCAAATGTTATCTTATTTATATATAAATGTAAAAAGAGGAGGACGAAGACGAAATGCGACTAAAAGCCATGCGAACGAAAAAGATGAAGCTGTCATGAGTTTAAATGGATTTCGGCTCCACCCGAAAGATCGTCTAGGTATCAGTCGATTAAATTTCTTTTTAATGATTTCTCAATGTTGATAAAATGAATCGAGTCGCACTCAGGGAGAAGCTTTTGCTTTTGCTATGCGTTTAAGTTGAAAGGTATAAAAAGAGGACATTATGTCTTTAAAAGGAAAAGATATAGGCGCCAAATGAAGAAACGAAACCATCATCAAATATTTATGAATACGGCCAGAGTTAACAGCTTCGGGTCATGCAATCGTATAAGATATAGTGGTAAAAGCAAAAAGGTGGATGGAGCAAGAATAAAAGCTATAAGTTTGGATTTGTACTAAAAGCACCTGTGTGGAAATCTTCATCTATGGTACACATTTATCGTAGATTTTGGATCTTTTCTGTCCCGACCTCTCCGTAGAAAACGAGAAGGAATCAAAATATTGGCTTCCGTATTATTACAAAACGTATCTTTCTATGTTTGGAAATTTATTGGGGATTTAAAATTTTTTTTCAGTTTAAAAACATATACAATTAATCACAATGTTTTTTTCATGGACTTTGGGAATTTTTTTTAGGTAAATTTTTGCCTGTAAAAATATCTTGTAAAAAGGATAACAATTTACCAAAAAAAAATTTCTTTAAATTTCGAGTTTATACCCCCATCCCCGAATATTTGTTTCGTTCTTCAATGTAAACCGTTACAATAATTATTAAATTTTAGTGAACTAATTTTTCGTAAATAAAAACGATAACGTTTAAATGCATTTCTTGCTGGGTGGAGTCATTTTCAGTTCTTGAACGTATACAATGTCGATTGTTCTTTACGCATATGTTCGTAACGTCCTAATTTTCGTGGTTGTTAAATGTAATTTGTGCTCGCAGTTGTTATAACATGCAAATTTTATGGCAATTATTTCAATTTGTGGGCATTCCATCTGCATATAATTTCTGTTTTGTTAATGGCATTACCCGGCCGAGGGTTTCGGGACATTATCTTTATTATTTTATTTATCTCGAGTGTTACTTATTTCCCCTTATTTTTATTGGCCCGTTATGTTTACGATTTAACATTTATTATATCTCAATTACCTCCTTTCCAATTCGAATCCGAGTTGAAAGGGAAAAATCCGAATGAGAACATTTAGATCCCCGAAATAATTAGAGCCGGAAAAACTTTCTCGGTTTGAATTATTCCTGGGGAAATAAAAAATGATGGATTACTCTAGCTGATGGAATAATCCACATGAAAAATATTCTTTTAATCTTTCGGTTCCGTTGACAATTTAGACATTAATTCTTGGGAATAGTACAACGAAAAAAATGATGTTTATTTCCAAACCGCCTTGTAACGAATTAAAATAGTGGCTTTCAGGTGCTAAAAGGTAGTTTAATCCTCATCGAACCCATCGCACGTGTTAACCGGAAGCGGAAATACTTTTGTGGGAACGTTTGAAAGCCACAAGCGAGCTTGAACTATAGTTTAATGATGCGCATATAAATGATACGAGGATGTATGTATCCTACATATGTACATGTATAGATAGAAGAAGGAGGAGATGACACCTGTAGATAATGAAGTAACGTGACAGGCCTTCGATACCATAATTTTCGATCTTACGTTCAGGATAGACATATATGTGTATATATATATGTCTATGTAAGATGTTGTTCAAATTTATGTGCACAATGCACATATATGGCCACTACAGAAACGTGTGCAAGGTTTTCAGAATGCTACATTAATTTTCTTCGACCAGAGGGTAGTCAATTTTGGAAAAATCAAGGTTTTCAGGTACTCTTTATCCATATATGTTAAAAAAAAAGAGCGTTGTCCTTTATTTTTATGCAATTTAACGATTTGACACAGTGACGTAGGAAAAGAAGTTTGAATCTCACTGTCCTTTTAAACCGAAAAGAATTGATTAAGCGACGAATAAAATTGTCACGTTAAAAGGGAAAAAAAGAAATTGCAGTATACCTTCGTGGAACAGTTGTTTAATTAATGCATGTCGTAACCTCACACACGAAAATAAAACTGTATAAGCTTGAAAGTGACATCAACTCCTCATGCTGCGGACATTGCAATTGCGGAGCTTTGGGAGAAAGAAAGGCTGTTAAAAAAAATCCATGCGAATGACGACATGTTAACTTGAAAAAAGATGCTATTATTTATTTAATGTCCATAATAAAAGTGTTCGTGTGTGTGCGTTCTTACATGCTGAATTTAAATTCTTCGCGTTTAATTTATTCTTAATTTAAATACTTCATTTATTTATTCCCCCAATTTTTTTTGTTCGTTCAGCGCGGAATATATTTATTGTTGTAAACTCCTCTCGTAGTTCGAGAGGAGAATAATTCCCCCAAGGGAATTTTTTGAACGCGGTTTTGTTTTTAAATCCCAAAATTTCCAAAACACCAGCGGGAACTTGCCGCAGACCAGTATTGGCTCAGCATTTATTGATTCGGTTCGGTACCGGGTCAACTGAAATTCCTGCTTCCAAATTTAATATCATTCGAAGTAAATATTAACCATTCATTTTAATCCATCCCGCTGTTCTTTGTAGAAAAATTTCATATTTGTGAAAAATAAATGGTTGTGAAATCGGAGACAATCGTGCCGTCGAATTGTGGAAAAAAATTATAACTGCATGTATGCATTTTTACCGTTACTCGTGAAAGAGGAGAGGTCATAAGCGAATATAAGTTTTCACGCATACCCGAAAATTATGAAAATAAAAAAAAGAAAAGAACAAAAAAATAAAACGCAAAGAAGCAATAATAATAACAAGGAACGTTCCACATTCTGACGATTATCTTCTTACACTTAAGTAGCCAAATAAAAAGGAAGGTAGTTTCGGCAACTCTTGCGATCCTATAGAATCTTCTGATTCCCGTATGTTCATAAAATTACTTCAGATATCATCGGGATTTTTATTACCCTTTCTTTTCGAATATTTATAATGTTAAGTACTGTAATGTGATCACACAAATTTCGCCACACCTTCTTATCGTGTTTCTTCTTTTTGTGATGATATCTCTCTCGACTCTGCAAAAGGAAAGATGAAATGTTCGTTGGGCTGCTCGAGTCCTTACTTCTTTCCACGATTTTAATTTCCATCTGTTATTTTTTTTATGCCGAAATATTCAGAGAATTTCTCGGTGATGGTATCACAGAAAATGTGGGCTTGAATAAAAGGTCTTCATTTCACGCGATCCCATGAAACGGGACCAGACATTTTCGTAAAATAAATTCTATTTGGGGTGAATTGTGAAAACGTGAAAATTCAATTCGTTCATAGAAATCCGTATCGGTCATAGAATTGGTTAGAAAATTGAAAACGACCGTCTATCTCAACAAATGTATATAAGCGAGAATCCTTTGGGTCGAAAATAACAAATTCTGCTATTCAAGCAATTTCGGGGCGAGATATTTGCAACAGTTCGCATCCTCCTTAGTGTAATATAAAAATGAGATTTCCCTATGGGGATGAAGAAAAAATGATGATGGATAGTTGCGGTACGTTAAAGTTACGTTGAAACCTTTTAAAAACACAGCCATAGTGTTAAAGTCGTTCGTTGGGTAAAAAGACCGACATGCAAAGAAAGCCTGGGGTATGAGATAATCAGCCTTTACTTCATAATGCAGTTGGGGGCGTGCAAGAATAACGCATTGCTTGAAATATTTAACGAGAAAGTAATTTGGCGAGTCTTAAACACGAGCATATCTGCACATGTGGGCATCACACACACGTACGGTTCCAAAAGATTTCTCGCGAACTGTTTCTACCGTGCAGACAGATGAGACGCGAAATAACGCATTATCGAAGAATTAGTGTTATCAATTAATTGCCTTCGCGAGTGTCTGCCACCTGCACATGGATTGCAAGACTAATGAATGATGATGATAATGATAATAATAATAATAGGCGGCTGATGCACGCGCGTGCGTATTTATTTTTATCCATTTAACATTCACATGTGCTTGAAAAGAATTATTGTTATTTTTTTCCGATGAGCCGAACCACCATATCTCCACGTGGCAGTAACGTTTATAAGCACACGTCTTACGCTAGGAAGTAGTAATTCTTGAATAGTTAATTAACAAACGTGAAACTTAAGTACACATCGATGGCGGGATGTATAACCGGAAATAATGGATAACCGGATATCACAGGATGTTATAAGGAACTCATTGACAGACGGTGCCATAATAATATATACTACACAAACACATTTCCGCATGCGTCCATTATTATCGTACATCGTAAAGAGGATTTCGCATATTCAACATCCGTTGAATATGCGAATGTGTCACTGCTTCTGACTCATGAATAAATCAATCATCAATTTTATTTCATGCCCTTATAAAGTGCGTTTTCTTCCATTTCTTTTTTAATGTACTCGAACATCGATGATTCCCTTAAATGTTTATACGTATGCAAATACGGGTGAGATTCGTACGACGTTTTAATTATACCCTTGCCAGCGATGTTGTTTCTTTGTGCGTCGAATCTGTGTTATTGTAATTACCATCGCACTCCTGCTCCAGTTTCTCGTTCTTCTTATGGCAATTTTCTTGGACCATACGTGTCAAAAAGCGTAGCAAAAGGCAAAGATAAAAACCTGTAATCAGTGCGTCAAAAAGTACAACTTTCACCGCATACACGTGCTTCCTTATGATACATCTGTATTTCAAACTCGAGTCGCCTTGTAAAAAGATAACACACTTCGGTATTTACATCTTTGTGCCGAGATATTTACATCTCTTTTCTGTAAATACATTTTTTTCCAGAAAACCACTTTCGTGTATCTCCTTAAGTCACCGCAATCTTACATCTCCCGAAGTGCTTATTCGGAAAATGATTAAAGCGAGACACTGTTGCAAAACTTTATGAAGAAATTCTTTATATTTTATATCCGAATCCGACAATCTCCATGAGAAAGAAAATTCAAAAATTTAATAATTCAATGCTACGATACCGGAGATTTTTCTCCCCGATTCTTAGTCACTCGAGGTAAACTTCCCATCGATCCCCTATCTCTTTACAAAACTACCACCCACACTTTGCTCTGGTGATTAATTACCCTTCCCGATACCGAGCGAAATGAGTAATTTCCCGATGAGCGCGAACAGGGACCGACGTAAACCCTGATAAAAAGATCGAGCTCGGAACGAAAAGCAGTAAATCCCTGCAAGTGGTGGAGCCGTTAAAGGGGAGGATCAATCCTTAAAAGATTAAAGATAAGCTCATTATGTCGCCATTATCGGTAACTTGTGCAAATCCATTATTCTTCTTCCGAGCTACGGAGTTTCGCGGTTGTCGTGACACGGCAAAAATGATCCTTATGGCGGAACAAGCGGAGTTTGAATGACGAGAATGCTACACTGATAATATACAAGTGAAGCGCCTCATCATTCTTCATTTGAAAGGGTATAAAACGATGTCAGCTGCTGGAGGAGAGTTATTAAAGACGATGCTGATTTCAAAGATACAAAAATTCCACGTTCCTAAGCAGGCTCTTGAACAATGGCTAACTGCGCGGGTATAGGTGCTATGCACTTACTGCACACGAGGATAAAAATAAGTAAGTATTAAAATAAGCGTTACGTGTCTCTTTTCCACACAGACTTTTTACGTGTGAATTGGCACTTGGAGCAGAACACATCCTTCTTTAAGAACAACTTCTGAGTGCTCTTAGAAGAGAATAAGGGAAGTCAGTAGCACCCACGTCGTCACCTACTACCACTGCTGCCGGTATTACCACTACTTTAACGGCAGTGAGAACCAAGAACTGACATAGAAGTAAAGAACATCCGTTCTCTTGGTTTTAAGTCTGCAGCTCTCTCGCTCGTACTCTTTATTCTTCTGTCCTTTTCATGTGTATGTTTATTATACGCATGCACCTATTACAAAAGTTTCCTACATGTAGGGTACATACATATATTTTGTAGCGTGTTGCACTGCTGGGTGTAGAACGAAAGAAAAGGAGAAGCCTCTTATAGCGCATTGCTATAGCATACTGCATCCAATTCAGAGGCAATTGAATTCACAATTCCATCCATTACGAGTGTCCGGAAAGGATTACTCTGAATTGTATGTACAGAAGAAGCGTGCTGCATCTGCATCCATTGAAAAACCTTATAAAGTTTATTCAGGCGACACTAGACGACGTGGATTAATAAAATCCTCGTTACTCGTGTCTCTTTCGTTTACAAATTTACCCTTATTCGGTTGTTAACTTGGAATTCGATTAGAACTCTGCGTGTCGAACTTTTTCATTCGCGTCGGAATAAAAGAATTGAAAGTTTTGGAATGCCGACCCTCGCAAGTCCCGCCGTTCTACCCGGCAAGAGGAAAATTCCCGTTGAAATTCCAATGAAATTCAACTCCACGACTTTATAACCGAGTTGCTCCAGTTTGAGCACCGAGAATATTTATATACACGCGCCTTTATGCACTTTGGGAATGCGAATTTCCGTGCCGGGAAAAGCGCGGAATTTCAACAGGACCAAAAATAAAGTCCGCAAGGATTCACGATGAGAGTCACTGAAATCTTTGGAGGATCAAAAGAACGAAGAGGAGAAGAAAAATCAGTGACAAGGCGCCATGGAGATGTCTCCGTGTTAGCTGTCCTCTTGTCTTTCAACCACTCCCATTTTCGGCTACCGAGTTAACGCCACTCATTCAATTTTGCCTTGCCTTCGCATACGCGTCAAAGGATGTAACTTAATGACGTTGAAAATCCTCTCCTCCTTAACCCTACAATCAAACGAAAGGAACCCTAAGTTGTAAAGATTTTTCATTCGACGCAAAACACAACCCGATAGCGGGGAGCGCATTTTTCTTTTTTAAAAATACCCATGCGCCTCCAATGACGTTTCCATTAAATGAAATACACGCGAAGGCGGCAGATACGCTCGAATATTGATGATCTAACATGAAAACTCCATTGTAATATAAAACTCGAGGCAAAGTTTAGTTTCGAGTAAGGAATCATTCAAAGCTTCACCGATATCTTATTTGAATAAGACAGATGAAGATATTCACCAGACACGCGGGGATACTTGATGAAGCTGATTTGAGTAGCGATAGAATGAGGGAGAGAAAAAGTATCGATCGATTGCGTCGATTAAAGGACTTTTTTCTTCCTGAAATTGGAGATCGAAGGAGCAAGAGTAGGTACTTCTTTTTCGGTCAACGCGAAAAGTAGGTACTCGTATTTTCAGTGTTACTGGATTAGAGCCATTATCTGTATTTTTCACCTAAAGCTTCCGTCACGGAAGCACCTACACGTACTCGGTTGCTTGAAATTCCCCTCGGCGTTCCTAGAAAAGCGCTAATCCAAGAAAGAGGTTGGAAATTCTCATAAAGGGAAGTCTACTTTCTTGCGAATTGTTCCTTAGAAGTTAATAATGATCCCCATTATCCTCATCCATCATCAAGACACTCATTTTCGTAGGAATGTTTGTTAAGAGGTGATAGCCGGTTCGAATGCTCCGGCTGGAAGTTCAAGGCAATTCTTGCACATCCTCCGCGAGGGGAAGTATTGCAGTTTTCGAAAGGAACAATAAAAGGACTCACAGAAGGTTCCGAAAAAAGCTACTTTCCTCTAAGTAAACTGAAAGGCTGAAGTACTAGTTCGCGACGTGTACTTAAGTGCTTCTATTCACAAGTTAGCACCTTCTTTTCTCACGGTTGAATTGCTCACTTTAGCACCTTCCTCGAAGCAATCTCTACACTTTACGCGAACGGTAACACCTTCGGTCTGCTTTTTTTCTCCCTCTAGCTGCTAAGAAAATGCCGGAACGCTACATTCTCGGGATACGTATACAGAGGTATTATAGCTTCGTTTCCTCCAACCGTTTTTTCAACTAAAAAGCTTCGGTATTTCTATTTTTCATCGCAACCCTCTTTCTTCGAGCCAAACGCTTCGTATTTCTTCTAGAACATGCCATAATTACGCGCGAGGTTAAAATCATTAAATTTCTCTACCCTTTTACGCTTATTAAATCCCTGAATGTGCTGTATGCTCAACTTTTGCGACAAATTTTACCAGAACACTGCGTCCAGACATATCGCATATTTCTGCGTTAACCCCTTCGCGTACTGCCTCCTGGCACAAGCGTGAATTTAATTTTCAGTCTGCAGCTTCGCATACAAATTGAAACATTTTATATTCCTTCTCTCCCTTTCTCTCTCTTTTTTTTTCAAAACTATGTGCGATCTCTGCCATCTGCTGGAAGCTGGTTAAAACGTAAGGGATGTTATTGAACAAGGGTAGTTGCGCGGGATGTGATGCGCCAGTATCAACGAGAAATAACACCCCCAGTAGCTATACGAAGCCGCAGTTCGTTGCAAAAAACGTCTAATCCTCCCAGTAACCAAAAGCACGTTCGATTAATCCTCTCGGGAGAAGCATCGTTTTCTCTCTTTTCTCTCCGTGCGTGATGTGAAATGTATTGCTATCCATTTTCGATTTGAATCAATCCATTCGATGCACTTTCGCGAAATATTTCATAGTACGGATTTCGCGTTTCCTGGAAATGTAAACGTCCGCTTAGTTTCTCATTAAAACTAAGCACACACGGCCACGCTTTTGTTTATAAGTCAACAGTGGAAACGTTAAAAGACTGAATTTCATTAGGTACCTCCGTGATGAAGACAAGTGTGATCGTTCTACTGCTGTTCTTATGCTCGCAATTATTCACGTCGGAGGCGAAACTGCAACAGCAATCTACGATTGATGAGGACGACGACGACGAGGATGACGATTGGGACGAAGAGGATGACGACGGCGACAGTTACCGTACCAAGCCAGAAATCGACGACGATGGGAGAATTTACAAAAATCCACGCAATTCACCGTCGGCTTTGTGTCCGCGAGACGAGGAACAGGCGATACTCATGGGGCAGAAATGTTTGAGGAAATGTTCCACGGACGAAGACTGCAAGAGCAAGAAAAAGAAATGCCTGTGCGACGGAATCTGCGGTATGTCCTGCATCAAGCCGGACCGCGAGTGTCCCGAATTAACCGACATCGATCACGGTGTTATGATCGTCACCGGGAGATTATTCGGCAATAGGGTTACCTACACGTGTGATCCCGATTATTACACCGTCGGGCTATCAGAGAGAACATGCAGAGCCGATGGTCACTGGACCGGTACAACGCCGTCTTGCAAAAAAGAGACGACGTCGTTTTGTTCCGAGCCACCGAAGATTAAGAATGCTAAACACAACGCTCTCAGTGAACAAACCACCTTCGATCTCGATAGCATGGTACAGTATTATTGCAATCACGGATACGTTACCAGTGGAGTTACGAAAGCCAAATGTTTGATGATGGATGGTGCTGCGAGTTGGTTTGGGCCTGATATCGCTTGCGAGCCACAAAAATGCGGGGCTCCCATGGACATCGCTAATGGATGGCATGCTGGTAAGGCAAACGTACAGTTCCTCCTCATTAGAAATGGCGGATCTCATTAAATGTTACGTAGCTTTTGATTGGGAGACGGCTATGGGCATACGGTAACTTGCCGCTAGATTATTTATCGAAGAGACTCCGGGGCAATTCCCGGAGCGTTTCAATAAATTACGCTAGCGTGACAATGGCGTATTTGGTGGGGAGTAGTTACGGTTAGTTGAGAAAAACATTTTCACAGAAGCTCGTTACCTTTACCGCAGAGGATAGGGGATATTTAATTAGTTCCCGTCAAATATTTGCATAGCGAAAAATCTATAAAAAAGACTTCGCGGCGAAACGACAGATTTTTTTGCTCACCAGGAATCATCCCACATATCGTTTTTTCATCAGGCTACGAGACCGTACTTTTTTTTTAAGTGCGTTCAAAAGATCTCCAATAAAGACCAGTAGAGGGTGTCTATACGTTGCCGTTCATGTGAAAAGAAAAAAGAAAGCGATATCCAAGTAACTCAGAAAAGGTTTCTGAATAGATTCCTGAAACTTTTGTGGGAGGAAAGTTGCGGGTATCTTAGTTACAGCTTGGGCATATAGTCTTTCCTCGAAGTTTTACTTGTTCAAGAACGAGCTCTTACAGTTCGTTACTTAAGTGGTTTCCGCGGAAGGAATCCCCGGGGTCCAAATTTTGCTTTAATAAAAATCCACTCAAAGGGTACTTACGAAGCAATTTTACAATTTCATTTCAACTGATTGCCCCCATTTCTGTACCTTCGCGTTTCAAGTATGCAAATTAATTCCTGAAATGGATCTCAAACGTGCTGATATAAATTAAATTTCCCGGCTTAACACTTTTAAACGATCTCGTAGATAAAAACGGATTGAATTCGGATTCCAGAGAGAAAAATTTGAATAATTCGTTTGCTGAAACTTAGGAACATTTTCCAAATTAGTGGTTATTGAAGGTTAACGAAATCCTATGATTTGCATTATGTAAAGCTTTTGAAAATCAATAAAAAAAAGATGATCTAATAGTGTTTCATGGAAAAATAATGCTTTCTTTTCAAAGGCGAGTGTTACACTTATGATTGCCGTGTATCCTATGTCTGCGCGGATGGTTATGAGCTAGTTGGTCGAGCGGAAAAGATTTGCTTAGCCGACGGGACATGGACACCAAAAGAATTGCCTCAGTGTGTTCAGGTAAAGAAAAATAGCTCGTAACATGATCTCTTTTATCTTATATAGGGTATTTTTATACTCTTGAACCGATCGATTTTACAAAGTCTACATATACTATGCTATAGGAGATATTTTCGAGATGTAAAAATTCCAAATTCTTTTTCACATCCCGTGAAGAGAAATTTGCATGGCTGAGAAAATATCCATTCCCAGTAGAGGAGTAACGAAATTTCTCGACTTTATACTCTTTGAAGTCGAAACGTCGTTCGTTGCATAGCCGTAATTCGAACTGTCTTTAAAAGGTTACAGCGGTTCAATGTCCACCACCAGAAAATCCACCTCATGGAAAAGCAGTTTATACTTCGTACGCATACAATTCCATTGTAAGTTACGAGTGCAACTATGGCTACACCATAATTGGAGCACCGACTACGAGACAATGTGGTGCTGACAGAAGATGGACAGGACAAACACCAGTTTGCAAAGAGATTAATTGTGGTTCACCTGGGATCCTTTACAATGGCTGGATAGAAAACATTGAATCAGGTGGATATAAGAAAAGATACTTACTTTCATTTTTTCTTCGCGTTTAATTACACTTCGTCAAAAAGAAATCGAGTTAACGTTACAAATATTTTTTTTCCCCCAGTTATGGTATGAGTTGAAAATTTTGAAAATTTATCCACGAGATAAAGTCAATAAAGTGGATTTGCGTTTAATATTATTTTCGAGATTACGTCTCCGTTATTCTCCTTGGCCTGCTGGCGATGTCTCGGGGATGGATTTATGTTCCCCGAAAAAAAAAATTTGTGGTTCTTTTTTATGTTAACAGGTACCGGATTGGGCGCGAGCATAATATTTCGTTGCAACGATCACATGAAACTCGAGGGTAATACATCATCGGTATGTCAGATAGATGGTAAATGGCGTTATCCACTGCCGCAGTGCCTCGCACCATGTGTTGTACCACAAATTGAATATGGTCATATTAGCGTAGCGAGTCATGAAAGGGACCATATTAATAACGTAACTGTTGTTGAACATGGCGAAAAATTAATAGTCGAATGTGTACAAAATTATGAATTCGCCGCGAACAGTACACCTGTTGTGTGCAACAACGGAACTTGGAGCATCGTACCGACGTGTTCGCCAGCCAGATGCAAACAAATGCCGAAAACGCCGAGAAACGGTATGGTGATCGCACCAAAGACTGATCATGGCATGAAAGCTGTATTCAAATGCAAGGACGGTTTCGAAATCATCGGCGGGGGACCGTTAAACGATTCGTTCCACGTCGAGTGTCGTTATGGCAATTGGACCGGAGACGTTCCACATTGCGTCGAGGTATACTGTCCGTTTCCCGGGTTCGTGAAGAACGGAAAAGTGCTATTGGTCGGAAACATGGGAGTTTACGATTACCGGCCGTACGTTAAGAAAGTAGTCAATAATAAACAAATCATGTACGATTGTGATAAAGGATACGTTCTTACGGAAGGACCACCTGGGGCCACTTGCGTGGGAGGTAGCTGGAGCCCGAAGGAGTTGCCGAATTGCACTTTGGGTCAGCATCCAAGATTACGCTGGAGCCGACGACGAAGGTCAATTGAAAATATCAAGAAGAACTCTACGATCAATTACAAGAAGTTTATCGAATTCTTCCGGAAAATCGGCAGGAAATTGATTCACCTGGAAGGCGGTGGCGGGGGAGGAGGAGGAGGCGGAGCAGGAGGAGGTGGTGGTCATTCTCACAACAAACATAATAAGAATGATCTGAAGAAACCGTCCAATTCGACGAGCAACAAGAAACATTCCGGACACAAATCAAAACTGAGGGATGAGAAGCTGATCGACTTTTTACGAGTCGTTTATCGGAAATTGCAGCGCTTGGACACGAAGCATCCCTTGAATGGAACGAACGCGAGTATGCACGAGCTGTTGAATGTTATGAGCAAGAATTTCTTCCACGTCGATTTATCGGAATCGCGGAAAAATGCGAGCGGGAAAAATGGGCATTCTTCAAATTACGAGGTGAAAAATCAAAAGGAGTTCGTTAAATTGAGACGAGAGTTTGAACGGGTCATGAGATTCTACAACAAATCCATGCGTTGGAGCGAGAAGCAGATTCGTAAGGAGTTTAAGAAAAACGGTGGAAGCAAAACGAACGGCACTGATTCGAAAGAGAAGAAAAAGCAAAAATCAAAAGATTATTATAAAGGTTTTTACGAATTTATTAACTGTTACGTCAACGAAAAATTGTCGATGCTGGAAACGCAAAATGCCACTGAAGAATTGATGAAGAAAATGAATATTGATAAATTTACCGTTCGGAACGGTACGACTTTCACGATTAACGAGATGTACGCGTTTTTTAAACATATCATAGAGAATAAATTAAATATGAGCGAGACGACTACGCAAAAATCAACAGCCGAAACAATCATTTCTACAACAGCCACTAGTTTACCTGAGAATCAAACTAACGTTTTAATATCAACCACGACTGAACCATCAAATTTTGATAACGAAGTCCCAACTCTTTCGACTGTCGGTATTCCCAAGCACCGCAGTAAAAGGATACGCAACATTTCAGAAGGGACTACGGTGAATCCTTTTACGAAAAGGAATTTGTTATCTCTAAAAGAGAAAAATCAAAACCAAGCTGACGAAATCCAATTCAACAATTTAAAGACAAATACGAAAACTGAGAAGACCAAAAAATCGCCGATTTTTACATTAAACGAGTTGGAAGCGCAGCAACAAAGTCGAGCCAAGCGATTTTTGACATCCTCTGAATTGGAGAATGGAATACATCTTAACAATTTATACCTGAATGCATATGAGGGCGAATACAAGTCGAACGTGAAACGTTCGATTTTGCATCGTGATCGCACAAACAAAAATAGCGTATTAAGTAAGATTAAAAGACGTAGAGGTAACCTTATGAAACATAACAAGGCGGTCAAATAGAATTTGTAACAATTACGAAATTCATTGATAAACACAAAATCAATTAGGTTCATGTTTTTTGTGATAACGCGCAATTTATTAATAAACTAAACATTTACTATTAAATCGATAAAACATGGAATTTTAGGTGATTATACACTAATTAATATACAATAGTTGTAATTGTTGTCTCTATGCCAATTCACATTGTAATAAAACGTGTATTGTGCTTCTTTTTGATGACAAAATAAACCGTAAATAAATCTTTTCCATTCGAATTCACCTGAAATTTATTGCGATTTCATCCAAATCCGAAAATCTCCCAAATTGTCTCCATAAAATAATTCCCACAAGATGGAAAATTTAAATTTAGGCAGTCCTTACCGTAAAAATAATAATAAAGAAAAAAGAACCCTCGCGTGTTTACTTAAGTAACTAAGCTTTGATTGATTTAATTAAAGGATCTCTAAATTTAACGACGTAAAAAAAAATTACCTTTTTTGTACAATCATTACCTACTCATTTAAATTCCACTCATTCGCAACATATATACACCCTTTAAATGACTGTAATATTCAGGTATACATATATATACACGCTATGCAACACTAACATTTTACCGTTACTACAATGATGTCGTTTGTATGGGAGTCTCGCGGATTTTACACTCATACGTACATTTTACATTCGAATGTGTTTTATTTATATACACAGGTATGCATGTAAACACATGCACATATTTTTGAATGAAAATACTCTCCCGTTCTGTTAACGAGCGCTCGATGCTGCAAGCGTGATAATATCAGACACGGGTTTGCAAGAACGCTCTCCAATTATAATTGGTTGGTAATTAATGACAATCTATATTGACAGGTGGTAAAAAGACGTACTTTAAGTGAACGCGAGTTACGCGAGTTATAACGTCTTTTATTTTTACAACGTGCTTTAATTATCAGAAGTGCTAAGGTTGTTGTAGAATCGTTACCGCATCATCTTATCAAATCCTTCCCATCTTTCCCTTTTGATCTTTTGATAAGAAATGATGTTCGACTTTCTCCTAATTGTAACACGGTGAAAGGAACGACTGTATAAAAAGCTATCAATTGGCAAAATTATATCGATAACATTACTGATTATGTTATTAACATTTTTACGATTGTAATAAAATTGCTGAAATTCTCTTTTCAATTTTTTTGGGTAGATTTTTTCTTTTTTTGAAGATATGTATCCAAATTGGAATCTAAAAATTTCGTTAAACCCCAACCATTCAATTTTTAAGGTAAAAAAATTGTTAAAGTAATAAATATCCGGAAAAGTTTGCACGAACGTATTCTTTAATTAAAGTCTTCCTTATTCTTCCGAGAGAATTCTGCCATTTTTCAGCGAGAAATATTATATCCTTCATAAATACCCTCGTTTAAAAAGATTCGTATGTAAAGGAGAAGAGAAAGCTACGCGATAATAAATGACGTTAATTTGCTAAACAAATGATGATGTTAAAAAAGTAAAGCGAGGCATCTGTGGCAACTCACAGCCACTTATACCACGAACTACTAAGTACAGCTACACGTTACTTTTCCTGCTTCTTATTTAGCGTTATTAGCACTGTATCACTCGACCGCGTAATGTCCATTTTTTTTTTTTCGTCGACCCTATCTGTTACTATAATAACGATAATGACGGTGCCGATAATAATAATAAGATAAACCGGAGAAATTAGTGAGGTATGCAAATGTTGATGCAGTTAAAAATAGGTGTATCAGCAGCGCAAGCGCCTCGAATTTATTATTTTCCTTCACCCGATCCGACTGCACGCGTGGGTGTAGGTAAATGCACACATTCGCGCAGCAGTACTGCACGCTGCGGTGCATCGATTATTTTGCAACTTAATGAAACGCTATCAAATATATTCGCTAACTGCACCGAGAGCATAGAGATCGAATGGAAGCTGGCAACGATTTCTTTTTTTCGCATTCTACGCGTAAACCTGCGTCTTTATGCTGAAACAGATGTTCCGTAGGAATTCCCGCTGGAACGGGCCGTGCATAATATCCAAAATAATCTTTTCTAAGTGTTACTTGCGGTGAATGCATACGGCACATACAGTTATACACTCTCGACATTGTTATGAATGAAGTAAGTTGTAAAAGAAGTTAAAGGCTTGGCTATCCGATGATAATCTCATTGAAGCATAAACGAAGAGTTAAGCGGTGCGGGCTTCCTGCCAATTCATATATTTCTTTCATAAAGCCAAAGTGTCGTCTTAAAAGTATACTACTACTACTACAGTATGCACGTTACGCTCAATGCCGCATTCAAGCTATTCTTCAATGAACTTACTACCAGGAGTACTATTTTAAACCAAAGCTTTGCTCATTGCTGTGAGAACCTCACCGGCATGGTACCTGTAAACGCAAAATAGAAGTGTGAAACGCCCGAAGGCGTGTTGGGGAAGAATCGATTTCCGAATAAAAGCTTCGAGGAGTTTGAGTTCCTCAAAATCGAGTGTAAATGCCAATAGACTGAAAGGCTACCGGGTACTCGGAGGTGGTAAGTACTCAAAGGTTTGGGTGTAAGCTACCGAATCTTTGGCAGATCCGTTTCCAAGGAGACTGTGTATTGGCGAAAAAAAATACGAGTCTCCAAAAGTTGTGTGCCAGAAGCACATATCCGAAGGCTTGGTGCGATAAAAAACTTGACCCGAATCAAAGAAAATTGAAAGTTACGGGTTATGAATTTCAAATATAGATCTACGACGGGGTTCGCGTTCTCTACGATTATTCCGCACGAAATGAAAAAAAATGAGCATTATTGAAACTGGCGGAATTTGGTTTTCGCTTACTCAGGAATCCATCTCTCTGTTTGTCAACAGTGAACGGCGAAATTAGCCAGCTGCTGGCGGTAATAAAGTTAAATCCCGAGATTATGACACTCTTGGATTTGAAATATATCGTAAAAGCAAAGGCGTTGAAGTGTTTGGTAATACGACCATCTGGCGTGGAAAGCTTCTACGTGTGATTCTGCGAGAAACGAACAGGATTTAGCTGCAAAACTACCCGCCACGCTATAGGTGGTCGATCCTTTTTGTCATTTTACTTCATTTTGCAATGGTAGAAAATGTTAGCAACACGCCATCCGCATTTTTTGTCTCTTTTTTCTATGCCGCTCTGTAATCAACGAAGCGTGCTACCTTATTAACACACCAAATAGTGTTAAAAATCCGCTCCTTCGGAGCAACAAAGTGCCGAACGGATACCCACGGTGGAATAATCCCACCTATTTTTTTTTTTTTTGGTATCCCTTAACCCCAAAACCTCAAGCCGGTGTCGTCGGTATTATTCGTTGCAACGGGATTTTCTACCGACGTGTTACATGTCAGAAGTTTCTCGGCAACAAAGGATTCCATTTACACCTATGCCGTTTTTTCTTCTTCCAAACAATATATAGTAAATCAATCGATGTATTGCGGCATCGGTAATTTGCGCAATGGTAATACATTAGATTCGTACTTTTATAATGACCGACGAGAAACGTGGATAGACTTTCAATTTTACCTTTCTTCATCAAAAAGCATTAATTATTCTTAACTCAATTAATCATGATCTCAGCGTGGACGTGTATACGTGTATATATATATATATATGCGCGAGACTGTTGTATACAGGGACTGTGAAATAACAGAATTCCTGAATGAGAAAAACTTCCATCTTCAGTACCTATACTTTACATCAGGAGAAGAATTATTCACGGTTGGGAGTTTACGAGTACGTGTATAGACGTAGCTTCGCCAGTAATTGAAAGAAAACAAGTTTGAATAAATGCGTTAATTAAATCCTTCAGTTTGTTTCACTTACCAATACCACCAGCACGGTACTCCGATATACTACTACTACCCCACTATTTCTTCAGTAATACTTTTATCAATACAGCAGCCTCCGAAGCTTCGATCTCGCTCTCGGAAGGATAATCAATCTTCTAAAATTGATCCTTTCATCTTTTACACTTTAAAGGAAGAGTTCCGCTGCTAATTTCGATTAAAAAGAAAAAAAAGGTAAGTAAGTTTCAAAGCCAATGGATATGATATCGTGATAGTGATGCATGTCAGCTGTAAATACATATATGTATGTATAAAACGTATCAAAGTTCGCTTAAACCCACGAAAGTGTCTGGGAAAAAATATATAAGAACGAAGGTAAGGAGACTCGTTATTGAAATTAACCAGCGTGTAATCGGGAATCCACGATGCCATAAACGGCTTGAGAAGGCGCGAAATCTGCCGTTTGTGGGACGACCGCATAACTCTCCGTCTTATACCCGGGCCAAGAAGAAGAGAAGGCAAGGTGCGAAAGCCATATTTGGTGAGCCTTCGATAAATCTGAGCACCGCCCGCTTAACTTTGGCTTAACTCTTTATAACACACGGGAGAGAAAAGTTGGCATCTTACTTTTCGCATACTACTATGCCAGCGTTTTTTTTTTTACGCGTATCCCTTTTCTCCGCATCTGTGCTGATATCTTCCAGAGATTTCCATCATAGCACATTTGCCCGCGCATAAAAGTTATAACGAAAACCGGAGAGGAGAAGCTGAAATTACCTGAAATTTGTTACACTCCCCTTTCTCGTTCCATAAAAGTAAATCATAGATTTCCGTATTTCAGTCGCTTCCATAAATCTTTAAACCGGCACATAAAATTAAATCGAAATTATGCCCGAGCAAATTTATTAATCTCTCCATTAAAGATCTCCGGAAAAAGGACGACGTAAAATTCCAGCGTGTTGAATTTACTCGTTCACGCTTGAGTCATATTAAAATAAGACATAATTTGTTAGAGGATTTCTACAAAAGAACGAAATTTGTCTAAAAGAAGAAGAAAAATCTATTTCTGAGGATGAAAGGGAGAATAAGAAGAGGAGAGAGAGAAAGAGATTCTCTCATTTATACTTTTTGGTAGATATCTCCAATGACATAGTAGTATACATAGTCCTTCCCATGAATCATGAGATTTGGAGATGAATTAAAACCCTATCGTGGAGGCTTGATTCAATTCGAAACGCGTTTACTCGTTGAGAACTTAAAAAACCTTTCCTGGTGGTCCTAACTCGTATCTCCCTCATATAGTATAGAAAGCATTTGGTCATTGTTGAACTCAAGCCCTCTCTTCGCTGTCTGGATCTCAACTCTTTCTTTCCTTCTCTCTAAACACGGTGGATCTTTTTATAACCGGCTTTTAGATGCGCACAGGTGGCACAACTGTGAAGTAAAGATCTATGTATACATATATATATGAGAACACTATTCCGATAGGGGTTTATATAGAAATGAGGAATACGTGTGTTGCAAGCATATATAGATATACCCACGGGGCTTGAAATTGCGGTTCTTTCAAAGCAGCGTCTCGTTCTTTTTCAGAGAAGACAAATCGCAATATAGTGGGGCTTTTGAATTTTTGGAGAAAAAAGAAAAGTGAAAATGCAGCTGATTACAAATCCAACATTTTTTCCCATTTGAAAGAAAAGTCACCGGAGAGATATTACAAAGGAAATAAAAATAAATAACGAAGGTATTCAAATACAAGTCGTCTTTCGAGTAGGCGCAGGAAAATCTCGCGTTCTTTCGTATTCACAAAATATATGACAAGGCGTAGCATTCATTCCTACGCAGACTTAAAACACGTATAGTTACAAGAGCTCATCATTATCTTACACTGATGAAGAGCATCAAAAAGATTAAGAGAAAAAAAAGGGGGGTACGTGATGGGAGGAAGTTCCTTCTAAAACAAGGGGGTTCTTTCTTCAAACTTTCTTATAAAAGCTTCCTATAGTATTCCGAACTGAAAGTCATCTACTAAATATACAGTATGCAGCGAAATAAATAAAAAGGAAGGAATCAAATAAAAAGTATTCGACTACTCTACGGTTTATTATTATTGTTATTATTATTGCTATTATCATCTGTTCCAAACAAGGGTGTCTTTATACGTATTCGAACCGCTGTATAATTAAGACGCCACAAATGAAGCGAAACCATTTTATGAATGGAGGGATGGTAACGTTTCCTTTGATTGAGTCTCGAGATTTCTGTGTAAAAGGAATGGTAGTAAAATTTACCATTTCCTGTTTGTACTAAAAGAATCTGTTTTTATTTTTAATAGAAGATCGTGTTCGAAAAAAAAAATATATAATTAGAATATTGGGTTATTCCGAAAAATTTGGAATTTCATGAGGAAAAAAGTTGTTTGGAATTATTGACTTGCAAAATATTTTAAACATGTTTTTATCTTTCGACGCTTTCTGGGTACAACTACAAAATTAATTCTCCGTGCCTTTCTTTATCTAAAGTTATGTTTTTGCTGAAAGCGTGAAATTTTGACACTATCGTGGTCATAAAATCTCAAATCTTTTAGCCTTATAGTGTCATTACTCAATAAACTTCTATAAGGAAGTTTATATTAGAATTTCATTCCAAGGTGAGCTTTGACTGTAAATTCGTTTCAGCATCAATTGCCCCCTCTGAGGTACAGTGATTTCAACAAATGATATAAATATTTCAGGTATGAGCTACAAACCGAATAAGAATTTCTCTAAAAATTAATTTCAAAATAAAAGGAAGAAAGTATTTCAGAATAGAAGTTAATATAAAAGGAAGAAAATTCCGGAAAAGTCCCTGTTATCAAAAGCAAAGGTTAAAGAGAGAATGACTATGCTGGGAAAGGAGGAAATATTCGACAGAAACTCACGTAAACGTTCCACGCAAGGTGCAAAAATCAACAGGATAGAATAAATCGAAAAATTATTGAAATTCCCTTTTGTCGTATGAATCTTCTTCCTTTTTTCTTATGGTAAATGATAATTCCTGTAAGATTGTTAGTGTGGGACAAACTAGTGTTTGCTACTTGATGGCTGACTTAAAGGTGATTTTTGAATGGTATCCTAACGACTTTCAAGCAGCGTCATGGGGTTTCTCGCGTGTGACCACCAAACCAAATAATACGAAGTCACGCTGGGGACTGCTGTCCTGATGTCTCTCGATGCCAACCAAAGCCATGATGCAGATAATGTCCTCCCACACAAATGTCACTTCGTTATACCGTCACGGTCTTTAACCTCTTCTCTCTCTCTCTCTCTCTCTCACTCTCTCCCTCTCTCGCTCGCTCCTTTCTTTGAAAAGAACGACCAGGAAAATAAAAAATACCGAAGATGAAATGTTTCATAATTTTTATAAGTTAAAATAACATCTTCTAATTTATTTGACTTCGATCGTTAGCGATTCTTGAAATCCTTTCGAGGTACCGAAATTTTGCATTGTACAATATCGTAGAGTGTTGAATGCACAGAGAGAGAGAGAGAGAGAAGTTAAGTTTAAATATTTTCAGACACGTAATACTTCAACAAAGGCAGAAGAAGATTCCAAATTCCCTTTCCGTAATGTGGATGGTTCGAAGATAACCTGCTGAGCTCTTGTAACTTTTGACAGTCGCAGCCTCCATGCCACGCGGCCCCTTTTGTTGGTATCATGGGAGGTGAAGGTATATTTTAGGGTAAAGGGACACTTAAGAATTAAATATTACTTTTTGATTTATATCCACGTGGTTTTCCCCCTATTTATTTACCAGCCACTCACCCCCTCTGTCTTTGATTGTACGGAAAGGGCGTAAAGATTTTCGATGATAATCGCATTTGGGGGTCGGTCATTCTTTGAGCGTAAGACTTCCGCTGGGTTCTTAATGGATTATTTTGACTCCCGAGGAAATCTATCATTAATGGATAATGAATTTCAATTGATTTTACGCAGGGAAAAAAAATCCGTTTCCTTCATCGGGGACGTAGAATTCTAATGGTGGGAGATCGGATAAGATCGAAGACACGCGAGAGTCGCGATTTTTTTACAACAGCTAAGCCATAACAAAAGTCTACAATTTTCTTGAAGCTTCCTATTATTGCATCGAATTGTAATTTAAATCGAACAAGGAACTGTAATGGAATTCCTACAGATTCCAAGTCATTATTGGAAGGAAACCCTGTTTATAGTGACGGTGTAGTTTTTTTTTACTCATTCGGTATTAACACAATCGTGTTGTGAATTACACCCTAGTGAGAGACGATAATGGATATTGTGGTGCAGATCGCTTTTACAGTTTGCAGAAAAACCATTTCGGGAGGCGACAGGTGTAACAACGAGCTCGCTGTCATTGATAACCCGGATAATTTGTCGGAAACAATCTTCTCTAGTGCTCAAGGGATGGCGAAACCTATTATTAACGACACAATACTGTTGCGGTGTCATTTATCGGTATTACGTATGTACCTTCTTTTTCTACTTTCATTTCAAATAAATCATCGAGAGAATTTTCAACAATCTCTTAAAATCACATCAACTTCGGCTCTACAATCGATGTATGTCTCGATAGTCGATTTCGTTACGTGTAAACTTTCTCGAAGAAATCGCGCCTCTTTCCCAGGGCACGTCGTAAGAACTTGACTCATAATAGTCCTTCTCTGAGCGAACTCTTCTCGGATCGAACCGGAATTTAGCTGCAGTCAGTGCAACAGGAGACCCCTTCGAAGGTGATTTAGATGTATTTGCGTCATTATTCGAAGTAAATTTATGACTCTTTTTAAAGAGTAGTATAACGTCGAGTCCCTGATTTACATTGCGAAGTCAAAGGCCCCACGCGGTGCAAGAATAACGGGCGACACAAAGTCGCGAGCGTGACGTTACATGCAGAGTATATCAGTAGTTCGTGTGGTCATTGTCGAAGACTTCAACTGGATACTCTCCAGGAAATCTTCCAGACCTCACGCCGTGATCGAGAGCTTGTCAACCTGTTATTTCAAAGGGTCTTCCAGACGCGTGACCACACTTTCGAAAACTGAAAATTCATAAAACCCACAAAGGCTATTTGTCCTGCCCCTTCGCTCCGGTCAACTTATTTTAGAACGTGACAAACTTCATGTTTGAACTCCGGCTTGTTTTTCTTGCGAGTATAATTTTAGGAAAAATACCGCAATCATGTTTTTACTACACTGGTTTTCTGTCGGGATACGAAATTCAAAAGTATTCTCGTCTGGAAGTCAAGAGGTACCCGGTTATCCTGTCGCGGCAAATTGAATGTTTGTATGCGGATCCGTTGACTTAAATCCCATGTCGGAAATGGAATCGTAAAAAAAACCAGTTTTGTTTTGACGGATCTATTAAAAGTTTCGGTACTTCGTATTCTGGAATATTTTTTGTAAGTGACTCGACGTTAGACGAAAACGGAGGTGGTTTAAATTTAAACAAAATCAGAAGCAGGTATATCTGGCAGCAGTTCCGCATGACGTCTAGTTTACGCCTCGTTAAAGCACTGTTCCCTCTGCAATTTACTTCTATTGAGATTCTGGAACATTTCCAAAAGGATGCGAGACAGAAACTCTAACATTCTATTGAACTGTGAAGAAACAATTTAATGCTACGTTTCTTTCTGAGTTCCACAATACCACGAAAAATGCGACGCTCCATGACAAAACTTTGGGTTATGTTGTGCCAACTTTCGGTCTAAAAGAGAATACCTTGGGACCTATGAAATCTAATTGTTCCAACAAACGGAAATCTCTTGATCCCTTAGCGACGTGATGTCTTGCTTTTGACGTATGACATGACAATGAGAAAAAGGCAACGGGCGAAATTGCGGAACCATGGGGACCCACGCGTGCCTACCGCAAAATATTGCATTTTTTCCTTGGAAAGTCGACATCTTCAGACCCCGTTCAAAATCAGAATGACCCAACTGGCATGTTCAAGGGTAGGCAATGCGCCCTTCTGGTTGTACGCGCACAACGACCACCCGGTAAGCAAGTGCACATTGTTGGTTTCAACGAAAACGTATCAAAGAAAAGTGTAGGGACGAAGCAGATGAACTGTTCAGTACCGACATTTTCTCTCGTCAATTGACTATCTCGTTTCTGAAAAGTCAGTTACAAGCAACGAGATCCACATTATCGTCTCGTTATCCTCGAAACGTTACCAGACTACTTATTCGCTCTTCGTGTCTTTTAACATCTCCACGAAATACAGGAAACTTCCTACTACCGACTACTCGGAAGCATCGAGCTAGAGTTTTTTCGAGGGTTTAATATTATTATGAATTCCGCCCTCGTTCGTCATTACTGTCTTCTCCGGGTTCGTCGAGTATTTTACGTAATGCACCGTTAAGCCTCCAAATAAAAAAATCACGGTATAATTATCGTGCTAATAAAAAGAGAAAATTTACGAGTCTTAATAAAGCCCCCCCCCCCCCCCCCCTGAAAAATATGTTTAAAACCGGGAAATAAATCTAAAAAAAACATTCTTTGGTAAAATTTCTCTATTTTCACGGCAAAAACGTTTCGAAAATATTCCTAGAACCTCTCGTATCCGTATAAAATAATTTTCCTGCAGAGGATGCGTTGAAACCGATGCTACAAGGGGAGAGTAAAATTCCCAAGTGCACTGCACTCCCTTCTAACTCGTAAGCTAGCATTCCTACGCGTATTATTATGTATAGTGAAGGAGTGAGAGAAGAACGCGAGGAGTAAGATGGCAATAAAACATTAGAAGAAGACGAAGAGAGAGAGAGTACATACTTATACTCGTGCAGCTTCACCACCTGTCCCATCATAGTCTAAGAATAGAGGAATACGACAACATTATGGTTGCGCTAGCAAGATGCTGTTGGAGGTTCCATGGGTCATAGTCATGTACATGTTCTTCTAGTACTTCTCTTTTTACATATTTCTCAAGCGAAAGAGAAGCACGTATAGGAATAACCCTTCGCTAAGCCTAATGAGACGGAGACTAAAAAACAACAAACAAATACGAAACCATTTACATAATTTCTTGCTAAAAAAAAAAGAATCATACTCGCGCGTAGGTACCGGGTATGTTGGAAATTGAATTAATTTCCCCGCGAAAAAAAAAATATGGCGAATAGGGTCCCCCAGCAATTTGAAATTTTCGATCTCTATTTCAGGGAATTTTTTCCAATAAAGATGCTTAATGTTTCTACTCTGGGAGGTTACCTCGGAGGTATAAAATGTTTCCATGCAGTTTAATAGCATTTTTCTGAACTTAAACTAATAATGAGTATACGATGATGCGAAAGTAAGGGAGAGTAAGTAAAGTGCAAGGGGTACGTTTATTACGAAAAGGAACGTATACGAGCAAAGTTCGTTATTGGCCGAAGTATAAAAGGATGGTAGGGTAAGTTTTTTGGTTTAAAGAATAAGAAGAAGAAAAAGGAGCATTCATGCACTTATATATGCACTCTTCTTCTTCTTCTCCTTCTTCTTCTTCGTTTTCTCTTCTTTTCTCTGTGCGCCGTTAGCGGTTAAAACTCTGTGGCTAGCACCTGCCATGACTCATGCAGCGTCGTCTTCAAGCTCCCCCGCAAAATTTCAACGGATTACAAAAGCTTAAATACCGACCGTTTGCAGCCAAATATATATAACGTATAGTTTTGGCCACGTATGGCACCATAAAAAGATAAGAATGAAATAAGGAAATAAAAAGGAATTCACAGTCGTCCTTCGGATTAGCGATTCGTTAAAGTCGTACGTTACGGCCGCAAATCCCCCACGATTTCAAAAAGGAGTCCCAAAGGTCACGGGTCTTCTAATTTCAACGTCACGATGATTTTAATCGCGCGATTTATTCGCCAAGAATCTGCTGAGGATTCGGCTGATTTTGGGATTCTAAACTTGGCCGGACGAAATCAGGTACAAACTTTGTACCCGAACGCGTAGCGCAAAAAAAAAATATGCAATGCAGTGACGCGATGATTCAGTAGCTTATGAAGTAATATCAAAGGTTGTAGATATACATATATATATAAAGAATGAATCGAGAATAATACCTGTAGCTTGGGCACAGCATGAATGCAGCTGCGAAAGTCCTGACGCGATGCTCGTGCCGTAACATTGGCTTGACAGCAAAAGGCGGTGTGCATGCATGCATGCATGCATGCATGCTCGTGCAGTGATTGTTCCGAGAAGAGAAGATGAAAGTATTAGAAAAGAAAAACGCTCGAGAATATTAAATGGAAGAAGCAGGATCCGTGAACTCAAACAACTGCAATCGAGCTGTTACCTGTTGCATTGACCCGTCACGTCTTTTACCGAACGTAGATGCCAGCTCCGATAAATTAAGAATCTTGATTCAATTAAGGTTCAATTTTCGCGGGGTCGTTTGTGGTCTGACGGGCTCACGTCAATGTTTCCAGCGGGAATGTTGCAAGGGGATACCAGCTGGTAATTACGATTGCAACACTAATTCTCCGATACGGATCTTGATGGATAGAAATCAAAACGTAGGAGTTAACCGCTTGGACGCGAACTCATTGTACGGCAAATGAGAAGTAGGAAAAAAATGAAATGTAAATAACGTAAGCGAGCTATTATATCGTACGAAACGGAACAATACGCTGCGGCAGTAGCTTTATCGCATGTGAGAGAGAGAAAGTTAGAAACAAGAAAAATAATAAAGTGTATAAAGTGCCTCCGTGTAATGTGATGTATGCATGACCAAGAAAGCGTTTGTAACGAGATGAAGCCTGATTATACACCCGCGCAAACTTTGCATGCTCATTACAACTACTGTTAAAACAGCAGCTGGTTCAATCCACGTCCAACTCTCGGGACTCGGTTATTCAACGCTATGGAGGTCGTATACACTGCACTCTCACCGGCTGATAAACAGATAGGAGAGATATTTTCAGAGATTTATGAGCCTCTGCTGAAGGTTACGAAAACATTCGCGTCATCTTCTTGAATAAGATTTGTAGGTCAAAAAACCACACTTCGAAAAGAACCAAAGAAAAAAACGAGTAACTAATTTTTTTTTGTTTGCAAAAAAAATAATTCGGGAAACATAACCTCTAAAATTCGAATCTAAAAGTCGAATAATTTACTTCTCGCTGTGGATGCTCAAGGAAGTTTGTGAAACGGAAGCGCAGAAATTCTAAGCGCGGGTGAAAATTATGCGAGAGAATAAGCAAAACTCTCGGGATAATGGTAGCATCGGAAGAAGTAACAGCAGCGGGAGCAGCAGCAGCAGCAGCTGAGATTGTAATGTAGCACTAGAAGTCTTCTCATTATCTCAGTAGGCTGAGATCGTCCAAGTGAGGTCTTAAATCAACGTCTTATGCGACAATTAACTCTGCTCGTGAGAGTGAATAGAACAGAGTATACGTACAACCTCCTAGCTTGAAGTGAGCGAACAGCAAACGACTGAATCACGCGCAAGCCACCTGCCGGAGCGTGACCTCTTAATGTGCATGCCAAGAAACCTGGACTCTCCAACTCTTTCTTCTCTTTCTCTCGGTGCTTTTAAATAAAGTGAGATACGGTGGAAGGAAGAAACGAACAAAGAGGAAAGATTATGTTTATATCCCTGTGTCTTATACTTTCAGAAGTTCTCTTTCCAAGATAGGCTCGATGTACGTACTTATATCATCATTTTATATCGGGGACTAACTTTTACCAGTTGATCGGTCGTGCACGTAAGTTTTAAGTGCAAAGGAGCCTTCCAGGAATCAGAACTGGACACACAGCGGCTACCGCGAATTCTTTAAGACTCCGTGATTTCAGAATGATCCTCGGCTAAATTTTAGTTAATCCTTGGAACTGGTAACGTCGCTGGGAGTATTATTAAAATAATTTCAGACCCTGGAAATATTTTCGAGTTTACTCCATCGCCACATTGTTCCAATGCAAATCTTCGATAAGAACATAATCATTTAGCCGCGCAAAGTCGTCCCTCTTCCGGGATAAAAAGTCTCGTGGGATAGGATTTTGCTCAAAGCGAAAAGAAGAGTGGAAAAGGGTGGACCAAAGAGAGATTTACGTAACGGCTTATGCGTACATGACTGAATGCATGGACCATCGAAAAAGGGAGAATGTGTTGGTTTTTAGTTACGTATAAACACATACACTGGAGGCAGCCTAAAGTTCTTGGGCACCTGCTTGAGGGCCGTGACCCCTTATGAACTGGACAACCAGCAAAGAAGAGCTGCGGAACATACGCGCAGAGAAGGTTCTTTTGCTGATTGACGAGCAACGGAGTCACTGAGATGTGCTTGGGAGACGTATAGCAATAAAGCACGTGCGAGCATAAATGCGAGAGAACGAGATCTTACGAAGAAACACCTGCCTTTTTCTGCTTCTTCTGCTCCTCCTTCTCCTTCTCCTTCTCCTCCTTCTCCCCCTCCTCCTTCGTCTTCGTCTTCGTCTTCGGCAAAAGGTTGCACTCAAAGGTAACACTCGTCGTCGCAGGGGGGAGAAGAAGATTGGTAAGGAAAGCCGCTAACCAACGTTATTCCGATATGTATACTCACTTCCTCTTTCAACTCACCATTCTCTCTTCTCCGTTCGTTTCTCGTTCCATTTATGGAAAATCGTTAGGGAAATCGCCGTTCTTAAAAATTCCCTGGGCATTCCAGGGATTGGATCTTGTATAGAAATGTCCGGTCCATAAATGGTCAAAGATCTGTCCGATTCCATGTTCTTTCGTTATTTTTCCGCGGTTTCCTTTCGGAACTTATTAGGACTTAATTTACAGAAGTCCGCGATTTATTGACGATAGGTTTTTTCAATGGCCGAGAAACGAGAGGGAACTGAAGATACTTCTGTCTTCCGAATTGCAATAAATCACAACGTCTACTTATCTCGGATGCAAGGGCGGTGGACCGGCTCACCTCCACTCGCGCCTATCGCTTTTAACACTCGAGAGAATAAAGGATTCGGTATAGAGTCTTAGCGGATGGAGATTTTTGCCGATATGGTGAATGGGTTCTCTGATTTTTATAGCTAATGCGAAGCGTAAGAGAAGACATTAAATTGTGATTTTATCGATTACAAGGATCGCATTAAATCCAAGTGTAATATGTGGAAAAAAAAGAAAGAAGAAGGGTAGGAGGTGTGTCACGCAACTATATGAAGGTATACATACGCAGGTGTGTGCACGCGGAAAGAGAAGGCACGCGCAACGAGATTTACAGCACGTGCCTGCGTGAAAGCTGCTTCCCTCACCCGCACCCAATCGTATAACATTTAGCATAAATAAATTTCATTCCATTCGTCATCATTAAACTTTGTTTTGATGTAATACAACGCCTATCATTTTTTCCTTTTTTTTTCAAATGTTAGCCTTCAACATTCTTCTCGGAAATAGACCAGCGACGGGAACTTAACGCTACGGTAAGTCTCAACTGGAGCTGCAATTATGCTGGCAGAGACTGATCACTTAAAATCAGTGTACTTATCATTAGTTCGAAAAGGTAAGCTTTCATCAAGCTGCAAATTGCCGAGGTAAAGGTGGCAAGAGGTGGAGCAGCTATAACGAGTTTGATAAGATACCATTCAAAGGATACTCGCAAAGTAGTTGCAAAGAGGAACCCCGATAGTTGAAATAAAGTGCTCAGTTTCGAAAGCGGAAAAATAGATGGCGTTGTCGAAGCGTAACCTAGACTTGAATGTTAATTTGTATGAACGAATCGCCAAAAATATCTAGCTTGGCGGATTTTTTTTTTTACAGGAATCGAATTATACCTGCAACTGAAAATACGAAAAAGAGACTCGCCGCTAAAATGGAATGCAGCTTGAATCGATTGATATTCAATCCAAGTGATCATATGAATCAGATATGACTGCAAATATACGAGTTTCTTATATATTTGCAGCGATTCAACTCCACCCAAGTATATTAAGGATCAGCACAGTTGTTTTAACAGGTAATATAAGTAGGAATAAACGTGGTAATGTATATCGGTATAAATATTATTTGTGTACAACATCTCCAGCGGGATGAAAAAGAAGGCTGGAAAATATAATTGATGACACTATTTATTAAACGTCGCTATTTTAATGAATCTTATACTTGTCATACATCAAAATAAAATATGGGAACTCGGATGATTACAAGCCGTTAAATTGAAATTCTGTACACCGTTCATTTCGTATACAACTATCAAGATGGGCTGGGTTCTTTTTTAGAGAATAAAAGTAGTACTGCTTTTGGTTACGTCCAAAGATTTCTTTCCTTCGTTGTTTTTTTTTCTCCTCCATTACTTAAATGTATTGATAATTAACTGGATCTTATTGAAACCGGTTCGAAAATGATCGCTACCGTGAATACGAAACGTATTAACTGTCGGATGTGTAACCATAATTATGCTAATAATTTATCATTAATTTTGTGTTAAGATCACACGCTTGTATTGGCACTCAATCAAACGCCCTATTGTTGCCCAACCTAATAATGAGAAAGGGTTATTTAAGGGCAAGAAAATTTTATTCAATTTAAATGTTTATTTTTTAGCGATCTATATTTGAATATTGATGTTCAAAATAGGAAAAAATTGTTTCGCAACTTCGGGCGAAATGATAGAAAAATTTTAGACTATTTGATTATCAATCATGTAAAAAATTGAATTTTGAAAGGAATCCTGCAGGAAGAAATTGGACTTGTGAAGCGAAAGTTTTCCCATTGATCGGGATACAAAAGAAATTTGAGCATCCGGTTTACTTTAATCAAAAAGATAGAAAAGCAGGTGCATATCTTCTTCTCAAAGGCTAGGGGAAACTACACTGACATGTAATATTCTTCCTCGACCTAGTGTAGATTTCTGGAATGTATTAGCAGGTCAGATTTTTTCGCGTTAAAGGGAAGTAGAGAAGAACGAACAGTTTCGTAAAAAGACCTCAATTTTCGTAATATGACGTATAGACAAACCGGAAATAGAAGTATAAAATCACCGCACAGCAGTTTCGATTACGTTGTTGAACAATTCACAAGATCTAAACTCGACCCGCGTGTGTGATTTTATTCCGTAGAAATGAAATTGTCCTTTACCACAATCAACTATTCGAGGTAGAAAATTGGTTGAAACAATTTTGTAAAACTATGGAATGAGATTTCTAAGCAATAATTCTTCTAGTTTGCAATTCGAATTAAGATCCAGCGTTTCTGAGTCACGTTGTCAATCCTGCATGAGAAAATTTGCTGAACATTTTTCTGCGAATAAATAAGCGCATTTATCTTATAATTCATAATTCAACGCGCGGAGAATGCGATATCATCGCAAAAACTTTTCTAAGACGCATCAAAAGACGATCTCCTCTTTTATCTTTTAAACACTTGCCGGATCAAACTATGGTTTCGGTACGAAGACAAACGATTACACGCCATCATGTTTATGGTCAAAACATATTTTGAGGTAAAAAAGAAAAGAAGAATTTGTCCCTACGCTGAACAAGCCACGGTAGATTAAAAACTTCAGATTTCAACGTTTCTTATTATATTTTGTTATTCGCTCATGGCATTTCTGGTGCGACACCGCAATCTTTCTATGGCAGATGTCGGACGTAATGTTGACATTCTCTCATTCCATCGAGATGATTTGCTGTCGATGTCATTACTAAATCATGCATTTAACTAAACCGACATTCCTACACGCTAACCATTATCATCATTTATACTGCTGACAACGATTTTACTAATCGAAAACGAAAACCTTCGACGGCAAGAGTTCAACAACTTTGATACATCATCTTTTTTGTTTTTAATTTTGAATATCACTAGATATCGGTGAAGATAATTATTTGCTTGTATTTTACGAGACAATCGCCTGAAAATTTTCAAATCTAAAATCCTAAAAAAAAATATCATAGAAATTTTGAAGATCTTAAGGATCCTTATTATTGTTAAAAAAAATAGAAAAATACCATTAAAAAAATGTTTCGATAAAACGCATGTAACGATGGTAGTTTTTAGAGACAGAAATAATAACAAGTGTAACTCGTTGCCTCTTTACTCATCTTCTTGGAAGAAGAAGGGAGAAGGTATATAGTAAAACGTGTAAACCATGCGAATATCGATAAGTTTCTTCTGTCAATCTTCAGTTCTATAAAGAGAAAAGGCGGTAAGTTTCAATCTCATTAGAGCGCGTTTTTCAACAAAATGGTTCCACGGCTCTTTCATCTCTCGCATAGTAAATATGTCATTTTCTTATGTATGTACTACGTACGTACGTCTCTTATATAAGTATGCATGTGGTAACGACGTTCTCGCGTTCTTATAATGAAAATGAAGCTACCTGTTTCGAAGCAGATTGTTATCCTGTCGATCAAAAGGAAAAATTCCAACCGGGCAATTAGCCGAAAAGAAACCATACAAATTCTGGAAATGCGTCTCTCCTTTAAGGAATACGAAAAAACGAAACTTTCTCAACTTTCTGCTGCCGAAGCTCGTCGTGGAATTTTTGGATTTAGTAATCCCCAAAAAGGGCATTGAAAGGTCTCTCGAAATCGCAATCGATCAAGTTCATATTTTTACGGGATGAAGTCTTATTTAAAACTTATTTGTGTTGCAAAATTAAATTGTGGTTAAATAAAACCATAAAGAAAGAGCGAAAGGGGCCGAAAGAGATAAGGAAAATCGCAGCAAAAAATATATGCTATGAATCCGATGCAAATCAAATAAGAGAGTATTGGAGTCCGACCTTCCAGCTTGCCGCCAATTTCATTTTTAATCAAACTTAATCACATTTATTGTCGAAGGGAAGAATATTTCGCATATATCGAACGGCATAAAGGTGATTTTGATGATAGCCAAGCCTTTCATTGTATTTTAAATTGACTTTTTGCGGTGGAAGAATATTATATCGAAGAAGGAAGATTCTCTTCAATTTCTTTCATCGCTTTTGATTGATGAAACTTTCGGATTACAGTTAAGTGCTGGAGTTATTCGTATTTTTTTAATCGCTAATAATTTAAGTGTGTTAATAATAAGTTTTATTCTATGCAAAGATTGCCTGGAAGATCGGTTCGGATTTCTTTTGGGACTAAAAGTCTCGAAAAATCCTCTCTGTATTCTGAATTCCGATGAAATTTCGGTACATATTTTGACAAGAAAGTATTGTCGGACTGACAAAATATTCTACGGAGTGGCTTAAAATCGTTAATGCTCCACTAACGCCAAAGCAGATAATCTTTATAAGAACTCATTTCGAACCCGTTTCTTTACGCTTCAACTCATGAATAGAGGAACCTGCTGTGCACCTTATTACAAGTACCTTCCTCTTTTTTTTTCTACTGAATTAGAGCAGACATTTGGAGAAAAGGATTTAACATAATTCGCACGCAGAATCCCCTCTATGAAATGCACCATTATCCATTCAAAAGTATAACACAATACTTGGTTGAAACGAGATACTACGACTAGACAACACATTTCAAATCAATTCTATTCTTGTTTTCTTTTCGCTCTTTCTTTCCACTACGATCCTTTTTTATGTGGTACAGATGCTCTTTATTTTAAATAATACTTTATCCCGACGGACTCCGGACTTACGTACTGACGAGTTCCATGAGAATGGCAAAACGAAAGAAACAACTTCAACGACAGCGGAAGAATATCGTTGCAATCGTGGACGGCAGAAGAGAGTGGAAAATTGCGAATTTTATCGTACTCCAGCGATATTGAAACAATTTCCTACGATTTTACTCGCATACTTGCAGGAAACGTTGGAAAACTGCAAGGTTTCTACACGTCTACACACACATACATATATAGATCTATCTGCCGAGGCTGTAAATTGAAAGAAGAAGCAGTAAAAAGACATGTCATCCTTCTTTTCACGTGGCTTAACTGCTAAGGGTAGTTAAGAGAGTCGAGGATGTATTGTGGGTCCGGAAATGGGCGGAACTCTGTTAGCCTGAATTTTCTGTATTCTTCTATATGTGTATTATAACATACAAGAAAACTCCGTTTTTTTTCCTTCTTTTCTAAAGTTTGGCACATATTATTGCGAAGAGAAAGAAAAATGGAAGATAAAATTGTTGAATTGCTGCAAGAAGAAGACCTCTATAAAAAGGACATTCGATATCGGCTGCTCTAATACCGTGGTAACAAGCATAAGTACTATAACTATATCATCGTAACACATTTTTTTTGGGTCACTCCTGAAGAACATTTGACAGCCTTTCAAGGTATCGGAGAAAAAAAAATGTTCAAGAGCTATGGCGTAAGGTTACAGAAATTTTCATATGGATAATAAGCTCCTTTTTTAAAAATTGATCACCCTAAAAATGAGTTCAAAGTTTCGGAGGAGTACAAATTTCTGAGGTCGATAATAATACGAAAAAGAAAAAAAAAATAACAAACGTCCGTCAATGTTTTCTATTTTGATAAAAGACATAAAACTAAATATTGTATTATACAAATATACTTAGACGACAGCACCACGCCCAAGTGACTTTAAAAAAAGTGAAGTATAAGGATACAGGTTGTATTTTTGTGCTACTCCTCGAGATATACAAACATCCGTTCAAGAACCAGAAGGTATTAAGTTCAGAGTCCAACGATAAAAACCTACATTGCCTTCCGATTCTGAAGATTTCTATGAGGGGAGGGATACTTTTTATGGTATATTTCTGTTATATAGTCATTCGGTTGCGCGAAGATCGCGTGTACTTGGTCACACCCCGTCCCACCTACTTCCCTTTTGGCATCAGTTACGGGATATACCATACGTATATTGTGGGTAGCAAGAAGTTAAATGGACATATTATTTTCTGGAAAGGACACTTGAGACTTTCTCCATGGTCAGCACGTGCGACAGAAAAAAATACATCACGAGTTGGAACCAGAAAGCCGTAGCTACAATGTACAAGGATAAAAAATACTTCCATTCGCTTCTTAGTTTCTGGATTCATAATATGCGAGTATATATACGCGTGCAGCTTATACGCATCCTTAACTGTTAAGGATCGTTTTCCTGCACAAAATTATGCAATGATATTCCTCTGGAATGTCTGCGGATTTTGCGGCATAAAATCTACCTTGAACATTTTTTAACTTTCTATAAAACTGCGAATTACGGTATAAAATATCGAATTTAAAGAAATATTTTCCCGAATTATATCACTTTCGAGAGAGAAAAAAAAAAAAAAAATGGCGGATATTAAAATCGAGGATTTTTCAATTACGGGTTATTCTCGAAAAAGAAGTTATTAGTTTTCTTGCATTGTACGTACCAAGATTGATAGCAGCTGCAGTTGAAGAGAAACGTATGATAAATTATAATTGAATTACAAATTTATGTGAAAAAAAGGGACCAAAGTCCGGCTCAAGACATACAATCATCGCACCACAATGTTAAACTGATCAATTGAATTTGTATCAACTCAATTAAACGCCTTTCCAAATTATTATCATCATCATCATCATCATTACCATGAGACTTTTGTGGTGAGAGTCATTTTAACACATTAAAAACGAGAAAAAAAAATCGTAAGAACTCTTTCACCTTCTTTTGAAATTAAAGTGACAAGTAGTTTTGGAATATAAATAATTGGTTAATTTTCTTCAAGCGAAATCGCTGGAATTTTGTCGGTAGCAATTGATGTTGCGCTGAATCAGGTCGTTACTTTTTTATGTCAAAGTCTCTCACCTTTAAGAAGGAATACCGTGTGTTTCTATATATATACACACACACGCAGTATTCAGACAAGTTCGCACGAAAAAAAAGACTTTATAATTACCGTTGGTACAAATGACAGCTTGGAGCAAAAATCAAGTATGTATCAAGCTGAAGATCGTGACTGTGAAGGAAATATATTTTTGCAGCAGGTCCCTACTATTAAGCAATTGAAAACGTTAAAGATACGCTTTTAACAATTCCTGTTATGTCCGCTAATTAATAAAAAAAAATTCGGGCGCTGCGAGAAAAGGAGGCTATTAATATCCGAAAGAGAAATATATTACATCCCTCTCTTTTGTCGCCGAAAATTTTGTACCAAATTTTTGTTCTTTATTATATATTTACGTACACCTAAAAACACGTACACGTTGCAAAGCCTGTACAATCCGGAGTTGCATTCCAGAGTGTATAGCGAAGCATAAAGAATTCACCGAAAATATTTTCGGGAATGTTTATGAAAGCATCGGAGAATTTTCGGGATACTGCCGTGCTCGTCGGGTTGCCTCTATTTCAGGAGCGAGGTGGGTACGCAGGTATCTCTGTACAAACTTTGGGTATCAGCTTTAAGGTGCAATTACGTACATACCGGGAGTATGAATATTCCGTGTGCTCCGCAGTTATGCACTTGCATATACGCGCTGCATGGTGCATATAAGGGTACAGCGGAGGGTGAATGCAGCATAGGTATAGCTACCTGATAGAATTCATGATGGTGATTGCATACAGCGGCGTAACGCTGGTGCATTGAACGCCGACATAAACAGTGCCCGTGCCTTGATACCCACCCCTTCTGCACGATACTAACGTTTGGCTGCAGCACTTTCTGATATTACCGTATCGAAACAGTGAGTATATGTTGTGTATTCTACGTTCCACTTCCCCTCTCGAACTCACTGCGTTGGCTTGTGCACAGAAATTTACATATCTGTGATATCATATCATCTGCACCTCGTTCCTACAACCCTAACGTAATATAGTGCGTTTCCCTTTACTTTCAAACCTGCATAAAATGTCGTGTATATGTGCACTTGCAATCGCGGAATTGGATAAATAAAGAGTTTATGAATTGCCATGCGAAAAAATAAAACCAGCGAAGCGATAGGTTCCCAGATCTCATAAAATAGGGGAGGTATCAAATTTTTTTTCACTACCGATGCAACTGAAGTGCATCTGGTGGAGTAAAAAATTTGGAATTCAGTCCCAATTTCGAAAAGAAAATGCAAAAACGAAAGAATGGTTTAAACTCTTCGTTTGAATTGATTTTGTCGAACTGCAATTTCCTTTCGGAAAACAATTAGATTCTATTTTCGAAAAACGACATCTGGGGAACGGGTAGAAAATCTGGACCACGGAATGAGGAAGAAAAGGTAAGAAGTTCTCCTCCCCTTTCGGTCTGGTCAAAAGGCCATTTTGCAAATTAGTACCACACCTTTCTTTACTACCCTCTCACTATTTTTCCCTTCTTTGGCGACTTCACGCTGGATTCTGATAATTGTTTTTAAACGACTTTGGCATAAGAATCCCAAGCTTTGTGGAATATTTCCTTTCACTGCAGCTTTGTTCCAAAAAAAAAAATCTGCTAAATACATAGAAGTGAACCCGATGATTTCCAAAGAACCGAGAAAGTCGATATCCTCTGCCGCAACGTACACGAGCGTACGCCTTTGTGGCTCTTACGACTTCTAATTTGGAGCGAGCAAGTCATTGTTCAAAATCGACATCACAGGTCCCGTTTTTGTAAACTATAGATTAAATTCGATACGCAGTCGTACAATTCGAAATCGCTGTAACGAAAGAAAACCAAACTTGTTTCGTTCCTGACCTTAGAGCCTCATCTCTTTGAGGGGTTAATGAGTGATTTTAGCTAACAAGGTACAAAACTAATTAGGGAAAATGAAAGCAGTCTAATCATCTCGCTTCTTTCTGCTTTGCCGTGACTGTAATTTCGAACTTTGCGCCGAAGGTGGGAAGGTACGAGAAAATAATAATTTGTAGCATTCTTTGTAGGCGTATTCCTCAAGTAATTATTTTCAGAGGTTCTAAAATTGCAATCGCGGTAGTAACATTTTTCATATGCAAATACTCAAGCTATTTTTTTCTTTTTATTCGGTTGGGTTTTTGCGGTAACGTTAATTTTGGTAGAAACTGTATTTTTAGGATTTTATTTTACTTGGAAAATATTTTCTCGTTACAAAATCTGGAATTTAAGGGCAGGAATTAATTTTGAAAAGTTGTTAATTTCGCCACAAAACAAACCTAAGTTACACTTCTTTAGAAAACGTGTTGCTTGACATTTTAGGAAAAGCATAGTTTTTCTCCAAACTCAATCCAGATACTGCAAAAGATTTGAAATAAACCAGACAGGAAATAACATGGGCGAAGTTACCACAAGCAGTCTTTCGAACATAATTAATGAACCGCTTTTACACGAACCTTCGATCTGGGAAGGATCTTGAAAAAGTGACATTTGAAAAAAGAAGGTTTTCACTTTTGTCCCTGTTCAGAATTTGGAGACACTGGCATGCAGGAAAATTTTGGAGAAAAGGAAAGTAATAGGAATAGCTGCTGGTGGTCTCTTACTTCTCTATATTATTTCTTTTCTGTTTCCGGTGGTCTTACTCAAGTGTTTTGTTTCATTCTGTCCCCAAAATTAACGAAATGAAAAAAACATAATTATTTTTCTATCCGAACAAATGGAAACAATTTTTCTTATATGCTACAAATGGTCTTAAAAATTAATCCGTTTCTGTCTTCATGTCCTTAATTTTATAATTTAGAAAAAATTTTGATCGGAGCAAAATGATTTGGTTTAATATGCAAACCATTGTTCCATATTTTTGAGAATTCCAATTCCCGTTGAATTCGGTCTCTTTTTGGCAAACTTATTCAATTCAAGTAACTTCCAGATTCGAGGAAATTTCTTTCAGCCACCAGCAAGATTTCGTCTAATCCGTATCAAAGCATGGAAGAGGATTTGATCCGCAGGATTTGCGATTATCGTAAGAGTTTCCCTCCACTGAAAGAGATGATCCTAAATAAACTGCTATACACGTGTTAGGATGAGGTGCCTATGTATGAACTGTTGAGAATTGGGAGGCCGTAACTGGGATCACATAATACCCGAGGAAACGTCCTTTTGGATTTTAGTTGTACACATTCCCTAGATCCTGCACACGACTTGGATACTCCCACTACGGGCTATTTGAAATCTAGCCTGACATCGGCGTGAAAATAAGGACTAATATGTACATATATATGCCTTGTCAATGCTCCGATTTTAAATGTAGGCACAGAATGGATTTTGAAAGTCCAAGGAGGCCCCAAAGCAAACAAGATTTTTCAATAGGGGTATACCGTTGCGGGGTAAAGGATGGGAGACATGTGTATATAAATTGTATGGGACAGATTCTATGGTGTGGCATAGCAAAATGTACAATAGAAAGTTGGCGTGGGGCTGAATCTGAAGTGAAGAGGGACAAAAAAAAATCGAGGAATATCTGCAAATGTTTCTACGAGTCATTTTATAAAATTATAGAAAAGTAGCGGTGAATTTCGAAAGATTGTTTATTAGCGTGAGCCGCTTATTATTACAAAACAGCAAATTATATTATTTTAATGGATATCTCTGCTGACAGTTACGGTTAAAAAAAAAAGAATTAATTGTAGACTCCAAATGTAACTTTGGCAGAGAAACATCTGAATCGTCAATAAAAGAAATGCAGATTCTCTTTCTGGCTCCGCAGTTACTATAGAAGAAAAAGAAAGCTACTCCGCTACTATACTTATTATAGTTACAACAGTAGTAAGATGATCTTACGACAAAGGCATACGTTTTAGCATGAGAAATGCCGATCGTAAAGAAAAAAGAGAAAAAAAGGATGAAAGAACCGGTGGGTTGCCATGTTTGGATAGTCTTTAACTGACCATTACACCTGAATGAGATGCTGTAAAATGGAAAAAGGGCAAAGCTAGGGCAAAGTAAGGCAAAGCTTTACTTTACTACTGCTTGATCCGACCGGCCCACTTCCTGTAGGACTTGAATGCAAACCCAACGGACAACGGTAATAAGGACGAATGTTCTTTCGGCGATGACCCCTATAGTAGACATGCATATATTGTATATATGTATATAGCTGTGTCTTTTTTCGAACTGCTTGATTTCGCAAAAAGAATATACGTTCGCATGAATATCTATGTCCGGTTCTTCCAAATTTTTGTTACACTTCACTTATCGGAGGATACTCACTCGGCGGGTACTCGAAGGATCAACAACTTGAGTATCTTCTTCACGGATTCTCACAAAGCGACGTTTTTAACAGATTTTCCTATACTTCACTCTCATACACTTCGCTCTCGAGGGTCGTGTGGAACTTTTTACGGAGCATAAAATAAGTTCAGTTGAGTCGCATGAGTAAACGTTGATATGAAATCATTGGAGCGAAGATAAACCCGAGATGTCACGTTTGTAATTGTGGTCAAGATTCAGGACGGTATTTTTCCGAAGGGTGATTGAACCTGAACAAAACAGAAGTTTCAAGAAGAGCGAGAATAAAAAAGTTTCTACCCTCTCTTTTTTCAAAGAAATTGTATGTCATTGAAAGGGGAATCTCTAGCTTTGCTCTCAAATGGTTATGGTTTTTTTTTACTTGAAATTGGAGAAAACTTCACCTTCGAAGGGAAGTTAAAAAATTGTTCAAGACGAAATCCCACGAAATTAAGTGCTGCCCTGTGAAAACCTAATAAAGATAATTTTAGGTAGTAGAGGAAGCCCACCCATGTGTATTTAAATAAAGAAATCATTTCGAGTATATTTGTTCATGTGATCTTCGAATAACAAACTGAAAAATCCTTAAATCCTAAATCAACCTGATGCTAAACCCAAAACCGAAAAGCAAACTGCAAACAAGCTTCTAGAACACACGCAAAGATGGAGGACGAAAAAGAAGTTCTTCAAATAAGTCCCTACAGCTTCTCCCCTTGCTTACACCCAAGAACGAGAGGGAATAGCTGAAGAACCCAACTCTCGGCGTTTGGTTAAAATCAAATATTGAATTTTCTTTCTTAAAGTAATCGTTAGCGTTTTATTTCAATTAGACGCTTGGAGCTTTTCTGTATTTTACAATTCAGCACTTTTCTGAGTAAGTAGTTCTTTCATCCCCTAGCCATTTTCGTAACATTTTTATTGAAACTTTCCAGAAAAAAGGAGAGAAAAGGTTGGATATCGAATTACCGGATTTTTGTAAGTGGGAAATTATGATAATGCATTTCTGCTTCACCCTTTTTCTTCGAGTACATATTTTGTTATTTTTATGGAATGTTTTGATACAAACGGGCATGAAATTTGTGGAAGCTACATGCGACATCCGGACACTAAAATAATAAATATTTGAAGAGGGTACACGGAAGAGCACATTCGCACTGAACCCTTTCATTTGTAAGGACATGCTGGAAATTAGGGTAAAAGAGTAAAGTTAGTTGTAGCTCCGGCTTAAGAATGTTTAACTAGGATTTTTAAGTACGGATGTACCGGCTGCGTGTCGGCTTGAAATAACTTCGTTTCTGTAAATACAGGTGTGTTACAAAAGTGCTGCCTGGTACTTACAACTATCCCAATGATTTGTGTGTTGAATTTTCAAAATTGTGTGTTATTTTATTTTAAGGAAAATATCCCTTTTTTCAAATCCCTATGTTTATCAACTTCAACTTCAACAGCGTTTTCGAATTCGTCCATTGTTGGAAGATTGAGGCGACATATTTTACGTCGCAATTGAAAAACAAAAGTATTTCTCACCATGCAGAAATCAAATTAAAAACAAATGCAAAATTTGACGGTGCATTATCGCGAGAATGAAAGGTAAATAATAAATAAGTTGCGAAATTATAAAAATGAATTTAAATAATATATGAGCCTCAGCTTTATTTCATTCTACTCAGACGTCTTCTCCATTTGGATGCAAAGACATTTATCATACGCCTCCCTTATGAGTTTCTTCCGTCAATTTTCAGATGTGACAAGGATTAATTTGCAAAGTGATATAGAAAGATATCACTTTTATTCACTTCTTCGAAAAGAAATATCCAATTAAAGAATTCGAAAATTATTTTTTGTTTCCACAGAAAGATTATTAATTGAGCTTCGAAGTTGCTAAAAGAAACGTCAGTCCACTTGTTCCTTTTTTTTCTCGCCTTTTTACTAATACAATAATGTAATCCCGAACCTGTGTGTTGCCGAACGTAAAAAAGGTACCTCAGTGTGACCATCTTGCGAATTTTTCGAAGCTACTGGTATTCTTAGCCTGTATAAAATGTTTGCATGTTACCGTTAATTTTTGCACAATTACGTCCTAAGAAAAAAAATTTGAAAGAGCTCAAGGAAGACGAGCATGTTTAAAATAACAAAAAAAAAGACGGGAATCATCGAAAGGTAAACTAAAGAACATCGAAGGTGGCAACAGGTGCCAACGGCAAAGCTTTTTAAATTGTTACGATACACACTTCTGCCAAAGCGAAGAACGAGCGGTTGCAAAAATAAAAAAAAAATATTTGAAAAAACACACAAAGTGCAGCGAGAAAATTGCAGAGTTTCATAGAAATTTTATTGCACTTAACAAGTAGGGATTTCGTGGTTCTTTTTTTTTTAGTACCTTGTAAATTATTTTAAACCTTTTGCAAACTTCCGTTTAAAAAAGGACGGAAAGAAAAGGGGAGTAAAAAAGTAGAAGAGTAAATATTTGAAGGTGTAATTTCATTTTAGTACACTCTAAAATCTAAAGTATAGAAACAAGTACCCTTTTTTTTCCCCTTTTGAATAATTTATCACTCTGGGCCAAAAAAGATTCGCGGGAAGCAGGATATGCTTTGTTACACCGCAAAGAAAAACAAAACAATTCGCTCAGATTTAAAAATTGCATTCCTCTCCCTTGGAAAATCCTTGCCATTTTCCGGATATCCGGATGCATAACATTCTCATGTGATTTCTCACTGTCCCTCATCCGCATAATGTTCCGTTACATGAAAAAATGGCTGTTACGGGTTGCAAATCTTTTTTATGGTCTTTATTTTCGAAAGATTCGAAAACTGCTCCTCGAAAGAATCAATTATTTATGTTGCCTTAAAAAATTCCCATAAAACATTCAACAATAACAATCTGAAATTTTCTTCTTAATATATTAAGAGCAATTTATAAAGAAGAGGCTAAAGGTATATGGTATATGTACATAAAGTCTGTATACAGTATACATCGTCATCCACCTTCACTTTACTTTTAAAACCTTTCAAGAGACAGGATGACTATGCAGACAACCCTTAGGCTACACTCAATCATATACACAGACTTTCACGGTTCGATCGCGTGTACAGTGTGTACACGGTACTAGCCAAGGGCTATATGGGATTCAAAGATGCATCTACTATACGGATGAGAACGAAACACCTTTTACCCCCTTCTCTTTCTCCTTCTCAACATCACTTTAAATGTAACATCGCGTAAGAACAAGAGCAGATCATCATCATCTCGAAAACTCCCTTCTTGAAAATTATTCGACCTGCATTATGTTATATATATTTTTTGTACCTCTTTCCTTTGATCGTTTAAACATGGTATTTTTCAGTACCATTATACACTCCTCTACTATACGGCATAGCCTTAAGTTACAAAACTGTTTTGTTTGAAGAGTGGGCGTGAAATATCACTTTTATACTTACACCTTTACACTTATGCGAGAATTTCAGAGTTACTCAGATTATGGTTTTCATGAGTTTAAAGTCTCTGTTAGAATTCCTGACGATTTCATTCCTGCGTTTATGAAGCAATTATAAATACGGTATATAGGGAGGGTGGGTTTATTTTCGTCAATTTGAGAAATTCTTTTTCGATAATTTCATATTTATGGGGTTTTTTTTGAAAGAAATTACATCCTTACGGATTCGAAAAAATTAAGTTTAATAAAGTACACGAGTGGTTTTTAGACGAAACGAGGAATTCCATTTCAGGGTCGTAGGAAATTAACGATAAACATGTAGGTTGTGATTTTATTAAAAAGTATTAGAAAAAAAGCAGTAGACCTCGCCGTCCTTAGGATAGCGTAGGTATATTAAAACTGGACAGTTGGTGAGCCTATTTAATCCTTCTCAAGTCAGAAAAAAGGAACTCTCACGCAATCTTTGATCCATTTGGTGGCTGTATGATAATAATAGGTTAGAAATTCGTGGAATCAAGAGAAACAGTAACTTTTACCTAAATCCCAAAGTCACCAGTTTCCAGTGGAGCCGTTGTGTAACCGCACTCACCTGCGAATACTTTTTTTTTCCCCGAGCTTATAACTCCGAAAGTCTTCTCTCCCAACTTGTTCTTCAAATAAACTCGGTATAATTTATTGTTCCGAATTGATTGTAAGTAAAACAAAAGCGGGATTATTAAAAAACTAATCTGGGAGAAGCGCGTTGATTCTAAAGTGTAAATTATCGAGTGATTGATGAGAATAGCAGGTGTCAAAGAACCGCCCCAAGAACTGCGTTGTTATTAGAAGCTTGGGTTTTTAATTATTGGTCAGATGTATACACGAAGACCCCTTTGAATAAAAAAGAATTGAAAATGGCGCGAGTAAACATTTGATTTTCCCCTTAGATAAGGATTTTAATTTATTTAAGCTAAACCTTCGAGAAAGTAATAACGCTTCCGAAAAGAACCTTACAATCGAATTTCAAACTGCCAATTATCGATACCTTTTCTAAACGAACGCCCGGCTGAGATTGTTCATTCTTATTTTTGTATGCCTCTCTCATTTACGCGCCGTATGCATGGTAATTTTCACCATATTTAACGGAGTAGCAATTAAATTTCGAATCCTTTTTCAAAAATGAACATAATGACGCTGAATTTTCTTTGCCACTTATTTTTACTAGTGTGGATGCAGCGGAGGCCCATTTGTATCTCCTTTCATTTGCTAACGCAGGAGTAAAGGGAGAAAAAGAATTTTTTGGTTAGTGACGGCAAAAACAAATGGTATCTTTCAAAAACATACTTGATGAATAAAAAAAAGTCCATTTGTAATTCCAAACTTGATGGAACGTTGCGTCCTTTTGTCGGCACCTTCTTTTCTACCCTTCTTTTTTCAAAATAAATCATAATGCAAAGCAGAACGTGGCTAAAATACCATGTAAAATTGACAGAAAGTTCATTGTCCTTGTTGGTTATATGCTCAAGTATTTTTCACACCTGCGAATGAAAATTTATTCTTTTTACACGTCCCGCTTGAGCCTTAAGGGGACTCCAACTTTGTAACGAAAATGCAGAGACGTGAGTATAATATCGAGGAGGAAAATTCCGGTACTTTTTGAAAAATACACGGTTGATGGAACCCTAAAGTGATTAAGCCTCTCGCTTCCAAGTTTACCTCGCGGAAGTTTCAACGTCAGTCGAATTAGGAGAAACTAAGTTACGATTTTGTAAAATTTCAAGTTACTCGGGATCCAACACACGTATAATTAAATTCGGGGGAAGAATGGAGACTCGAAGGAAGTGAGGAACGATTTTCTCACGATAACTCCTGACTAATAAACTTGAATTCTCTTTCTCGACACTACTCGAAATTTTGCCCAAACTTTTTTCGCCGGTTCTTTCTCCTTTTTTGGAAGCTATTATGAGTAGTATCGAAAAGTAGAGAGTTGCGGATACACAGAAACTTCGCCTGTTAAGTTTCTCATCACGTACAACATCGAAGCTAATTCCGACTAAAAAGAGTGGTCGGTAAGGGTGAAGGTTTTTGCGCGTTCGACTTCGTAAACTATAGAATTACAGTATAAGAGAATCTCTCTCTCTTTCTCCTTTTCTAAAACCAACACGTAATTATCTTCCCGTCCGCTATTTTAGTCATTTTCGTACGTGAGCTTCCACGGAACTGTCTAAGTATACAGTTATATGTAATATACGTCCACAGATTTTATAACACCACTGTTTGCCGATACGCTAGGTGATACCTGATATTTCCATACCAGCAGGTGATATCCATTACCTGCTCGTTGGATTTTTGAAGCTGTGAAATTGATACTTTCCAATTTTTTCACTGTATTCAAATTTCCAAGATTCTTTTAGTAGCCGTTTCTTTGAAATTTGCTCATTACTGCTTACAAGCTTGACCGGCCGTTGCGTCAGAAGGTGGAAGAAGTAGCGATTATTGCAAAATCTTGAATAGCAAACATTCGATTTTTATTTTGGGAGAGGAAATTGCTGTAAAAAGAAAATACTTTTTTTTAAGACTATAGGTGAAAAAAGTATAGGCGTGTTTCTAAAGTTTGCAGGTGAAAAGAACCAGTGACTTGATAAATACCGTGTTGATCTTCAGGCAAAAACAAATAATAACTTTGCCCTGGAGGCACGAAAGAAACGTTCGGAGCCCAACCTTGCCTTATTTCGGGCAGCTATCGCAATTTTCAAAATGGTTTGTCTCATCATAGCTATCTGGAACTCTTCGCCCTTTTGAATTACAGGGCAGACTGCTTCCATCGTATTACGGTGTTGGTTTTCGAGCCTTTTGTGTTAAAAAGACACGTGTAATCATTCCCCACCTATGCGTCTGACGCACTTTTTTTCCTTTTTCTCCCAAATCCTTTCTTAGCTCTCTTCTATCTTTCTCTTTTCCGCTTTCCTGTAGGGTATTTTTTGCACGTCTCGACGTGAAAGAAGATCTCTCCCTCTCTCTCTCTCTCTCGTGTTTTGCTTTTCCTACAAGTCCTTTTTGCTAAAATTATTCCTATTTTGCGGCCGGGTGCAGCTTTGCATAGCGGGTATCACATCGCAGACTCCAACAGATGCCACGAATTACACATATTCGGTCCAAGGGAAATTAATTTGCGTGACGTGACGCTAAGTGTCTTTTTTTATCTCTTTGAAATTTTGCATTATTCATTTGGAAAATGCGCGAACCTGGAAGAATTTGTAGAAATTCCGAAATCCTCCATAATTTTTGGAACCTCCATTATTATTATTGATGTAGCATTTCTATCGTCAGTCGGTAAAATATTCTCGTGTTCACATAAAATTTCCATAATAAAGCGTTTATATTTAACGAAATGCAGTGTCGGAGGATTGAATAAAAGATTTATGAAAGCATTGTGTGTCTATGATATATCGAAGGATAAAACTTTGCGAGATTATAATACGTAAAAATTGCCTTAAGGTTACTAAAACCTATCGTGTTACTAAACAAACGTTATATTATTCTCTAGTGGTTAGTTTGTTCCTCTCGCTCATTTTTTTGTTCTTTCTCCAATGCCTTCAGCAATATTGTGTGCTTTCACGCACACATAACGTGTCATTATGTAAACGTGTAAAACAAAATATATACCGATAAGAAAAGGTGTTGAGTGTTACAGAAAGATCGAGATATGAAGAACTGTCTCAGCTCTCAACAAAGTAACAATTGCAAAGTGTTTAAACACCGGTTTTGTTCTACCTCACAACTATACGGCTCTGTCTCGTCCCTCACACATCGTAATGTCGAAGGAAACGGCTTCTCAAATGTAATTTATATAAACAGTAGGCGGGTTGTATTTTATTCAACTGACACAAATCATCGTGAAAGCATAAAGTCTCATAGCAAAACCTGTTCAGTTTGGTGTTATAATTCGTATACTTCAAAGAGGAGGTTACCTATTTCAGACTTTGCAGCGATTTCCTATCAAGAGTCGCGAATTTTTACGATTCTGGGAATTGTACGATAAGAAGTCTGCAGGAATTGAAGATTGAAACGAAAAAATGATATTTGCAATAACTCCTCCTTCCTTGATTGGAATCCCAATTTTTTCCTTTTGGTGACGTTCCTTGAAATGAATTCATGATTGCACTTCGCCTGAATGGAAGAGCACGAATACAATTAAACTTTGACACACTTAGTAAATTGTACTATAATAGACTGTCAATCAAGGGAGAGAGGAAAATACTAATTTCGAATATAAAGTATAATTCGAGTTTATATTTCTACGGTCTACATGATATGGGTTTGTTTCCGATCCTGACATTTCGACAGTCGGGTAAGCTAATATTACAACACTGTAATAGAAATATTCCGTAAAGGTGTGTAATTATATACCCCAACTAATTTCCACAAAAATGCAGGGTAGACGGTTGGACCTAGAAGATATCGAGATTCCAAATGTGTTTACCCTCTAACTTACTGTTGGTTTCTCTTGTGTTCTCATTATCTGTAACCCGTGTGTCCCTCTTACGCTTTATTGATTTCAATATCAACTTCAAATATTCCATTTATAAAATAGCGGACAAGAGTTTTCCGAAAGTGCCCAAAAGTCGAATTTTATCTTCTCTCAAAAATGCAGTAAAAATTAAAATTTTAAAGAAGGGGTTCGACAACTCATTTTTAGGGGTAATTTGGCGCGTAGATTCGATTCCAAAGGTCAAATTTTATGAAATCTCAGCGGAAGTTGGTAATCCTCGCGAAAAAATACATCGGATAAGAGTCTCCCGAAAGTTCCCAAAAGTCGATTTCAAAAGTCAAACTTTTTGGGAAAATCATCAATTTCAATCCAATAAATTTCAAATTAGAATCACTCGATTTGTTACACGAAATTTGAAATAAAACGAAAAATGAATTCAATCCTCTTAAATCTGTATGTAATCTGAGGTAAGATCGGTTATACAAGAGAAATGTGAGGCGTCACGGCTGTCATCGGCTTTGATTTAGGTCAATGAATAGATAAAGAGTTTGATAACAAAGTGTATTTGAACAGTGGCCTATAATTAACAGCATTACTAAGGAAAAGAGATTTCTTCTCCTTAAAGGGGGTACATATGGAATGGAGTGCAACGGCATATAACAGCTGCATTGTATATTGCATTTCTGTTTTCGAAAGGCGTCAAAGCTATTGTATGTGATAAGTTGTAATTAAAATGATTGCTTTCATAATAAGGCTATCGTAATAAGCCTCTGCATTCTTTTAGCTGCATATGAGGGAACGTATGTGTAGTTACTGTAAATGTACATGCAATTAATTTACATACAAGTACGCAGCTCCTAGAGCTCCGAATTTCGGTACCTTATTCATTTTTGAAATCAAGTCCAAAAATACGAAACAGCGAAATTTTTAATTTTTAAAATTCCATAAAAAGCTGTTAATATTACCTATCCTAAAAAAATGGTTTTTCTCGCTCACTAAAATGTTAATATATTCCGTGGGATTTTTGTTCGTATCTCGTAAGTTGTGTGCATTGGACTCGGAGTCGTCGCATGCGTGTTAAAAAGGTATTCACGAAAGGCTCGAAAACTGAAGTTCCATAAACAACGGTAAGATTACTATTTATGGTTGGTTAATTAATTCCTATGTCTTTTCAAACCACTCTTAATGCAAAATAATGCCTCCCTCTGTGATCCCCATTTTTATTAGCATTCTCGTATTATACGAAAGATACTTTTTTCCTCTCGGGTTGAATTATTTTAGGGATGGAATTGACTATTTGCATATACAGCGAATTTGCATGTGTGCGAGATTCGATCACTCGCTGGTGTTGCTATTGTTATATATTACAGCTTCTTTGAATTTGTATTCTTTTTTAATTTATCTTTGGCGAGAAAAATAAATGGAAGAAAAAAAAAAAGAAACCTTAATCAAACGTGTGGGAGTGCACGTGGTAAATGAATGAATAAATGAATGCAACTTTAAGGTGTTTCGTTCCTTATGAATATTCATAACAAAGTATTTCTTCGAATCTCCCTGCAATTCCTATTATATTTATTTATGTAATCTTTTTCAACGTCATTTACGCCTTTAGGCTGTATATCGACACAAATTTTATTTATTCATACCCCTGCTCTCGTTAATCACGATTCTTGTAATTAAAAAGCAATGTAGAAAGTTCTCGGATGGCTTTGTTTCGAAAAATTCGTAGCTTTGTGAAATTAATCGCACGGTTGCAAAAAAATTTCACTTTGCCAAAAGGCACGATACCAGGCTAAAAATCGAAATTTCTTGGATTCTGTTGGAAATTAGGCCAATTTTTGTGCTCGTATCGATCACCCGGTACATTAATCAAAACGCCGATACTCTTCCGAAAAAAGAAAGAAAGAGAGTAGTTTATACATGTTTGGCATCGATCCTGGCGAGATCTAAAATGATTCTGTACCTGCTTAACTCTCCAGCTCTTACCACTTTACCACTCTAAAGAGTCTAAAGAGACACGTGACACACGCGAGTAGCACGCGAGCAGCGCGCTTATACCTCCTCCAATGGAAGAACCAGTTTCTTCTGCATATGTGGAATAGAAATAACATTCGTATATACGTATAATCGTTGTACTACGTATACCCGTGAGTGCATCTGCAGCTTGCATCTATTTCTTATTTTACAAACCGACCTATCCTTTCATTTTTCATCCACTCCTTTTCCTCTATTTTTCGCGGATTATTTACACGCCATATCGCAAAAAGACCAGCGCATAAAGCAATAGATGGAAATTCCTTACACGCAGATCTTTTTTTAAATTAGCCCAACAACTGATAATATAAATTAACATCACTCTTTGCAATTCACGGAGAAAAAAAGTCTACATTTTTATGCTTTATTCTTACGGCAGCCCTTGTTAAAATCGTCAATGATTTGTAACGTGAAAATTGCACCCGCAATTTCTCAATAAATTCGATTTTTGGAATCGATTTTTGGAGATAATCGAGAGACCCTTATCCGATGTATTTTTTTCCGAGGAATCCATTTTCATTGTCAAAATTCAAGATTTCTTACGGGAAAGGCAATTTTTCCTTAAAAAACATACTTTTTTCCAACTTCCGCTGGGAATTCGTCAAATTTGACCCTTGGGATCGATTCTACGGGAAAAATTACCCCTAGAAATGACTTGTCCAACCCCATTTTGGAAACTTTAATTTTTACCCCATTTTTGGGGGAAGGGGAAGGTGTGCCCAAAAAATCGACTTTTAGAAAAAAATTTTGAGCACTTTCGGGAGACCCATATCCGATGTATTTTTTTCCGAGGAATCCATTTTCATTGTCAAAATTCCAAAATTCCAACGGGAAATGCGATTTTTCCTCAAAAAACCTACTTTTTTCCAACTTCCGCTGGGATTTCATCAAATTTGACTCTTGGAATCGATTCTACGGGAAAAATTACCCCTAAAAATGACTTGTCCAACCCCATTTTTGAAACTTTAATTTTTACCCCATTTTTGGGGGAAGGGGAAGGTATGTCCAAAAAATCGACTTTTAGAAAAAATTTTTGGGCACTTTCGGGAGACCCATATCCGATGTATTTTTTTCCGAGGAATCCATTTTCATTGCCAAAATTCAAGATTTCTAGCAGGAAACACAATTTTTCCACAAAAAACATGGTTTTTACGACCTTCCGCTAGGATTTCATGACAATAGACCCTTGGAATCGATTCTACGCGTGAAATTACCCCTAGAAATGCTCTCCTCGACTTTATTTTTAAAATTTTTATATGCACCCCATTTCCCGGGGCGAAGATCGGTCAACTTTCGGCCGAAAAAAACGAATTTTGAACTCGATTTTTGAGGATTATCGGGAGATGCTTATACGATGTATTTTTTCGCGAGGAATCCATTTTCATCGTTAAAATTGCCGATGTATTATCAGAAAAACGATTTGTCTACGAAAAACTTGTTTTTTACCAACTTTCAATTATATTTTGTTTAGGGATATCACTTTTCATACAAATTCAAATTCATTTTGAAACAAAGGAAAGCTCATACACTTAATTTCCAGAGCCGATATAACTCTCGCATGTAATAGCGTAGAAGATTGTTGTTCAAAAATCCAGGTAGGTATACATATTACAATTCTGATAGTAAGTTTTAGTACGGCATAATGCACTTTTATTACCTATATTAAACTGTAATAACCTTCAATCTGAGGATACATGTAACTCGCAACAATGGAAATTCAATTGTATCGGCTGGTGTTATTATTATCATTACGCGTGGGTTGTTGTTGCCGTATTGTTTCGATCTTCGTAAAAGAAGAACATCGGTGAAAACAAAAGAGGTTCGTGATCGAATTGAAGAAATTGCGGTATACCCACGGTGCATGGATATTTCTGACAGTGCAATTTCGTACGCGTGCAGATACATCTTCTGCAGTTAATGCAGAGTAAAAGTAGTTGGGGAAATATAGGAGAGATCTTAAATAAACCAAGCTAGGCTTCGCTAAATGTTTCATTGTAATCAAAAGTGATTTGAAATAGATTTGAAACCCTTCCTTCTTCCGAACGTAACTCGACGAAGTTTTCGGAAACGCTTGAATGAAAGTTAAGATCACTCGAGATAGGCCGCGACCACTGGGTTCCAAGTTTGTAACACGATTCCGAAAATATTGTCCTACACCACGAAAATAAGTAGACAGAGTAACAAAAACATGAAATTTTGTTGGGAGCAAACCGACGTGTTGGCGTGGGCCACTTGGTCAGTTAAGGGGAATTCGAACCCTGTATAACAATACCATTCATGCATTCATCAATGCACGGCATTGTTCCACCTTTTAAAAGTACAATAGGCCGATGGAAGATTTTCTATGGTACTGCTGCTGCTGCTATCTTCGTGTACAGCTTATTACGCTTTTCTTTATGTTTATACTATAATGCCCCGAAAGAATAGAATGCAAATTTTTTCATGAGCGTTTTGAATGAGCAACAAACGAATTCCATTAGGCAGTTTGATGATCTTTTCGTCTACTGATTATCGTTCAACCGTGTGCCATTTTTTTTATACTCGCTCCTCTTACACTCACATTTACAATTAAACGAATCTTGTTGTATGGAAAAATCAATCGCTTAATACCAATACGGGAAATTTAAAAATAAAAAAGGAATAAAAATACGAAAATAGAAAATTCTATTGATGAAATGAAAAATCGAAAAGGATCATTTTTAATAATTCGCGGATCAAGACTATGTCCAAAATTTAAACGAATTTTTTCACGCTTCGTTGAACTCACGAAGAACAATTACACAGTTACTCACCCGGGACATAATTAAAACTGGTTGGTAGATAGAAATTTGTAACAACCACATAAGGATGTAAATGTTTGTTGTCATGATTTTAATTAGGTTTCTCCTAATGGTATCGGGCCGAGCTAGTTGGGGCCCACTACTGAGCCGCCGTAAACGCTTCTTATTTATTAGGAAAGTAATTATTTCCGACATATTAGATTTCGATACCGATAAAGAAAGAAACAAGTAGGAAAAAAGAAATCTTCAATTTCTAAACTACTTGATGTCGATGCCATCGGCGATAGTACCAAGGAAGTCTATTATTTCAACAGGATCTTGTTACGAACGATTGCCTCTCACTAATAACAATATTTTTTTCTGTGGTATGAACGTACATGGTGAAAGAATCGCGTTATTTAGGTTTCTCGCAATCGAGATTTTTTTTCTAACTTCAGAAGTCTGCCAGTTACAATTTTAGATATTTCAGAAAATTTTTTCCTGATGTGGCAAAATTGCCAGTTTGCCGAATAATTTCATATTTTTAAAATCCTTCAACGGCAAATAAAAATTGTAGAAGCAGAAGTGAGAGTTGACTCTTTGAATCTGTTATTGCTCGTTATTTTTTATATATGCATTCAATTGAAGTATACAAAAATAAGAGCGTTTAATAATATTTATCTTGCCATCAGGCCCAATTACAATGCAACCAATAAGAATTAAGTTCGCATTCAGAGAGAAAGAAGGCAGAGAATCAGAGATAATAAAAAAAAAGGAGAGAATTAAAGATTTTTATCTGTTACGAGTCGTTTTAATATTTTTTTCAGTGCTGTATGCATATATAGTATTGAATTATGGTTAACATGTTATAATTAATTGACGCTGCTTTTTTCAGTAAAGAAATTTCACACTTTGAAAACCATGTAAAATTTGTATTGCATAATCCAATTTTGTACAGTGGGAGGGGCAATATTTAATGCCCTGCTTTTCACGAGGAATTCGTTGAAATAAATATTGTGGTCGTTCCAATGAGATTTTACCATTATTTAAGTGTTCGACAAAACAGTATTTCCTTGTAATACAAAGAAAGGAGTATCATTCGTTTTCTATTCGTAGCAATGGAGTAACTATAAGTGTACGTGATTAAAAATCAAAGTAAAAAAAAAGAGTAAAAAGAGAGAGGGAGACAAAAAATATCTTTTATCCATCCGACCTAGTTTTCGAAAGGATCGTATCGGTAATTTAAGATCGATAAACCATCGATTTATCTCCTCAAAGATATCCAATTACATAAACCCCTTTTGAGATTAAAATATTGCTATTCATAAAATAATCCTCTTCTTTGGCAGAAAATAATACAAATCATGGGAATTTGATATAACAGAAGACACAAATCTCCACTAAAAAAAAAATATCTATACATCCACCTACTACACAGGTAGGGGTAATAATAAAAGAGTTGGTTCGAAAAAAAAAGTACCTTATATGAAATTCCACCGTGATTTTTCGGGTCTCAATTAAAAAAGAAACGAATAATGCACGAAAAGTGAAAAGGGGGAAGAAAAATATATCGGTTGGATTAAAAATATTAAATTCCAAATACTGATTATGTAGAAGGCGAAGGGGCGCGAGGGGCATATTTAACTTAAGCAAACAAGGGATGATGATATTTGAAAAACGAAAAAAGGTAGACTGGCCAGGAAATATCTCCAACATGAATTCCGAAATCCTCTTTACGAGTTCTCCACTTTTTCACGGTTTAACGTTTCATAAACATGAAAGTACACGAGTAGAAGGATACAGAGGGAACCAAAAAAAAAAGATGAAAAATGGAGAGAAGCGGCAGCAGGAGAAGATGGAGACGAAGAAGTGGAAGGAGACGCAGAAGAAGAAGAAGAAGAAGCTTATCATATTTTTCTGGTATAACAGAAATCTTTAAATCTTGTTTACAAGCAAATTCCACAATACCAAAGCTATACGTATCCTACTATAGGATTTAATGCGATTCGAGAACCAAAGCTAAAGCAAAAGTCTTATGCTCCGTCCTTTATTTTTCTGTAGAGTATAATTTACTTGGAAGGATTATTTCTCTACTGGATATCGCATCAGTTGCTTTGCAAAAGTCCATAGATATTGTGGAAAGGATGATGTTTGTGCCATACACAAACCTCCTTCCTTTTCTATAGGGACAATGATACGAATTATCTGAAAAATTGCTTTACCTTTCAAAGGGTAAAGCGGTAATCTTTCTCTACCCTTTTTTCATTCTCCTCCGAGAGAATATTTACTAAGTATGGTATTTTTCAATTTTACACACGACTTTTGCCTTTCGTGTTATTCAAACTCCAACGTATGTACTTTGCATTTTTGTCTCCGCTGCTGCGGAGGCTCTTTCCATAGGGATGAAAAAAGAAATCCAGTTTCGTTGGACCTAATATCCTGCAGTTTAAAGGGGAATTTGGAATCCGAACTGGGAAAGCGAGGGTTGAAAGTTTTTCACGAAAAGGATCTTTTACCATTTTCCATAGAATCGTTGAATTCAGAAAACATTTCCTAATCGTGTAAACATTGAAATTTACGTTTTTTGCATTTTATACAATTTTTCAAAATACGAATATTTTTAACATTCTAAAATTCCACTTTGCTCCAACTGATTTCTGCCGCTTTTGTGAGACCACAATCATCGTTCCTTTCTCGCGACCACGTGCATGTGTATGTAAATACATTTGAAGCAGGATAGATTACTTCTTTTACATACACTGCTCGGAAGAAGTGAATTTCCAAACGAATCAAAGTGTATAACGTAAATAATCGAAAATGAAATTGAGAGAATATCCACCTACGTGATCGCACCCTTACTTGTGCTTCTCAGTAGGGTGTCTTGCTGGCTTTCAATGCAACCAAGCGTCTTCTAACAGGATTATACGTTGACGTGATTGTATACGCGTCAAGGATATAGAGCGGTATTGTGCAAGATTCTCTATTTCCTCTTATTCTTCCTTCTCGTTTATTTGTATTCGTATTCGTATTCGTATTTTTATGTGTAGGTTTGAAATAGGTTGCGGAGCAAAATTAGGTAGAAAAATTAGGAACTCGGTCTGTCCATTGAAGTTATTTGTACGTCAAAGTTTTCGAGATATTAAATCGTCTAACATCTGCCGGCATCTTTGAAATTAAACAATTTATTTGGGACGAACGATTTTGTAAATTCGCGATATTCCAGATGCGCCATAATCATCGAAGAACTGAAATATTTGTATACTTTATTCCGTGTGTTTTCTCAAAAATTTTTGTTTTATTTTAAGAACAAGTTTTTCGGATGTAGGAGGCTGGATGGATCACGGCTCGTTAATCTTCGCGTCTGTGGTAACACATTCTTTCATTAGCTCCTTAATTTTCGTTGACATGGAAAAATACTCCATACGTTTCTTTTCCTTGTTTGAGATTCTACGATTTTCAACTTTCAAGCAAAGCAATGAATGCAAAGCAAAGTGATGGGGAAAAGAGGGAGACAAGTAACACCGAATGATAAATTTTTCACAATTTTTCAGCCTTACTGCATGCGTCAACGTTGTCGACAGGGGGTTGAAACGCACACACCACATGTGCAGTGGGAAGCTATTTATTTTAAGATAAGAAGAGTTCGAAAAATGACACGCTGAATTTTCAGATATAAAGGGGTTTTCGTAGATAAAAATAAAATAAGAACAAGCTTCGGCGTATGCATTTCTTCAACTTTTCACATTTTTTTTTCCTCAACCTTGCATATGTCATTTTTCGAGACTGCGGGATTGGGAAATAGAAGCGAGTTGGGAAGAAACGAGGGCATTTATTTAAGATATTTGAGATTAGAATTTATTTTTTAATTTTTTTAATTGTGGGGTATTTTGAAAATTTCAAAAACTGAATACCAAAACCTATTTTTTCGAAAATGTTTCACTTTTTCGAGCATAAAGGATTACGTAACCGAGATCTAAAATTGACCTATACCTCGTTATTTGTTTACATGCACGATATAACGGCCTTACACGCGACATTTAACCTAACTTGTATATTAAACGTTTGGGTTTTTGCCAAACATTCTCGTACCGTTTTACGTTATAGTTTAGCAAAGCGTTCGTACCACCCACAAGTTAAGATCTCTAGGGAAATAAGAGTATTCGTACGTAGTTCCATTTTCCCTTGCAATCCTAACAGCTTTTGCGTCGTCTTTTATGTAATTCACCTAAAAAGATGTATTCCAGATACAAAGACCCGGCATGAGGTCCAAAAAAGGTGTCCTTTTATAACAATCGTTAAAAATACTTAAAATCTTTTGCACAAAAGCGACAAATGCTGCATCTTTCAATCGATTTACGGTTCACTTAGTTCGAGCCTTCTTTCGACATTTGTTGGACAACTCACTGCCGTGTTGTTACATAACAATTCCTCTCGTATACATTATGTAATGTAGAATAAACCCGAAGGAAGAATCAATCGTCATACGTTCAGCCTAACAAGGGGAACTTTTGCATTAGTTACAAAAAGACGACGTGTTGAAAATCAAATCATTCGTTACGAATGTCCACACAGATCGGTTTTTTCTTAGATCTTGTGGTCGTATTTGACGGCAGCGATGTGCAGTCAAGTTTACTTACATTCTTTTATAAAACTGTAAAAAAGCTGAATTTTTGGTTTTTTTAATGGTTTTTTGAATTTTATTCTCTCAACTTTGAGAAAAATTCTTTTTTTTCATGTGTTTTTTTTCCATTAAATTCTTTTTGGATAAATATTTTTGAATGCAAGGAAAAAATGTCTGGAAAATTAAAATTTCCAGAATTTAAAAACAAATTCTTTGATTAAAAAAAAATTAAATCGGAAAATTCTAAATAAAATGGTTTTCTTGCCTTCTCTCTGTGAATTTTCGAATAAATTTTTTTAAGAGACTTGAAAGTGAAATACTATAAATTTTGTTCCCCATCAATAATTTCTATCGACGCGAAACTTTTCAAAGTTAAGAAAGCGACTGATATGTGAAACGAGTTTGTTCCGTAATTACACTTTTGTTTTGAACTTGCGGAAAAAAACAAACTTGGATTCGACGATCATCAATCATCGGCGATCCTAAGGTTAAGAATAACCAATTAAAAAAAGGAAGTGAAACTACTTAAGGAAGCGAAGAATCATTAGTAAGAACTAATTCTATAACTGACGCTATTCCTTGATGCATTTAACACATGATTCATTGTAAACTAATGTTTTCACAGAACACTTAAAACAACAGGTCGTCTTCTTCCTCAACACAAGCTGTCAACTGCGGTGTATACGGGTTGAAAATTTTCATTATAAATCATCGAAAGTGTAAGAAATCACAAACGATCTGTTGAAACACACTCGTATGGAGCCCACGCCGGGAAAATCTGAACATTTGCCGGAAGCTTATGATATTCTTACACGAAAAAAATCAGGCAATATCTCTTACGATACAAAGTTGATTCACTCGATGACGTTTTAAAGTTTCCGTATTTTTTTACAACATTTTGATTTATATTCGACTGGCGCGCAATCAAAGACGGTTATTTTGGCGCGTGAAATAATCGTCATTAATTCTGCACCAACCGCATCATTTTCAATGCAATTGTTGTCATTTTTACCGTTCAATAAAAAAAGAAGAAAAAACAGGAAAGTCTCCCCCTTTTTTTCCGAACTAACGAAAAGCGAGTTAATGAAAAGTAAAAGTTTGATTTTCTGACAACAAAATGTGCAATAATTTCGCAACGGAAATTGGTTCTACGCCAACCCCTAATTAACATAACAAATATGGTTCCTAAAAAAAACAAAGCGAAAATTGACGTACCTCTATTCCTCCATCCATTGTCTCCATTCGTGAAAGAGTTCAAGTAAATAACACGGTAATAACTTTCAAATTTCATTACAGTTCAACCTAAAGGGAAGCTTTAGGTTGACCTCAGGCTAAAAGTACCCATGCAAGAAAAGTGAATGAGTCGTGTTATATATTTGAAACCTTAAATCAAACACACGAACGCGTCCAGAGAAAAAAGTCCGCATAAATAAATCACGATTCTTTACCTTTTCTATGTCCTTTTTTTATCTGGATATGGGGTAAATGGATATAGGGTACTTTAAACAAAAGGCTGCAAGATACATCGAATACCACAGCGTAGGTATCTTTAATCTTCCTTTGTTGAACTTACGTGAAAGATAATCAAAAATAATTACTCGTTAGATAAATACGATGGTAACTGTCGATAAAATAGCTGCAAAATTCAGGATAAATTTACCATCGCGTCGTTTACTGATAAATCCATAGGTGTAATGGAAGATCCAGAAGTTACCGGGTAACCCGTGTTGCCGCGTATTCTTGAAATTGTTTAAAAATAATAGGTACGTATCCGAGCTTTGCAAGAAAAAAAGCTGTGAAGTCCACGTTCGCGAAATTACCACGAATTAAAAAAAAAGTAACGCTGTATTAATATTGGAATTAAGAAAAATGGGTTTCTGCATGAACTAAACCGTCGTTTCAGCAGGAATCGAGTTCCAGGAACTTGGGAAAAATTACAGGGTTGAAAAAGGATACTTTAATCATGAAAGTAAGCTAAAACGGAAATCTCTACAATTTCTTCTTCGCGAGTTAAAAAATTATTGTAATAACGACTTCAATGTGAAACTACGGAATTCTTGATGGCAACCACGCCAACACTTGACTCAAACGATCTGAACTAACCGATCATATAACGTTTGATTATCTTACAAGATCGGAAGAGAGATCTTTGCCAGCTACTACGTTCTTGGGATTCTTCGTATAATCAAACGTTTAAATTGATCCTGCGGTAACGCTCCACCGAATGCCTTTAATTCCTTTTTTAAGAGAAAATATATGTGATGGGTCTCTTGAAAGTAAAGTAATTTCCTTCACCCACAAAGGGATGGTAACATAAAGGGAGAAAAGCAGAATCGGAGAATTTCATTCAAGAACAATTAAATTGTCGCTTGCAAAAAAAAAATGAAAAATTATAACAGGGTAAAAAAAATGAGAGTTCTATCAAAAATCGACTCTCTATATTTTTTTTTCAACAGCCGAAGAATTAAATCCTTCAGGATTTTGCCTATCCAGCTCTTATCCTTCCTCTCCTCCCTTCACTTCCGAAAATTAATTGAAACTTTTTCTATTAAAAATCCGAAACGGAAGAGTCGGGGTGTTTTCGAGAGGGAGGAGGGCGGCTTCCGAAAATCAACTAAAGAAAGAATATTAGGATTTTTTTTCACCAGAGTTAAGAGAAAAGAACGTCGGTTATATAGCAATGTCGTGCCTCGACGTATATCTTCCAAAAGTGGGCGGACAACAACGTCAAGTCCACTGACGCCCTGTAAAATTGAATCTAAAGTTTTTAAAGTTACCCCCTTTTTTTTTAATATTCCGCAGTTCTTTTGCTCGCTTCGGGGAGGTCGCAAATCATCACCTTGAAACATTTACAACGTTAGATAGCCAAAGATTACAGTTTGCTTGCGGACTGCAATGCCTTGGTCAAAATATGTTCTTGAAAAAAGAGAGAGAGGGGGGGGGGGGGAAATCTCCCAAAAAGAAGGGGACAGAGCAAAAAAAAATCACCGAAGCTTCGAAGCGCAAAATAATTTTTACGCAGTATTCGCAAAAGCAATTCCCATGCCGCTAATAACCTCAACCGATATTCTTTCTTAATTAAACACAAGAGACGCGATAAGATCTCGCTGCAGTAAATCATGATTTTTAATAAATAGAGGAAAAAATGTGCATTGAAAAAAAAAATATAGTAAAATTTATTTAATTTTTGCCGTAAAGGCTGGGTGCCGTTGGGCCTGAAATAGATTTCATAAGTTCATTTAGAAAGTTACGTGATGTTACTGGGAATGTTTTTCCAAAAACCACGAAAATCCTGGACTATGATTTCCTCTAATTTCTCCTCTGGGGAGTCGGATAAGAGAAAGTAGAGGTAAAAAATAAGAAGACGCTTAAAAGTGGATTAAACGAATGGAATAAAAAAAGGATTCGAGTCCAGGATTTAAAAAATAAACTATAAGCCACATTAAGGATCATCCGCTATTGAAGAAAAATTCCAAACGTTCGAGATTTTATGTGTTTGTAGGTTTCTTCCCTACACGCATCTTTTTTATTTCTATATCCTTCGATGAAATCCTTAAAGGCTTTGTGCCAGTTTATTACGTTTACCACAGCCAAATGATGTCATTAGATATACTTAGGAGAGACTTTATCGTCGTCTTTTATATCTCTACGAAGAAGCTTCTTGTAGAACGTCGTGTTGTATATTATCGTACCCTGGTTTTATTGACTGAAGGATTCATCGGTTTTATTCATTATCGGATGAAAACGCATCGTTCGAATTCGAGGGTTCCTCGCAAAAAGAGAAAAAAAAATAATGTGGCCCATGGGGGGATCGAACCCGCGACCTTCGCGTTATTAGCACGACGCTCTAACCAACTGAGCTAATGGGCCATCGGTGGCTACCACTCTCTTGCAACGGAATGACCTGCATCTGTATTGCCATAGCGATCGAGAAAAGAAAATTCAAAAATGAAATTCGTGGCCCATGAGGGGATCGAACCCGCGACCTTCGCGTTATTAGCACGACGCTCTAACCAACTGAGCTAATGGGCCGTGATATTCGTGTTTCGGCGAGTAGCTTTTCAAGATTTTTGGAAACCATTATCATCAAAGCAAGTAAAAAAAAAGTCAAGTGGCCCATGAGGGGATCGAACCCGCGACCTTCGCGTTATTAGCACGACGCTCTAACCAACTGAGCTAATGGGCCAACGTATCAGTCGTTGCCTTAGAATTGCATTTCACTGAGGATGAAATGGGTTAAAAAAGTATAAGTAAAGAGGAAAAAGAAAAAAAAGAATGTGGCCCATGGGGGGATCGAACCCGCGACCTTCGCGTTATTAGCACGACGCTCTAACCAACTGAGCTAATGGGCCGTTGTATTTGTAGTATCGATTAGACGACATCTTGTGGAGCAGCGCGTTACCACGAAAATTTGCGAAGAAAAAAAAAATATTGTGGCCCATGGGGGGATCGAACCCGCGACCTTCGCGTTATTAGCACGACGCTCTAACCAACTGAGCTAATGGGCCGTTCTTGCAAGTCGTACTCTTAGACTCCACTGATATCGTAGGAACTTCTACGGATTCCTATTATTAGAAAGTATAAAAACAAATGCCTCTCGAATAAAAATTTATTTAATGATTATAGGCCATCGGGTAGAAGTTTTTCAAATGTAACCCTACTTTTTGGTGCGAAAAAATTGTCTGTTACTTTTCTGGAATTTAGTATCTAAAAATTTTTTGGTAATGATTTAAAGGAAAAAGACCCTAAAAAATATAAAATTGAAAAACTTTGGAATTCATCGTAAAAATAAAATCTCAAAATGCCAGCAGAACGGCCAGCTGATTTGTTAAGCGATACTTTGAGAGAAACTGTATTTCGGAAGAAGAATATTGACCTTTTTAAAAAACTTACAAAAGAAACACATTTTAATAGAAGAGAAGTTGAAGGTTACTTTTTACAAATTTTGTGTTATTTGTTAGATATTTTTACTAACCAACTACTAACTAAAAAAATTCCGATTATGGATTTCAGCTCTCGCTATAATTCACAAAAAAATTTGCGAAACCTTAGGACCTATGTCTAGATTCATTTTCCGTGATCTCTTCCATTCTGGGTTGGATTTCACAGAGAATATACGACATTTAATGATTGATCGAATGTTCGGAGTTGTCAATGTTCATAATACGTTGCACGTAAATATCTAGATAATTAAAATTGCTATTGTAAAATCGTGATATGGAAAATTTGACACTGTTTTTCCATAACCTTGTTAAAGTTGGAAATGGATCCATGGATACGTGCCTTATCTACCATTTTAAGGGGAACTCTCGAGGAGCGAATTCAGTTTGTATTCAAGGTAAATTTTTAGTTTTTTGTTAAATTATTCAGTATAGTTTTTTTATTTGTGATTTTTTTAGGAGAATCATATAGATTTATTTATTTCGAATTTTCACACATTATTTAGGGCACGCGATTGCATTTAACCCCTCGATTAATTTATTTTTAAAATTACTATGCCTTGAAATTAATTTTTGCAAGAGAGGTGCTTAAACTTATTAATTATGGCAATAAAACATTTATTCATTGAAGGTTTATAACTCTATGGGAACAAGTAAACTCAAGAAAAATCAAATCTTCCCGTTAATGAGAGGCTGTTTAATTAAAACACCACATGACGAAGATCCCGATGATGCCGTTAAGGTATTTATAAATTTCACCACAAGTACTAGTAAAAATTACTAATAAAAGCTAGAAATCTTTTTCTTAACGCCGATGTTCGAAAGCAAACATTTCTTTTCTCTATAGGATATGATCGAATTGATGTTAAAAAAATTGGACGTCGATCGGGACGGTGTCTTATCGGAAGATGATTTCAAAATTGCAGTAAGAGATCGTAATGTTCTATTTCTCGAGTGCATGGGTCCAGTTTTTCCCTCTCGAGCCATCATTAACACCTTCCTTAACACATTTACCAACACTAATATTAGATTTTAATCCATAATACCCAACAATTGACATTATGTTAATTTTTGTTGAATAATTCTTGTATATATCGAAACATTTTGTTCACATTCTGTATACAATATTGTCTTACATATTTTTCTACGTGAAGTATTTGCTTCCCATAGAAAAAAATATCTGGGAAAAATGCCATGAAAAATTATGTCCACTTTATATTGAAACACCTCATGAATTTATATACCTACCTTCGAACGTATTTCTAAATAAGTATTTGCTTCGCGCCAGTGGCCGTACAAACGCGTTTAATCAGATAGAAAATATCGCATTTTTATATAAGTTAACCGCTCCACTAAATTTTCGAGGTTGCGTGAGATTGTAGATGGGCCGTGAATATTTTACGAATCATCGAGCAACAAAGTGATCAAATTGTATACAATACCACTCTTGCTCTGACAAACAATCGTTAATGGACCGCAATAATACCTGCATCGAAAAAAGTCTTCGATCTTTTGGGGGTTTGATTGCTCCTTCGATTTTCTGTGTATCCAGAAGCTTAAAAATTTCTTTTTTGCTCGAATTCCTACTGATCGAAAATTTTCTAATTATATTTGCAATGAACAAATCCATTTTTTTTCGCTACCGAAATTCGCTTCGCGAAAACTAGATTCGCCCCCAAAAAAATATATAATAGTTACGGTTGCAGTATTTGTTCGTGTTGGCCTGCGTGGCTTCCGCATCTTCTTTTCACATAGTTCAGTATTGTTAGCGTCTATAAAATAACAAATAAACAAAGAGGAAGGGGTTATAAGGGTCTATGTTCACCGAAACAGGAACCAACTGTATACCACAATGGGAAAAATCGAAAAAAATCCCTAACCCTATTTTTCAAGAAAACGTGTTATAAAAACATAATGAATGTTTGAGTTTACGGATTTCGCCTGATTGTATCTCATCTAACCGTACAAGGAACACAGCTCAAGCAGCTATAACAACAAATTAAATAAGAGGCCCCCAAACTCTATAGCAAGATTTTCCTCAGATTCACCAACCTTTCACAAACCCTATGCTTCTATCTATTATACACATGTTATATGTGTATCAAACCATACACTATATCTAATAGACAAATACGGTACAATATATATGTATATATACAAACTTGACGAGCATACTAGGTATCGAAGTTGCTTGAGAACCAGAAGGACGTCCTGAAGTCTGTCACACAAAGATAGGAAGAAGAGCCTTCTGGTTCTCACTTCGGGACTTAAAGTATATACACATAGATATCTAATATATACTATATAACTCGGAGGTATTTTAGATTTCAATGTGTTTTTCCCAGACTCCTTCTCCTTTTTTTCCCGTAAAAAAGATGTAAGGAGTAGAGGGGGTGGAAAAGAAAGAAGGATATTGTGTAAAGAGCATAATAACGTGCGTATGAAAGCTTGGTCTCCTTTGTGGGTAGCCGACCGTGTCCTGAAAGGATCTTCCAGGATTGCTATACATAGTAAAAGAGGAGAAGATGCGGCATACCGATCAACGACTTGAGAGTTAGGGGGTGCCAGCTGAGAAAACATGCCCGAGGCATGTCGACGGCAAAAATTCTTCTTTCTTCCTTTCTTACTCACTTTTTTTATTCACTTATTCTTTGCATGTATGAGTGACGACGTTTCACGGGGTAAAAAGAGTTCGGTGCTATATAATTTCGCAATGATCGATATTCCCTTCCAAGATTATTAGATATTATATTTATACATCTTGGAAAATACAGCGCTTATACTCGCCGCATCTTCGCGTTATGCTTCATAAAACTCAAATTCCATATTCTTTCCCTGCTCTTGCGCTTCTTTATTTCACGGCGATCCCGTGCATGGCAGTCGAAGGACGAAACCTCGTGAAATTTCTTCGCAAGATTCTACCGTGTCACATATCTGCAAAATTATTCTCGAAAGCACCGAAATCGATGCTTTGTTTCACACCAAAATGTGAGATTTGGTTTGTCCGCTACTGCAACATTTTCGTGAAGTTCCGAACACGTCCGAACGAAACAGTTCCCTTATATAATTCTTTATAGTTAGAAAGGGGAGAACTAAAAAAGAAGACCGGCTTTCTTTGATACGTAGGCGTTGGAATACTTATTTGGCCAAATCGAATCGCCTCACGTTTCATCACGTACTTTTTTCTTTTATACATCGAATTATTGCTATTCTAGAAGGATTTCGGCTTGATTATTATTTATGTTTATGCCCTTTAAAATGCAGATTTTCAAATCTAAAATTCGTTTCATACATGGAATAACTTGAGTTTCATCCGAAAGAGGTCGAATCTTTTATTCAACAGGCCAGTACTTTTCCACGCCGAAGTTGACAAAGTGCCGAGACTGACGATGTGCAAAGGTTCTCCTGTTACAAAAAATAATTAAGGGTAGTGTCCACAACGCTATTATCGCCCCGGCCAACCTCTGGGAGAGTCCTAGAAAAACAACATAAATCAGAGGATCATTAAATTCGTAAAAGCGAGATCGAGGAATCTCCTTTCCCTTCCGTTTCCACACTTTCTTGAAACGTGTTTTTGCTATGTAGAAAAATCATCATTTGTATATTAGACAAATTTAATGTTCTGTCGAGACGTCGTTCCTGCTGTTAACTACGTATACATAGATATACACCCGAACAAGCCGGTGTCGTGTTCAAACGAAGTGCAGTAAGTTTCATGCCGATCCTCCGACTCTGCTCTTGAGCCAAAGTAACACGTGCTTCATTCTCCGAGAAGAGAAACGCATCTGCAACGCTTCATTGAACATTCTTCACGCGAAGTATTACGCAAACTATCGTATATAGCATTTATATATATATAGATATATGTATGTATATGTTCGAGTGTATGAACATAGCATATATAGGTACTACAACAAGTAGGATATGGACGCTAGAAAACATAACTTGAAAGATTCTAAATATTTATGGACGTGATGCTAAAAGCTATACATACACACGATGTTTATATACGGTAACGCGATCGCGTGCTTGTTATATACTTCGACATATAAAAACCTACAGATCTATACATATATCTATTTTTTTTTTCCTCGACTTTCCGCTTTCAAGTATTCCACGGATTAACGAGCGTCATTCGTCTTCAGCTGCCGACGATAATAGTAGAAACGTACGGTTTTATATGCAAATTATTGCAGCCTTTTCGAAGCTACGCAAAACTGGAAGGAAATTTTCACCGGGTCCATTCGACAATTTTCGAAATTTCTTGCGAGGCATTGTCACGTTACTACTTTCTACTCCAGATTGAGTTCGTTCACAATTTTTTTCTCCTATGAATGACGTGGTGGCTGGTACCTTGTAAGGTTTGAATGCCATCAATTGTTGCTCGTACAGATCCACAGGGAGAAAAGTGTAATTTTTCATTTTAACGATAGATGACCATCGTATCAACCGAAATTTCTTTCTGTATCTGTTCCTTCCAGAATAAATGGAGGAGGGAATAAAAGTAGGGTATATCCTTTCAATCCTTTTCAACCTAATGGTCACACCTTTACATTACATTCGTCCTTTCTTTTTATTATTCCCGTAAGTTTACATCTTGCTAATGGTGTTCCTAATTTACATATCAATTGCGATCAAATTTCTTGAGAAAATGGCGCCCGAACTGACCGAAAAGAAATGAATTCTATTTCATTCGGAAATATCTCGGTACATACTTTCCTCCAATAAATGAAAAATGTAAAATAAAATAACGCATTAACTTCATGAAAAATTACTAAGAAAAAATAACAGCTTTTTATACGTATTCAAATTTTTTGCAGATATACATGGATACGAGTTTTTATTTCACTATTTAATTTTGGCATTTTTGAAAATAACCCCTTTCTTCTGAAAGATTCACCTGCTTCGCGGTCATCAGTCAAAATTATGCATTTCAAAGAATCTTTGATTGAATGGAGAAAAAGGAGTTTCTTTTCCACAATATTTAGAAAAATTTCTTTCTGCCGACATTTAAAAGAGTGGCGTTACATCGATTTAAAAATTTGACGCGCTGCTGATTATGAATATGAAATATTTTGGAAATATGAAAATAAGCCTTTAACAAATACTCCTAAATATTGCATTCTTCCTTTCCTGAATTCAGAAAACGAATAAGCAAAGTGACTTTGCTATTTTCAAACTGCAATTCGATACAGTTGAGGAGAAAGAAAGGGATTATCTTCGACATCTCTTCTTTGTCGACTATCCGCCGCCAAGTACAAAAATATATTCCTATTGTAAAATTTTATTCGCTCTGATCGTTTTGGTGCCCACTTCGTGTTAATTTTCAATTTTTGAACTTATGATTTTAAAGAAAACAATAAAAATAAAAACGAAATGGAATATGTAAGACAATTAGACAATTCATAAAATTATAATGTACCGAAATCCTACCGTAAATTGGTAAAACGAGGGTCAAAATTAGAGTTTCAAAAATGGGGTTGGACAAGTCATTTCTAGGGGTAATTTTTCCCGTAGAATCGATTCTCAGGGTCAAATTTGACGAAATCCCAGCGGAAGTTGGAAAAAAGTAGGTTTTTTGCGGAAAAATCGTATTTCCCATAGGATTTAATGAATTTTAATAACAGATTTGGATTCATCGGAAAAAAATACATCGGATATGGGTCTCCCGAAAGTTCAAAAAAAAATTTTCCAAAAGTCGATTTTTTGGGCATGCCTACCCCTTCCCCAAAAATGGGGTAAAAAATCAAGTTTTAAAAATGAGGTTGGACAAGTCATTTCTAGGGGTAATTTTTCCCGTAGAATCGATTCCAACGGTCAAATTTAATGAAATCCTAGCGGAAGTTGGAAAAAAGTAGGTTTTTTGCGGAAAAATCGTATTTCCCATAGGATTTCATGAATTTTAATAACAGATTTGGATTCCTCGGAAAAAAATACATCGGATAAGGGTCTCCCGATAATCCTCAAAAACCGATTTCAAAAGGCGTTTTTTTCGACCGAAAGTTTACCGATCTTCGCATTTTTTTTCTTCCACAAAATTCTTTCTCGGGCTTTTCGTTATCGGACACGTTGAAGCCTTATTTCAAATGCACGTAATGGAACGAAAGAATAATTACAAACATTTGTTTTTGCTTGATGTATCCTGTCAATCTAACTCGCCACAGGGATTCATATATAAATTATCAGAAATCATATATAGCGAGTAAACGTCAAAGAGTCAAAAAGACGTAGGTTCCACCACGCTGTTATTCGAAATTAAATGCTTTTGCTTTTATCTCTTAATACGAAAAAAAAAATGGGAACCAATTTTACAAACAAATTTATGTGCTCGAACAAATTAACATTTCTAATTAAATTATTAATTATATTCCATATTTCTTCCAAGAGGAAAGACCCGTGCTATATATTACAGCTTGGAATATTTATATGCCTTCATCAGAAATTATAATACTTTTGAAATTTATGTTAATCCAATGTTACTTTCAATTTCATGTTTGACTTATTTTGGAAATAAGAGCTTCCCGTTTCCTCGGTAGGTATCCTGGCGGGATCAGATTTCAACCGAAAATTAGACAGAAAAGGGGACGAAAAATAAATTATGTTACTTTCCTCTATTCGTTATTTATTTTTACACAAAAGAGAAAATCCTTTTCTGAAACGAAAGCTCCCACGATTTTGACCAAAAAATTGTAGTGCAGAAATTAGGAAATTTGAAAATTATACTCCCAATAGTACATTTACAGAATAATTACGGCCAATTTGTCTTTCTTATTAATTATAAAATTGTTTTCAAAAAAATTCATCTCCACTTTTATTTATGATAATGGTCTGAATTTTTTTTAAAAAAGGATTCCCGAAGCCTACAGATGCGCAGATATTTCCAGGGTCATTAAAAATTACTACTTCCTTTGCAGCGTGATCTTGTTATACACGTATAAACTATCAGAACCCAAAAAAAGTGTCGAGTTCGTCATGGTCATGCGAGACGAAGTTTTCAAAACAGGATTAGTCGCTGCAAATGTTCTGATGCATTCATTTTTTGTAGGATTACCTACATCCGGTCATTTCTTTATTTCATTTTTTTTTCAACTCATTCTACAGGAGATTCTTCTTTTTCTATGCATCGCCCCTCGATTTCAATATTTCCATGTGCTGCCCTATAGATATATATTCGCTTCTTCAAAGAAAAATCGAGTGTCTTTTTTTTCAGAAGCATTGAATGAACTTTTTTCTCACTGAGATTTTGAATCCGTATATATTTCAAAAGCAGCTATCATCAAAACAAGAATATCAATATCTCTTTATCATTATAAGCGAATTAATTTTTTTGCACCGAGAATATAAAAAAAAAATTCTGGGTGGTGCAAAAATTTTCAAAGCCCATTAAATCCTCTACAAAATTATATAGCGACAAAGTTGCATATAAGTGCACACCGTGAAGCGTTAAGCTTTTATATTAACTTTTTAACCCCCGAAGGACCTTTGTATAAAATATCCCGTGGATATATATGGTACATGTGCAGCAAGGAAGGGTATATAGAAGCATATATTCAAAAAGGAAGCTATCAATAACAGCGATAGCCGGATGCTAAGTCAATTAAGCTTCGATTAAGTTATACTTTAATAGAAGACACGCTCCAAATTCGCGCACGTACAGAAAATTTTCATCCTCATGATATTCCGATACTTTCGCACAGCGTGAATTACATGATTACGTACGAAGACCATCATTTTATATATTGTCCGCTTGTTTTCTTTATGGTAATCATTATTCTTACAATTTTAAGGATACATTCTTTTAATTTATACCTCCGCGTTTTTATAAGTAAATTATGAGGGTGAGCTATCCAATTTCCGGGACTTGCACGTATGCTGTAATTTCAATACGTGGGGTGACTATTAGCAAACTGCTATTGTTGAAGAAACTTAGAAATTTATTGAAAAAGTGCAATCTTTGGAAGAAGTCCGACCAAACTTTTTCTTTTGCCTCTCCCCATAGTGGAAAACCGGTAAAAAGATCATAATTGTAATTCGTATATACATATTATGTAGGATACGGTGTACTTGATTACTGGCAGCCTCCGTGGCAGCGGACGTACCCTAAAAAGTCAAGAGGTCGTCCCGCCTTAAGTTACCGGGTGGGTTCCAAGTAATTGCTAACTACATCGCGGGAAACTGCATCTCTTGCACAACGAAAAATTGCCCATATCGTGCGTGAATGAACGCTACCAATACTGCTGTACGGATACGTATACGTTTATATCCGTATATAAATGCATTAAGCAAGAAAAAGTAACAGAATAAAAATTAATCTGGTACCGGTGCCAAGAGAAATGTTCCTTTCAACTTGCTGCAACTCAAATTTCGTTGCAACACCAATAATTTCCACTTTGATCGAACTTTACTGTTGCCCCAATTTCTTTCGGCTAATGCGACACAAAATTACACTCGAATTGGCCGAATTTATGTTACGAAAGTTTAACTAGAACGTTAGAAAGAGAAACTACGATGTCTCGAAAACTTGTCCCGACTCGTATGGAGCTTCTTCGCTATAAAATAGAGTGTTCCCTTTTCTTCGGTAATGTAGGGATAATAAATATGTCCTTTTCGTTCTCAGCAGTCAGTATATAAATAGCCTCGAGTTCAATATTACTCCAAGAAAAATAGGCACGATTATGTCAAATAATAGAATAGAATTCGAAAATTATGACAGAAAGACAGCTGCTGGTCCTCCTGGTTTTCGTTTTCTTATTAAACTTCAGGTATACGAGATATCCAAAAATGTCAATAGATTTTGCGGAAGAAGAAACCCATAAGTTTGCAATTCCCATTTTTTTCTCTGCTACATTACTCGCTCAAACTTTTTTCTGTCTATTTAGGGGGAGAAAAAAAATTTAATATAGTAGCAAGTCCCTCAAGTACATTATTTGTACCTTCCTCCTTTTCCACTATATTAAACAATTTTGTCTCATTTTATTTTGATGTGTGCTTTCATAAAGCCCATTGAAACTGACGAAACGCGTCCTTTCTAAACATCATAATTTCACAGTAAGGTATCCCCACAGTCAGACTGAATGTCTCTGTGAAATTCCAAATGGGACATGTATTTCTTGTAAATGCCAATAGAATGAAGATTCAATTGGAAATAAATAAAAACATAAAAAGAATTAAAATCAATGTGAAAAAAAGTTGTGACGAAAATACATAAAGAAGACATAATAAAAGTACCCTATACAAGTATATTTTACTTTCCTGGTAGTGTCGCGTAGCTATAAGGAAGTTCATCTCAATGCGGAAAAACAATCATGTGCATATGTGGCTGCTGCATACGGGCAAAACATTTCTACCATACACTGACGTTGAATAAGAATTGATACCAAACACCTGCTTTTATGTTTACATATGTTCTTATATTTATGCGCTCGTGATCGTAAAAATTTATATCCAGAAAAATGTAGCCATTGCCAAGTTTATTTATAACTACCCACCCTAAACTCGGGTGGATTTCATACATCGCAAGCGCTAACGTGTGAAATTCTCCCCGAATTTCATAGGTCCGATCTTGAGACTTGCGACGTTAGGGTAAAAATCTTATATTTTTCATAGATTTGAATTTTTATAATTTTTTTTTATGGTATCATTGGTAGGAAAGATAAAGACATTTTTTCACTTCATGAGCGACAAACTTCGAAATGAAAGTTTGCATTGGGGACCTTCAGCTTTTCAGTATGAGAAAACGAAGCGTTTGTATCTAATTTGCATCCGAATGTGATAAAGGAATTTTTTGTATCGTTAAAATTCAATAAAAGCTGAAAACATTATTTTAATATTTGTCGGGTGTTAAATTTCCATCCAGTGACTGTACGATCGTATACGGAATGATACTTTTACTAAATGTATTTAGAAAAATTTATGCTTTTATTGTTGAATCCTTTACGACTAATTATACGTGTAAGGGAGTGACGGACGATGATATTTATTGATCATTTGGTATTTTAATGTAAGATACTGAAACACTATGCTGTAGACCACGGGATCTGGTAGTTAAATTCGTGTATAGATACTGTATGGTCAACTTATAAAAGTATCATCCTGTATCCGTGTCATTCTTGAATATCACGTGCTATAAGTATACGGTTACAAGTCTACTTCATTTTTCGATGCCACCAAGGCTAATATATTTTCAATGAAAAGGCTTCTATTTACATATCTGAGATTGTTATCTATTAACAAATTATCTTTCTTATATTGGTATAAATACAGCGACAAGGTTCACGTGAGAATCCAAGTCCACACACCGAACGACATGAAACCTCACGTTCCACTTCTGTAAGCTTATTTTCTGCATTTTCTCTCTACCGAATTTTTAGAAAAATTTTGAAAAGGGGGTAGGGGAGAAATCAAATGTTTTTCAAATGAAAATAATGGTGTCCTGGATTTGGACCACATATTAACATATGGAAAACTTGTGACCACTCGCAAAGTTGGACGATAAAAAACCATTTAAATATTGCACAAGGTTTGACTGTAGAAAGTTTTACGACTGTTATCTTTTTCACTCAATAATATAAATACCGTGAAAAAGGTTCAAGGTATTCAACCCTCCGGTTGAAATAATCCCGTGTAGGTATGTACGGCTTCTATATCATCTTATATATGCTCGATCCCATTACACATTTATAAATCATCATGCCTTCAGTTATTTTCGTGATCTCAGGCCATTCGTGAATTCGCAATATGCGGTATATAACATGCATGAAGGGTCAATGGGTCAGGTACCAGGTGAAAATATTCGAAAAGCACGAATGAACATTGCCTTTAGGATGTATAAACTCGTTTCATTTTACGTTATCTTCCAACCGCAGTTTCAACATCGAAAAAATCTTTTATACTCCTATTCATCTACATAAAGGATTTTCGATGGGTATCAACGAATACTCTCTTACTTAAGGAGACAAAATCTTGATTTCGAGGGAGACGAATAATTTGGGTACCAGTAAAAGAATCGCGATATAATCGGGTCACTCGTCTAATTATATATTTAATACGTATACCAATTTCTTCGTTGTGATAGGGTTGGATTCTGTGAAAAATTCATGAGAAATCTCCGGCTGCCTTAAACATTTGAGTGCAATTTGTCACGTAAAAAAAAAAAGATAATTGTAGAAATAATATGTTAGAGTGAAAAGAATTTATTGCAATAATATACATTTAAGAACGGCCGGCACCAGCTGTTTATAAGATAATGTGTACGACTGAATTCAATATACTATACGGTATAGAAATATTCGAATATATATGTATGTATGTAATAGGTATGCTTATATACGAAACGAGCCTTAGGTATTTCGTTTGAAGGTGCGTCTTTTGAATATTGTAAATCAAGATAAGAAGAGCCGTGTACATCAGCAAGACATATTCTTTATAATCGATGTTATCCATTTTAAATGAAACTTCAAAAGTCGTGTTTCCGATAATCTTATAACACACTCGACGATTAGTTCGTCATTAATTTATCTAATGGCTGTACCTAATTTTTATTCTCTTTTCTGTAATTAATTCTTAAATGCCGCGGAATCTTTTACTTCTCACCATTCTTTCGAAATTTGAACAGCGTCTTAGATTTTATCGGTTGAAAGTGTCTCTGAAAAATCCAGAAATTAGTATCCTTCCAAATTTCTACGTTACAAATTTTTCTTAGACGATATTCATTTTTTGAAACGTCCATAAAATTTCGAAAAATCAAGCCATTTTTAAATTATTAATCTACAACAAGCAAAGTCAATTTAAAACATCCGCTTCACTGATTTGGGTTCGGTTTCAATTCCATCTCCGTGAAATGTTTTTTTACCAAAAGTAAATGTAAATTTTTCTTTCGAATATTTTTCGAAAATAAAAAAGGAAAAATTACAAAGGTATGCCGGAATTCCAATAAATATGTAACCGAAGAAGCCAGAAAAAGAACGCAAAGGTACACCTTAAGTATACATGGAATTTCATTAACGTGCTGGTAAAGACACGCATAAAGTGCGTAAAAGCACTGCAGTGCAGTGCACTGCACTTTAAACGTTGAAGTGTATGTATGTGCTTAAAAGAATACATGGTGAGGTGACAGTAAGTGTTAAGGCGTGACCTTATATATGCACCTGCTTGACCCTTTCACGATACTAAGTGCATACATGTAACCACTTTTAAGCTTTTATACTACGTACATACAGTTGCATATGGCAAAATGCATTCTGCCCACGCGACCAAATGTTAAACGTTCTCCTACGTTGTTCTTGCGTAATTCTTTGAATATTCCTCCACACTTGTGGACAGTTTAAAAGCCATCGTTGGTTTTTACATTTTTTTCCTCAAGAAATGAATATAAGCTTGAGAACCATTTGTTTATTGTTTTTTACGACATACCGAACATTTGTCATTTGCGGAGAATTTTTTTAATGGTTCATACGTATCTCATCTAAATAAAAAAAATCCTTGAAGTTACGTATTTGGATGCAAGAAAGAAAAAAATTGTCGTCAATTATGAAAAAAAACTGTGATTGTCGTGAAAAAAGAAATTCCACTAGAAGATAAGACAATTACAATTTTTTTTGGAGAATGACGGTTATGGTTTTCGTTAATAATAAGTACCGACTAATTTGTAGACAACGCAGCGTCCCTGGATAAAACCTCTTCGTGTTAGACTCATTTACTTTCTCCATGAAATTTTGACACGATAGTGAAATTGTTAGGCGATGGAAAAGCGAGCAATGAGAAACGAGAAAATGTTCTCGATTAAACGTAGAAGAGTTTATGATGATTGCAATTTTACGGAACCAGGCTTGTTGTTAAAACCGCAAGACAAGCTAAAAGTATAAAAGTAATCTCTATTCTTTTTCTTTCCCTTTCCATGCTTTCTTCCTTTCTCATCATCTCTCTTTCTCTCTTTCTTTCCTTCTCTCGGTTTTAAAACCATGGGAAGTAAATGGAGAATACAGTGCGAATGGCGCTTATTAAATTTCATTTTTTAATTACCAGCAACACCGCCTTACGGATTAGGTAAGGCTTAATTAAACTTTTATGCCTCTTAATTTTTACTTCGTGCCATCTTGATGGGCTTTACTAGCGTACAACAAAATCTTCTAGATGACTGTATAAAACTAATTTATGAGACCTTTTACGTATATTCAATATACAAATTTAATAAACGAATATTGAAGAAAAATAAGGACGGCGTAATTATTTATGCTATTATCAATATCCATTTTGGTAAGAAATTTAAAAAAAAAGTAACAATTTTTTCTCCTTTTAGGTACTTCCAATTAAAGAGATTGATTTTATTTTACAAAAAATGTTTTCTCCAGAAACCAGGGTATATATTTTTTCTGAATTTTGTAAATTTCGAGAGAAAAAAAGCAAAATTCTTTATAAATTTTATTTGAAATATTTTTAATTTAAAAAATCAAATACCGAAGTGTCGAAAACAAAACTAAAATGTAGGATTTCAATTTTGGCAAACTGCGGCTTCAAAGGTGCCGTTGCGTTTCAAGAAAAGCATAGATGACGCGCGGGTTGCTCTCTTACAGGCTTTCACAATGAAGCCAAAGAAAGAAGCTAGCGTGGATACAAGAAAGGAAGATTTTTCAAGCAAAGTGACAAATGTTTTTGTTAACAAGTTTTAAAATCTCGAATGTTAAAGTACTCGGCCAATCTTGAAAATTTGCTAAAAATTAAATATTTGAATTAAATATCGCAAGTAAAAATTCAATTTGCTTTGAAAATCGAATGCTTCAAAATTGAAGAACTAATTTTGAATTATTCCTCCTGGAGATAATCAAGAAAAAAATTATTTATGACCATACCTCTCACGTGTTAGAAACGACAATTACACAAAATACACGAGAGTTCTTTGCAATGTAAATAGAAGTCAGCGAAAAATTTAAGAGTCGTAAAAAGCAATTACGGATATAAAATATTGTCATAAGACTATATAAAAGCAGTTGATTCATCCACTAACGAGTTGAAACGATCAAAAGATCGTGAATATGGTATCAATCTGTAGGGCATCCCTTTCTCGCTATGCTCATTCAACATTAAAACTATTCAAGGAATATTTCCACGTTTCAAATCCAGTTGCTCGTTTTCTTCTGTTTCCTTTCCTACGCTTTACACTTACTACTCTCTATGAAATGCTATAAATACATTATTGAAACGACAAAGTATATAGTCACCTAACATGCCCATTGTCGTTGCTACTATGTAGCTGTAGGAGAATATCCTTCCCAGAGCCTCCAAGTTTTCTCACAGCTTCTTTACATTTAAGACGTGTTAAATGTTTTACTGATGCTTTTCGTTGTCATTCTTTTCAAGTAACAGCTTTCTACCTTTTGCATACTATTAAATATACAAGTGATATTGTACTATATGTGTATACAATGTTACATAGCTGGTAGCAATGGCTTATGTTAGTCGGGACGTGCCTCGCAACTTGAAAATCTGTTTTAATGAGAATTCTTGTCTTGCCTGAAAGAAGAAGCGGAGTTGTAGAGGAAAATCATTTGGATTTCCGGAAATAACCTTTTGTATAATTTGTCTTCATTCTTCGGCGGGAATTAAAATGGAATTAACGAACGTTTGTAATTATTCTGATGGAACTGCAGTGGGTAACTTCAGTAAATGGAATATTTGCACGAGTCTCGCGAAGATTATTAAATTCTCTTTCAAGCAACTTTCAAATTTTTGCTATTCTCATATTTCTCTGCTTTTATAGTTACTGAGTGATTTTTTAATATTTCAAAAAAAAAATTACGCGAATTTCCAAGATTTTAGGGGAAAAAAAATATCGTTATTGTTAATATTTTTGAATTTGAAAACGGCTGATGATGAAAGTGTTTATTAGATTTAAGCTCCGCTTCCCCTTTGTTCTACAATAATTTTAATTGTATATAATTTTATTATGCAAGTAAATGTCTAAAAAAAAATATCAAATTGGACTACGAATTTTTCGAAAAAGTTGAAAAATTGGCTAAGAATATTGGAACAAAGCAGTTTCGCTTTCCCATATTAAAAAAAAAAGGATATTTGAGTGAAGAAAAAAAATGTACATAATAATGAACGGTAAAAAATGAAGAAGCTGTCAAAATCCTAAGTTATGTAGATTACAGTTAAGCCGACAAGCAAGAATTTTGTTGCTCCAGATAAATATTAATTTAATTCCTCACTCGCGGCTACGAAAAGAAGACTGAAAGCCATCAAGACCATTATGAGTCTCTTCCTAAAATGAAACAAGACCTCCATTTTTTTCTACGAGCAGACTAATCATTAAGAAAGAAGAATATCAGGGGCTTGCAGCTTAATTCCATTCTTTGTCTAACCTTCTGCTTAGCAAAGTTAAGAATGTTCAAGGGATTGCGCACGCGCAAAGTCGAAATGAATCTTTGGGGTATTTTGCACCCCACGGTACTAGTATGGAGTCAATTTCTGGCTACCATATATAGATTCATAAAATAAATAGATAGTTCAGAAGAAAACATGAAATATTTCAAATAATTCCGCATAACATTTTCTGCGGATGTCACGTGATCGATCTGCATATAATTATTCAATCAAATAAAATTAATTAAAATCACGCGGTAAAAAATGTTGACTTACCCAGACGCACTTTCTACAGTTTTCCGCCATGTTGGATTCCTACAGCTACCGGCTTCTATCAACGACTCCGCGCCCCACATTTTTTGAAATGTGTGTATGGGAAAACACTAGTGTTATTTATTTGTACTATACGTTTTCATTTTAATTGCCAGATTTTTTAAATTTATATTTTATATTTATTTTTTATATTTTTATATTTATATTTTATATTTTCAACGAACTTGAGATTTTATCTTTATTGGAATCCTTATTTTCTGAACGATTTAACACTGTAACACTTTTTTCACATTTTGAGAAAAATTAGAAAGAGAATGAGAATATACATGTAGAAGTTACGTTAATAATGTGATACTAGCTAATCTTTCTTTATCTTTTTCCGCACAATTGAAATTTTTCAAGAAATTGAGTGATTTGTATTCATACCTATGCCGCGACGTTCAAAAAAGTGCTTTATCGAACAATGGCGGTTGAATAACTAGGCAACACGGAAGTTAGTAACGGAAAAAGTAAGAAATGTATATATATAACATTAGCCCGCAAAAAAACAATAACGTGATTGGTTGCAAATTCAAAATGGCCGATTGACCAATCAAAAAAGGGGGACTTACTAGGGACTGTCAGTAGCGTATCATTTGAATTACTGATAACTAAAAATTGCCCAATAAAATAGTCGTAAATTAAAATGCGTTAGATGTTATTCAAAATGTTAAAAATGTTAAAAATCTGAATATGATGTATTTTGAACATAGAATAAATAAGTACAAAAATAGTAAAAATTAGCTAAAGCACAAGACATTCGGATTTTTCCGAGCAAGATGTCTGATTTCGTCACACGTCGCCATAAGATCGAATCGCGGTTAACAATAAGAAAATAAATAAACGAATAGCTCGAAATTATCGAATTAAAATCGGTTCGGTATTAATTTCAAATAATCAGACTTTCTTCTTTACATTTCGATCTTTTTCTCATTAAAAACGAGTGCAGTGGAAACTATATTTTGATAAAAAACAAAGTGTATTAAATAAATAGGTTTGTTTTCTAACGATGACAGTGAGTGACACTAGACCGTATATGCAAAACGCGCTTGGATTCACAGAGGGCACCCTGCTGAGTTTTCCCAGTCTATTCGGAATCAACCAAGGTGACCGAGGGAGCAACACTTTGATTCATCTAATTTCTTCAATTATTCCCACCGTTATTGTTTGAGTAAATTCACAGTTATAGTAATTAAACCCGGTGTATTTTCATAATTTATTTTAAATGTTTATAAAAGTAGTGTTTTTATCCGCGTCGTGTTAAAATTCGTGTTTGTCGGTTTATTGTTTTATTTTTGCCCGCGTTCCCAATAAAGTTGTGCGCCATATTGTGATCGCGATTTTGTGACGTAATTATAAGTGTCGGTGACCGTTACGCGTGTGTTGTACTTGGACGAAAATGGCGAAGAAAGGAAACTGTGAGGTTTGGAAAGTCATTGTTTTAATTAACAAGTTTATGTTGTATTACTTTCGCTGTACAAAGTAGTCAAGTCGATTATGAAGTATCAATTACCAGAAAATGTAACAGTTTGATATTCTTTCAGATACAGACCAAAAGGAAGTTGTGATATTGAAACAGAAGATGGACCGAATCAGGTCCAAGCAAAAAATGGTTGGCGAGCTTCTCCCCTTACGTAATCAAAGTAGGTAAGCCACATTTTTACCAATTTTCATATTTACAAAATTCGCTTGTAGCTGTTTTATACAGGCAATATAGTTGCCAATATTATGATTGATATCATTATGACGGGTCTCAAATTCTTTGTATAACACAGTAAATTTTGTGATATCTATGTGGAAACGTTTGATTTTACAATAGAATTTTTTGCCAAAAAACAAATTGAATTTCGCAAAATGGAAACTATTGTAGACTATGCATCCTTTATAATAGATTAAACCCAGATTAATTTTTTCAAATTTTCAAGCTGCCAATAAAATTAACGATTATTGACGGTATCATTTTAACCTGATTCCGGTTAATTTTTCCTCCTTTGGAAGTAGAACTCCCATATCGCGTGACAAATTTCTACAAAACATTGCATCTCTTTTTTTGTAAGTTTGAAAAAAGCTTTCCAATGTCAAGTCTAAAACGGAATTACGGTTTGGTAACAAATTTACAGAAAAACGAGCTTCATTTTAGACAATGAAAGGACGTTAGATTTTTCTCACGTTTTGTGAGTCATAGTTGCTTATACGGCAACGTAGGTACCATGAAAAATCATTGAAGTGATGCTATTTAGAGGAAAAAAATAGATGTAACTTATGTAGCTGAAACCTCTCGCGGTGGTCTTCTGGAGTTCTTTTTCAGTCTTAAAGTCATGCTCCAGTGAGGACGAACAAGCTTCCTTCGTCTTCTTCGTGAGCACCTTCCGAGACCTCTTGTCTTGATGTATAACAAAAGAAAAAATGAGATTTAATCGGCAATCACTAGTAGCGCAAGCACTAAAGAGTAATGCCTTCTGTCCTTTTTCTCTCTTTTTCTTCAAATTATTTTTTTGTTGTCTAACTACATACTCATCCCTTTTTTGTACATTGTTCTATACTGCTGCATTTTAAAATCCCAACCTTGGAATCCGCTTGTATGTATTATCTGTATCAAATGTTGCAGAAAATTATGGGTGTTTACCTTCGTTTTCCCTGTAAAAGTTATACATCTTTTTGCATAAAATAAAAAATATGAGGTCATTCTATTCCATTACATAAAAATTTTATATCCTTAGGAATGAGAAACTTCTTTTGAATAATTTTGGAAAGAGTCGAGCCATTTTTAAGAATATTTTGAAATTGTTTTATTTTGTGAGTGATTTTTACTTTATAGTCACCATTATTTCTTACATTCGCTCCTAGCCTTTATTAATAAAATAATATTTGAAAGTAAACTATTTTGACAATCAAATTGCAATCTCGTGAAAAAAATATTCGTTCCTAGACAAATTGCTAGTTTCTTTATTTTCACTTTTATGTTACATAATCTAATATGCAGAAAATTTTTTCAAACGCATTATACTGTTGCAATGATTAATAGCTGATGATGAAAGCTTAGCTTACATAATTCTTAAAGTAACGCATTGCTTGTTAGCAAAGTAATAATCAGGAAAGCACGGATTTAAAGTGGTAGATCGTGTCGTGAATTGATTAAAAAAATTCATCCATCGCATAACACGGAGGATAGCTATTAACCGAAGAAAGCAAAAGAATCGGTTGGGCATAACTCTATTACACCCAAAGCTAGGAAATGCATCCTCTTAAAGTAATTACATATGGCGTGACTCATCGTCACTAAAGTTTATAACTTTTTAAACATATACCCGGTTCTCGTGGAGACGGTGCTATACATAAAGTGCATATGGCGGAGGGGATGAACGTTGGGAGATAATAGAAGAGCTGTAAAATTCGTCTCCTTAGGGAATTCATAAAGCCGCAGGAAATTCTAAGCCCTCCAAATTCTATACAGTTTTAAATACGTACATCCACGCACCTCTCGTATAACGTCTGATTACTTAACAAGAGTCTCGTTTGCATCCATGAACAATTCATCAGCAGGTGAATCCGCAATAGGCAGTAAAGGATTGGAAGGAGGTAACTCGTGTGCTTATAGACTAAAGTTGCGTTTCTGTTGTTGGAAGCCCGGGCATGGGTAGAAAAAGTCTGCAGTCGATATTATAATGTAAAGAATGAGAAAGGAGGTGAAGAAATTTATACATGCGTGATGCAAAAATTTCTTTTCACCGCCTTTTTGATCAACTATAACTGCTTCTTCTCCTTCTGCCTCTTTCCCCTCTTCTTTTTCTTCACCTTTTTATCCTACATGTCTGTCTCCTGACATCTGGCACTCGGCAAGCTTGTTTGTCTCGTTAAATTTTGGACATAAGTGGCATAATTTCCTAACTCTCACATTATAAAAATTAGTTTTTCTAGATCGTTTTTCTATGCATATAATGCGAGTCCCTTGTTCTCAAAGGTTATATGCATCAGATTATGCTGAGAAAGAAATGTATTTGCATCAAGAAGAGTCATAAGAAATTAAGGAATAATTATTTTTTTAATATTTACAAATATTGTCTTTGCCATTTAACTTTAGAAGCCTCCACTGTGATATGTTATAAATGTCTCTATTAAAATAATAAAAATATATGAGAAATTCGAGAATGTAATAATGAGTTTATGGTATACAGTTGGTAAAAGATCAATATTCCATGACGAATGAGATGAAAATTGGTCGGCTTCTTCGTTTGAGACAAGTCGAAGAAACATTACGAGCACGCAATGCTCCTTCTTTATCTTATGAATGAAAGAAGATGATCTTGACGATTTTTTCAACGTCATAAGTATGTTCCCAACCATTGTGATGCCATAATAGCTTACTAGAGAGGTACCAGTAGTTTGACACGTGTATAAAAGGTAATTTCAAAATCGTAGACGTGCATGGTATACCTTCGGTCTACCGGCAATTACCTACACTGGCTTCCTAATTTCGATAATGAGAAAATAGAATTATCTTTTATTAAGGCGAGTCATCCGAGTGAAATGTTAGTAACTTTTGACAGTCTACTCAGTCTCGCAAAGGACTCTATTTCTAAAGTAAATGTAGCAAATTTTAATACCGACACGAAAATTGGTTCTAAGTTTATAATTTCTTATTCCACGTATTTTTTTCGTGAGGGATCCATTTCCATTATGAAAATTTTCTATATTCCATCGGAAACATTATTTTTTCGCAAAAACCTGTCTTTCAGGAATTTCTAATAGAATTTTGTGAATTCACATTTTTGGGTCCCTACGAGATTGCCTAATCGTGCTCATACATCACACATTTCTAAATTGGATCACATAATAAATTCTTCCCTTGCGGCGCGTTCATTGGTAGCAGCATTGTGTATGCATAGGGTAGCCGGCACCTTGCAGAGTACCCTTCATTGCTTTACATCCCTTTTTGCTCGAGGCACCGACATACCGTCTTTGATTTTATAGAGTAGAGATTCCATTCTCAATAATCGTAATGTTTTTTGCTTACTTAATCCACCTGTATCTTTTTTTTCTATACTTACCCCCTTTTCACTTTTAATTATTTTCATATCATGATGATTATTTTGAAGTATTTGCAAAGATATGATAAATCATAAAAGTCCTCAACTGTTTTGGAATACAAAATACTTGCCTTAAAAAATACTAGAACATGTTGAAAAGTTCAGTTTCACATAAAAATCTTTATTCTTCGTTTACTCCCATTCCATGTGAAGATCTTAAAGGGAAAGAAACCGGTGAAATGTTTCATAGATATCCACAACAATGTAAGGAATTCTTTGAAACGTTTGAAATAAACAAATAAAGAATTTTACCATCCTATTGTTAGAAGGAAACTCCCACGTAATGTCCTAAGTATGGCACGAGACTTGATCAGCGTAAAATCACATTTACAACCCACCCGTTTCCATATAACTTAGCTGCCCACTCATGCTTTACTCGTAGTTGTTGCTCAGCAGACCGCATCGTGACTTTAGTTTTGATCCGCGAAAAGTTCACGGATCATAACAAAGAGAGAACACAGAATGCAAAAAGGTCTGATATAAGAAAGGCCTGTAATAGTAATATGTATAATAGTAACTTTTGATAAATTTCATGATATCAGTATATGAATACACATTTAGTACATTAAGTAACAAAATGCCAAGATATAACGTTTCATTTTTATCTCGTTCAGATATAATATATGTACCTTCAATAAAATATCAATAGTGAAGGGGTAATTAAATTTACCGTTGTTATGAAAACTTTGTGAATTTATTGAAATGCAGGGCAATGATAGTTTGAAATGCGGCAAAGAGATACAGAAATTAAATATGCGCGATAAATATTGTTTCACCTTTCAGATAAATTGTAAGGGGGATATTACAAATTTCCTAATGGTTGGAATCGGTAATAAGAATTGCAGGCGAAATCTCAAGTAGGAATTTATGTAGTTGTCTGGAATCGGGCCAAAGTGCTATAGAGCAAGTAGAAATCTTAATGCACTTTCCTGAGTGCGTATATATTCATTATTTGCAGTACAGCGTAATAGTTGAACACAAAAATTGATCGGTATTATCGATGGTGAAGATCCAAGAAGCTATCAACGTAAATCAATAACGAGAGCAAGCGTACTTTGGCGGCCTATCGGCCAGCTGCTGCTTGCTTCTCTGTTGCTGCTGGACATGCATTCCTTTGGCTATTGCTTTTTCGAAGCTCCTCTACTTTAAAAAGATCATCATAAATAAGCCACCTTTTGACTTCTTACCACACGTATCCTTCTTTTTATTTTTCCAGAGTTTCTCTTTGGTTTTCTTGCATTTTTCAAAAATTGGGACCCTACGTTGAAGTATAACGTCAACGAGAGATTGAATACTTGTGATATTCAATTCCGACAGCTAATTTCAGTCTAATTTATTCTTGTTACTGTTTCTAATCAAAAGTGATACATTCAAAATCCACTTGGTGGATGTGAACATTCCATTGTTTAAAATGCAAAAAGAAAGACATCCAAAATCTGCAAATCTGATCTCCCATTAAATGCCCTGCGTGAAATAATTAAGGACTCAACAATGATCCGGCATTAATTAAGATCATTGATTGAAGAAAGATCGAAGGAACGAGCCAATGATGAATGGAAATTCATTAGAAATGCTTCTTTACTCGCCCTCTTCCCCCTCTTTTCCATTATTTCTTTATTTTTTACAACCTCTTTCTCTTTCTACCTTTGAAATTTTACGATGTCCTTTTGTTAGACATGTAAAAGCACGAGGAACATTTCTACATATATGTTTGAGAGTATAGGTAATCAGTGGTCAGTGTAGGCGGAGAAAGAAAAGAGTTATGTATAGAAATCCATTGGTTAAGAAGGAAAGGGTTCTTCTTCTTCTTCTTCGTCTCCACCAAGTAGTAGTTGTTGAGAAGAAGTAAGAGGAAAGGCGAAAGGACCAAGGGGCTTAATTAATGAGACGTACAGGGCAGCTGCAGATACCAAAGAGATGCATTGTAAATATACTTCCATCCCAGAAAAACTATTGTCCTCGAACGAGATTTATGCACGTCCCAATTACACACGCGTCGGTGTATTCATAAGAAATATCATTTCTTTTATTTTGCCCAATTTCTTCTTACGCATAATCAAATCGTACCGAGGGTAAGCTGTGATATCGAAACTCCAGCCCTTTAGAGTTCCTACTTTTAGTTTCGCAACCCACGAAAGATTTCCATGATATTTTCTAAGAAATTGTTGAAATTCATGTGCTACTTAAACTATCTTCCAACTTTCCTTTACCCATCCATACATTTTTATACACACTGCTAGATCCTATTTTATCCTAGTATACGAGACATCCTCCATATTAAGATCTAAGTGAACTTCTAGACTTGATAAAAGAAACTGTAGCAAGAAAATTATCTTTCTTATTTAAACGAGAGATAAACAGATGTCCAGTCAAACCCAAATCGTAAAGTTTCCACCCACGTCTTCTGAATTCGCCTGCAGTCTTCTGCTGTAAATATTGAAGGTTCGGAATTGCAAGAAAGCATCCTTTAAGTATGTGTACGTTCAATTTACGCCCTTGTACTTCTTAACAGTCCATTTTTATATATCTCTTCCGAAAACTCATTGACCAATGATTTATCGGTGGACCCAATAACTATCGCGTAATGCTTCTTTCCAATTTATATCTATGAAGTTTAAAGATTACTTCGGGACCATACATTTCATTACCAGAAAATTGTCAGAATTTTTCATAAAAAATCAAATCCAACCCATATGGGTTCAAATTGCAGCTTAGGGTGGTTAAAAAAATAAAGCATCCAAATTGACTCCAGCGAGCTCATTTGTAGATGTAATTTGTCGTAGGGAATTGGAAATTCAGAACTGCAATCGGAAAGTTCCGTAGCAAAGTTCGGCCACAGGGTGGAAGCTTTATGATTTATTCTATCTGAACTTTGGAACGTGAATGTAGTTTATAAATGACTGGAAATGCCCTTGATCACTTTTAGTTTTCTCCAATCAATACGAACTTCCACCGTTTGGTAATATTGTGGCTGCGCGTACATATGTACACTGTATCAAAGTCTCTCTCGGCGAAACTTTAGTAAATGGCCAGCATTGTTCAATTGATAGCAATGGGTAATCAGTATGTAGTAGTGCCATTACCACCTGCCTCTAGCAGTTACCCATCAGCTATTTGCTATAAAACAAAATGAACAATAAATCGTTCCTTCGCTGTGCACACTAACGTGTACCCGCAGTAGCAGCCTTATTACAAAATTACGTGCGCATTCTGTAGATAGGAAACAAAAGGGGAAACGTCATTCTGTTTAAAACTGAGCGAGGATCAAATTCTATACTGCAGAAAATTGCTTATACCTTGCAATAAATTTTGCTTCACAATTTTCAGTGTATAGACATAAAAGCGAGTAACTCCGTTTCTTTTTCAGGTATAAACACACAAATTCCTGCGTTATGCAAGCAAATATTGAAAAGCCTTCAACATCTGCATATTGAAAACAGATATTGGCAATAAAAAAAATGTATGTCCGTCGAAGAGGAGCATTTTGTTAAGGGAAACCATAAAAACAGTGGCACCAAATGATGATCTACCCACAAGGTAGAGCTTCGTAATAACAGCTAAGTAGGATCTTTATATTCTTGGCCGTAAGGTGCATATGTGCAAAAAGAAAAGTGAACAAGTAGAAGAAGAGGGTTTGTTAGGTGAATGAAACGAGCAGCCAAAGTTTTATTTTAATTAGCATCCACTGCTGTGACGTGTACTTAACAACTCTTTGCCGTGAAGATGCAAGTATGGTAGAAGTATAGTAACAGAAGCTGCAGCTACAGAAGTTAGCAAGCGGTCCATTTCAGTATCTTAGCTTGAAATTCCGTCTTGGAAGATGTTTTATTCAGAGACACCGCGGGCTTCTGCCAAGCTGAACGAGCTGATGCAGCTCGAAACTCTCTTCTGCCTTTCTTAACTTCAAGTCAAACGTTAGCGGCAAGACTCAAGTAGCCGCTACCGTAATTTGCATACAATCCAAACTGATTCGACTTTAAGGAGAGAGTGAGAGAGCTGAAACAAGAGATACCTTTGTACGTATACGTACGCACACTATACTTCCATCTTCTCAGCTTAGTCTGAAATGTGGATAAAGGTTAGACCTTTTTACATTGCGAGCAGTACAAAGATAAAAGCTCTTTAATTCTTAACAGTTACTTTGTTATTGATCGCTTGCGCGATGAAATGCAGAGTAGTGGGAGATGAGAGGTTGTTTAATCAAGAATTCAGTCGAGCAAGGGGATAATTGCAACAATTTAGAGCTTCCATTGGAAAATCTTTGATAACTTGTACTTTCTTCAGCCCTTCCCGTTTTCCTCAGAATATCAAGAAATGTTTTAAGAGCCAGAAAGAATATATTCCAAAAATTTCGGATGAGTCTTTGATTTTTCTAAATTATTTATAATTGAATTTTTCCAACAAACGAGTCTTATATTAACTTTTACAAGACTCAGGCATGAATCGTTTAAATATACCGACTTGGATCTAATCGGGTTCCGTCAAAATGATTTGAGACTGATGATGCTCCTGATGCAAGAGCTATATAGCGTGCCAAGCATACATTATTCATTTATAACACACCCTCAAGCATCATGATCATTCGGAATTGGATTTTGATGGATTTAATCTCGATTTTTGATGAATTTCCTTAAGGCTTTTGGGATTAAGAATTAATTTTTAAGGCAAAAAAACGCCCTATGCATGAGGTGTTTCTACTCGTATATTTGTTGAAGATCCTTTAAAATTCTTCAGTCACAATACAATTTTTAAATTAAATTAATGAAAAAAGTAATCGATTTTTACGATACTCGGAATTTCTTGGGCGGTTTTAAGTGAATCCTAAAATTTGAAACGAGCCGATACACAGGACAGCCTTAATCAATAGCATGGACTTTTATCACTATTTTTTTCGCACTTGAAGCGTGTAATTCACGTATAGGCCCGCTGCATTATGGTTTAAAGAATGTTATCGGGAAAGGGAGAAGAAAGGAAGGTTAAAAGATATAAAAGTTGTATGGTACATTGAGTATTCAATTAAATCCACCCTTTATTTTGAATATCCTTTCATGTATGGACCTGAGCCTAATAAGGCTTCACAACCAATTCTTTATCGATCAAAGAAACCATTAATACCTCCTTTGACTTTTGATGAGACGGTTTTTTGCATACGGTTTTATCAAAGCTGCATGTATGTATAACGGGTTAGACAATGTAATGACGGGTAAAGTGGTCGTATAATGTTTAACAACAGACACACGTACCCACATATGCTACATGTAGCGTTGATTAATTATGAAGCTGACTTGACGGCAGAGTCTATTACATTCAAACCCTTTCTTTCAAAATTTCCATTCAATATAGATTCCTATCTAAATTGACTAAATTCATCTCCTCCATCGAAGAAGGTTCTACGATATAGCCAACGTGCACAAAAAATCTTTACAATAAAATCGCTCGAGCTATTTCATCTTTTTTATCTCCTTTCCATTTGTTGCAGTCTATTAAGGGTGTAATTTGCGTTAAGGATTTGCTGCAGTTTCTTATTGGTGCATAAAGCTTTCATTGTTGTAATATTTTGCCTCCAAAAAGCGGAGAAAAAATTCGTGATTTTGTCTCCATTAGAAACTTGGCTCTAGAAACCATAGATTGAAAATTGTTGTGGATGAAAAATTGTTGGTTTTTCTAAATTTTATTTAAGGAAATTTTTAGAAAGAAAACAGAAAAAAGTTATATTTCATTTTTAACGAATTTACATTCTTCCAAACTCGCGAATTTGTTGGCTCATAGTGGAATGTTAAAAGTTGCATAATTTTGCAGTAACGCTTACGAGAAAATTTGAATAATACGTATATTTAAAATCAATTTTTGACTTCGATAAGAAAGTTCGATAAAGTTGCTATAGGGTAGAATATATCGAATAAAATCATAATGAAATGCTAATAACTCCAAATAACCATAAATTTAAGAGACACTCAATAATTGCGATAAGCAATAAAACCCAGATTTTTATAGCATTCTCCAATATCTCCATTTCCTCTCCTCTCTCAAATGAAGCTATGATTTATATACTTTCCCCCAATTTGTAAGACGTTTGGAAAGATCGTGAACGTGGTCTTCAAAAATTGCCTCCTTCTTATTTCTTCTTATAGGATTGAATCGTAAAGATTGTCGATCGTGAATTTAAAGCTATTCCCTGCTGAGAACGCCAAACTCATAATCTGCCATGAGATACAATTCTTTCTATCCTGCTGTGAACGATTCTTTTTTTTTTTTTGCGTAGCATCTTTTGCGTACATCTCTTCCAGGTGCAAAAGGGAACACTTCTGGATGAACAAATTATTTGCTATTTCCAAAAATTTTAATATTCAGATCTTACCAAACTTGCTATTTTTAGTCATGAGATTTCTATTTAATTTTCTCTCCGGAGTGAAAGAAAAAATGAGATTGAATGTAAGAAAATCAAGTGGCTGCGGGATATAAATTATACTTATGTAAAAATTACGAAGACTAATGACAAGTATAGTGTATCCTATAGAACTTCAGTAGCATATGTTATAGCCTTAAGGCAATAATGTCAACCATATGTGTCGCTAAAATTTACTACGTAGGAATCATCATTTCTAACAGCTTCCGACTTGATTTCTTTATAATTACTAGCAACAAAGTGAGCGTTGTGCGCACGCTTTTTACGTCTTCTTGGTGGGCATGAGAATCTTGAGTGATTATAATTTGGAAATTATTAAAATGAAATTGAAGCTATGCCTAAAAATTCAACTTTTGAAATCGGGAAAAATAAAATATCCATCGTTAAAGTCTCCCATTTTGCTGCTAAAAAATAGCTACATTTGTATCAAGTTTCATTCTTCGGTAATCCAATAGATTTTTTCAGTACCTGCATAACATTGATAGTCCCAGACAATTTTTCTAACGATTGCACAGAAGAAGGAGAGCAATCTCCAGAGATAAAGAGAGAGGGAAGAAGATACATTTGTGGCGCAGGCATCAAAGGGCTACAGACCTGTCTGTAATTACAGACACGAGGCGTGGCTCGTGGAAGAACAATAGGACCGCTTTTTCGATGCGATGGGATCTACGAAACTCTTTGCTTTCGGGGGCTTCTCTCTGAGATTTCATCTCCGTCTTTTAAAAGAATATCGATTGAGTATCGATCTACTACTGATAAAACTGATTTTAGGCGCTAAGGAGTTTCCATTCAAGTCAGCATACATTAAATCTCGCTTCACATACTTTCTAGAGATGTGTATGGATACAGTTCCTTGCATTTGGCTGAACTTTGAAACGATGTTTGGGCGGACAACATAAAATCGATTTTACCCCGTGATATTGTCCGTTCTTTCGACATATATACGGGGCATTTTGAATAAATTTATTAACGCAGTAATGGTTAAATATGTAAAAATTATTATAGAAATTTGCAATTGTAACAATTATAAATAGGAATAGTAAGAGCAATAGTTCGGTTCATTAAATATGATAATCGGAGGAGGATTGTCTTTTGAAGAAAAGGAAAGAGGATTGCAACCATTTTTTTTTTGGAAATAATATTAATACATGTAAATGTTTGTCAAAGCCAGTTTAAGAATCGCTGAATCACATATTCACTGTGTACACGCACATATACAACCTTATTGAAAATCGTTTGAGAAAAGATTAGCCACCCATATCTGTTCCGTTTAATGATTGGACAGTACCTTAATTAATCGCGACGTGCGTTGAAGCGGCACATGTTAAAGAATTTTACGACCACCCTGTATCAAATAATTTACTTAATGAATGTTAAGATAATGTTCGATAAAAATTAGCTACTGTTTCTCTTACCACCTGATTATTTGCATGTTTGCGGTTTACGTGTATCTCGAATATTTTTGTTTTTAATTAATTCCTCTCATTTTTTTCTTAATTACCTTATTATTAATTACAATGGTTTTTACCTAATTAAGTAAATTCTTTACTCTTACCGATCATTAACGTTTTATCTATTTTTTTTTTGATCGGCTGATTAATTAATTTTACGTGTTTCGATTTTTCTTCTAAAAATAGCAAATTGTTGCTTTGTCGATGTGGAAAACGTAATTCTGTGAGAACCTTAATGGAATTTTCGCTTGATTTTACAGTTTGATATTCCCTCTTTGGTTTTCTGTAAATTTGATCTTTATTAAAAAGTTTCTGTTGACAATAGATAGGATCATAGGCTAATATCCAAGGGGGCACTTCACCGACTAACATTTTAATTAGATTTATATCACGTCGTTTCCTTTTAACGTTAAAGTTAATGCCCAACCGCGTTTACGATCACAAAAAACTATCAAATGAAATTGGAGACGTGCCTACTATAGTAGACGTTTCCTTCGTACCTAGTGGCAATAGTCGATAGGATTATTGGCTGGCGGCGTTTCATCAAAAGCAAAAGGGTTAAGTTGTAAAAATGTTTTTTTTTATTCATTTCAAACTCATTTCACTTCTTAGCAAAATGAGTTTTGGTATTGGAATTCGTCTCGGTGATAATCTTCACTGGCTACTGGTTATTCCATTAAAAATAACAACTCAACCCTCTAAATCCCAAGTAACGTTGTTGCGAACGCGACTAAGACGATTGAACTTGGCAATTTTCCATTAATTTTTTTTCAATGTGTCTGAAAAATATACCTCGGTAATAAATTTCGACGGGAAGAAAGTGGAAACTTTCTCACATTATTATGAGAATGAACCCAATAGGTTCGAAGAAACTTTTAAGCAAACCTTTGAAAGTCTATTGTCTGTCATGAAACCGCCCTGCCACGCTTTAACGCGTTGGTTAAATTTCCAGCTTTGGGTTTATATACGTACCACTTTTCTAACACATAACTTAACACGAGTTCGTTTTGGTACCGCCTAACCCAACTGCTGTGGGTTTCACTGCCGTGAAAGTCCATACGGACTTTCGGAAAATATGATTATAAGGATATGCTATTGATGGTATATTTGTAGTAATAAACACCATTTCTATCTTTTCCCGATGATGAAATGTCACATAAAGAACCGAAATGTTTTGTTTAGATCCGTTTCAATTTCCGAGGAAAAAGTATCATGCAGTGAAAACACATCATTTGTGTCACATAACTTCTCACTTTCATTTTCTTACCTTTCTTCTTCACTTATTTATTGTTTAACACATTAACCAACAACAGATGGCAAGTGTAACGTAGATTCGTTCTTTCGTGCAATACTTTACAATCATAATTGATAGTTTCTAGATTTTTATTTAAGTTATTAGAATTTCGGGACGATGTTTATGATGCTTTTAATTAATCTGAAAGTTTAAGTAGTAATTTTGTGAAAGCTCAACAGTTGGCCTTCGGTGGGAGGAATTTCATATTGCGTAGCTGAAGCTTGCAACATTCACGTGAGATAAAAGGCATCATTGGCACTTACAAATGATTATAATTAAGCAACTATGCAAATCGCAATTCTCTTACTTCATGCCCCCAATTTGTAGTATGTCTCAAAGTATATACGGCAAAAAGACTGTTGGAACTTCAGCTACATGCAAAGTCGTTGTTGAGTGGCCCGATAGACATATTGATGCAACGACATCTAATTGCATTTAAAAAGCATCAAGCTACATAAAGATAACAGTTACTAGATGGAAGGTTAATTTGAGAAATCATTGATGTTAAAACATTGAACATGATTTCAGTGATCCGAGCTACGCATGTTCCAATGGCCTGAGTCTGGAGTTGTAAAGATATACTAACAACATAGAGTTCTTTAAAAACATCTGGCAAGAAAACTGAAGCCGAGTACAGGTAATTATAATAGCAGTATACGTGGTTCTACATTTTGCTATCCAGTCATTCGAAAACAAAAAGAAGCTTTAGTGCAACGTATAGAAGCTAATATGCTTTTCAGGGTGGTCTACTTAACGATTCACTCCCCCTATAGAATCATTTTAAAGGCAAGTGTTTTTACACGTAGGCATCTTTCTACGCATACCATTTCCAAAGTAGAATTTTATTGAATACCGATTTTAGCGGAATGTTTCATCTTTTTCTTCTCCCATCGATGTCTATAAAAACTTTACCGCCGTTACTTTGCCGATCGAGAGTTATTACGCTGGTAGATTTATTGAAAACATATTGCGATGCCGAGTAATTTTTTATTATGACATCTGGATGGAATTTTTTTCCACCAATTCGTATGCTTTTCGAAAGCTAACGATTTTACAAATTTGTAAGAAAAACTCGCAAAGACTCTCGTGTAAACCCGTTCCAAAGCTTGGAATGTGCTCTTGAAATCGTGCAAATTTCAAGTTTGTTAAAAAAACATTGCTCTCGAGTTATGATTTTTATTGCCCGGAATGACAAGGTGAATTACAAAATTGCAACACTTAAGGAATTTAATAAGAAACGAACATAATTATTTCAGAATTTCTTTCCATACCGTTCTTTCATTACTCGGGCAATTAATTATTTTTCAAAGAAAATTTTTTCCTTTTGTGAAAATTGTACTGCTTGAAGAAAAGCACCGGGAAAATTCTGATAAAATAACTGTTTCCAGAATCAGAGAAATATTTTTCAAGAGATCCTGTTTTTTTAAAGAAATAAAGCCGCAATTACTTTTAATTGCATATCTCCCGTTGTTAAAATAAGGAAGGTATAACATTGGTAGCGTTGCTTAAATTTTCAGAATATTTCCCAGTAGGTCCATTAAGAAACCGCATGATGGTTGTAATTGCAGCAGAACTCTGGGACTCTTTCTCTCTCTGATTTCTTGATTCCTACCCAGAGGCATTTAAGATTTAAGTACTCTTTGGCATTTTGCCTTGCTACGCTCACGTACATACAAATGTACACCTGTTTTATACTTTCTTCTTTAATTCAAACACTTTATTATTCGATCCCATTCGAGTTACCAAAGAGATTGATAAATTAGCATTTAATTTTTTGCCTCTTTTCAATAAAATCTGTTATTAGGAGGTACGCGGATAATTGCGCATCTGCATCTTCGGATTGATGCTGGTATTATTTACTAATTTGTCGACAAAAAAAATCAAATCGGTACAAAGAAAAAATCAAAGTAGCTTCAATCAGTAAAATGAAGACATAAGTAATGTCTGCAACATTAGTTGAAGGCTTAATTTGAATAATGATACTCGTAAAAAAGTGTCTAATCTTTCCAAAGTATTCCTCCTCATGTTCGTGAAAATTTCGAAATAATATGTTTTCATTCTCAGTTTCTTTACTCACGGCGGGGTTCTATTATACTTTGACGTTTGTGTACAAAACATATTATTGACACGTTTGAATGAACATTATCCCGATACTGTTTATTCTAAATAAAGTTACCGTTCAATTTTTTCAAACCTTCCATTCAGTATTTTTTTAAGAAGTCTCGGGTATGTTTTGGCACGTTCTTAGATCAATTTTAGGAGATTTTAACGAAACTTCAGCTTAAATTGTTTACGTATTGTATTTGTTACAGTCACGTTTCAACCATAACGTTATAACGGCAGGAAGAAAGAGAAGAATGGGAATACATTTTTTTGAAATTTTATTTGAGAATGATGGGAAAGAAAGGTCCATAATTATCTATCCTTTAGCTGTTAATATTTCGACTACTTCAAAATTCACTCTCTTTGAGTGTCTTCTTCTCCCTACACATATTCGCATATCATTTATACATTTGATTCGGAACGATTTAATCTGCTACAAAAAATAGCACAGTATATTAATGGCAGCAGTATTAGTAGTAATTCACGGCCTAAAATCTAAGTTCGTTTAATTCTCTTCTTTAATAAATAAGCCAATATAAGATTGGGGGGATTTCGCGTCACAATAAATCAATGTCAACGTAAGTAGAAGGCGGTAGAGGTTCGATGCTAAAGAACGAATTCAAGAGCGTCTATCTACCAATAAAACGTTACCTTAATAATCTCGTCATGACTTGAAATTGCCGTCCAATCGAGACTCTTAACAGCGCTCTGTTATTACTTGCAACGATTTAATTACAAAATTAATACGGCCCTATTAACCAGAACTGCAACTCTCCAAACCTACAACAAGGTGCTGCTATATACTGCAGCACCGTTGCAGGTATAGACGGAGGCTGGAGTAAATTCACGGATAACAAGAAAGCAAAATGACTTGTTTCTTCTTTTTCGCGAAATAAGCTGATAATTTAATGGCGATTAAAAGTTCGCAAATTTATGGTCATGAATGGATTTTAATTGCGATTATGGAGCAATTCTGCGAATTTTCCAAAAACGCTCTATATCTTCCTAAAAGAATTTTTGAAGTATGCAGATTTTGCGAAAATGAATTTATCTGTAATAGTCATCCTGTGGCTAGCAAACAAAATTCCGGCTTGATATCGGGAGTGTCATTAAAAATAAGTGAGACTGAGAGACACTCGGTTATTTTTTCCACTTTGTTCATCGAGCTTTTTGCATTTCTATGTTTAAATTACGAGACTCTGTCAACGCAATGACATGGGCACTGATTTTACGCATAATCCGGCATATATCAAATGATATGAAAGGTCACGTGTCGGTTGATGAATGTCCTGCATGTCAACATTTCATGTCTGCGATTTATGATCGTTTCATGTGCAGCCTGGCAATAAATGCCATAGATACCATATACAAGCACTATCACATTTTAAATAAATGTTTCGCATGGGATTGAGCAACTATTTCATTTAGCATTCATCTATCAGCAATTTCTAAAATCAGGAAAGTAATTAATAACTGTGCAAGTGAAAATGGTACTTTCAAAGTAATCTTTTATTTTTTAACAGAATACCTTTGGGTGTATGTAAAAAATGTTTCTTCGATGCCATTATGAAGGAGAAGAAATTTTCAGAAGATTTATATTGAAGGATGAAAACCATGTATGGGGAAAATTATGTCTCTGAAAGATTTTATCATAAGTAGATGCATACTAATGACAAAAAGGATGAGCCTGATGACTGGACTCCTGCGGTTTAGACACAGTCTCAACTCCCCAAGGGTTGTTTTCATAATTCCACGGTTTTACGTCTCCGCACGTATTTTCTACCCACTAGAAAATTTTCTTTGCACCCCGCGTTGAATTTTACCCTAAACTGTTTAAATGTTAATGAAGCATTAGGCAATAACTTTGAATTTAGAAATATGGAAAGTAAGAACAATAATAATAATCCAACTTTGCCCATTTTATGGACACCTTTTTACATCGATCAAACGGGGAATTTATACAGGTATACATATATGTTATAGAGAGAGGTATAAAGTAAAGTATAATTTCCCCTGAATAGGTATCGAACCCTAAGAAGCAGCCACGGGAGCGTAACATATATTCCAGTTCGCATAAGAATAGGGAAGAAGACGCCTTTGCCTTTCTATTTTCGATTCTATAACTACAGCAGTTAAATAAGTTTACATGCTGAATTCTCAATTTGATATTTACGAGTACCTTTTTTGGATTGGAATTTATGAAAATTATTCGTGGCCGTATACCGCTACCTTGCTATTCTACGGGGCAAACAGAAAATATTCGTTTCACTTTACCCTGTTCCTTTGTAAACTTGAGTAGCCTGAATTGTCGGTTTCACAGTAGAGGAACGAGTATTTGAATAATCCATTGTCCAATATTCGATTTCCATATATAGGGTGACCATTATAAAGACGACACACCCTTCCTTTATGCTCATTATCAATTTTATGCGATTGTTGAAAGATCTTTAGGCCTGGAAATGAATTATTTTGGGAAAATAGTTCTTTTTCAGGATTGGAATTTGTTGAGTTTCAAAATATGACTAAGAAACAAAGTTAATTGGAAGTTTGAAATTTACATTGTTCTAGTAATTTGTGAGGTCTTGAAAAATTAATAATACTTTCTCATGAATTTGTTACAGGTTTCGAAATTCGCAGAGAAGAGGGCTTTCTTTCAAAATAGTAGCACAAGCATGTAGAGGAATGTTTGGCGGTTCAGTACGTGGTCAGGTTTATTAGCTCGGCCCAATACTGGGCCGCTGCGAATTCCTACTCTCCAGAAGATTTACTATACCGCACTTTCTTTTGTCCTCCATGTAGATTTATAAGAAGGAGTATTCTGAATATGTTTGATCCAAAAGGAATCTCCCTTCTTTTCTTCCGTTGAATTCTGAAAGTGCAGTCCGCACTTAAACCACTACATTTTTTATATATCCGGAAGCTATTCTTTTCCTTAAAATGTTTAAACGTGTGCCAAAACCAAAGCGCCAATTACGTGAAATTGAAAATCCTTTGAAAAGGTAAAGGCTCGTAAATCCTTGGTCTCGGCCAGTAATTTAGCATCAGCTTCTTCTCTTGTGTTGTTTTTCAAGAAGAGGAGAAGGAGAAGAAATTTATACTTGCAAGGACGAAATTCCTTTTTACATACTACACTTTCTTATATTTTTAAGTCACCGTACGATTTTTCTTGATCTCTCTTTTTTTTCTTAAATTAAACTCTTGGCTGCATTTTTTATTTATGTGAAAAGGGCTGTTACCCTTTTTTTTCTTTTTGACGTACGATAACAAAATGTCCAGTTGTCTGCCTGGTTTTTCGTTAAAAATCCGTTTCTTAATTAAAGCAATCAACGAATTCGGTCAAATTGCATAAAATGCACATGGAAAGTTCGTCCCTCCGATCCCCGGTTAATCGTTCGTGTCAGAAGTGTGCATGACAAAAGTAGGTTTCAACGCAATTGAAATTTTCATTAAGGTAGTCCAGGTGGGATAGAACATTGGTCGTTTTAATTACTAGCTCGCTCGCTGCGAGGTAAGGTATCGGAATATCGAGTAATACGGTTAGAAATTTCAATTGGGAGTTTTTGTCGACGTGGAAATTTCCGCCTCCAGTCATTATTGCGTTAGGCTCGGTCGTATAATTAAAGTTCCGCGATAGCAGTACTTCTTGACGTAGAAATTAGTCCGCGTGGTCTTTATTTCGATGAAAGCAGCCTCAAGAGTCGATATCTGGTACTAATCGGACGCTCCCATTCTGCGTTCAGCGTTTACGGTCATTATACGTATCAGTTCGCACTCCTTATCGCGATACTCCTCGACCCTGACATTAATTGAACGTACGCGAAGAATAAATACGACTTTTGAGGAATCAGCCGCATGATTCTCTTTCCTTGCGGGTGAACCAATCTGAAAGCAAGCTGAACAAAAACACGGATTTATGGCCAAGTAGGCGTTCCAAAAGAGAAGGGTTTTGCTTCTCTCATAAGTTGGGGCCTCTTTTACCACACCACCATAATTACTTCGCGAGTTTCAAGTCCCAAGTTTGAAGTCATCGTACGTAGCAACTGAGGACCATATTGCAATCTTTCTTATTTCTCTTTTTCTCCAATCTTTCTTTCGTTAGCGTGCTAAGTGTATTCGTTAATTGAATTTAAGATTATTTAATATGCTTTTAAGCTCTGAAACTTATTTATTGTAGCATCGTGCAATCGCATGACGTTACTTTCACAGATTATAACTTCCCTCTCTCTTTTTATTGAGATTCTAAATTTATACTATACACTAAATTAAAATCATCTTATCTCATCTCCTCTTTCTTTATCTTCTATCCAATACCGTAATGAATTTCTATAAATTACATGTATAAGGCGATAATTGTGAAATAGATTATATCATCAATGCAATTTCTGCCAGGCCTTCTTTCTCAAACTCAAACGAGTTTGTTATAAAAAGGCTCTTAACAAAGAGAATCGGAGTACCTACAGAGGAATCGCTTTTTCCATTCACAGCTTTGAAAAATCACATATCACATCTTTGATAGGCCTTGTTAATTTAACGAATTGATGATATTGTCCTTAAACGTGCGAATAAATAGCGTGACTTTAAAGAGAACTAATACAAATACGGGTGCTGCTTGCTGCTCATGGTATGGGTAATTTCAAGTCACATTTAATGAACGTACTACTGAATACTTCTTTGGAATAAAGAACTTCTGTAATTTACATCGATTAGTTCAGCCGGTTTTATTTAAGAAGTGCACTAAGTAAGTAAATAAACCCTTGCTGCGTGACATACAATTATTCCGTAAGGATTCAAGTATCTTGAACTTTTCTTATTTCCATTCCTCCTTCTGCTTTGCGATCTGCATCGAGATTTCGAAAAAAAGAAGAGGCTTGGAGTCTTTTTTTAACGATTATAATTTTTTCCTATTCAGATTTTTATTTCTTTTACAATTTCTTGTGGTAGAAAATATGTTATAGCGATAATTAATGTAAGTACAATATTCTACAAAATTTGCGATGGACAGTGAAAGTAACTAAAAAACAGTTAATTTAGAATCTTCTCGTTTTATAACGTGCGAAATCTGGGAAAAAAATTGACGCCACGCTGAACTGAGAAATATATGAAATAGGAAACACGCATCCTGAGATTTCTTTCTGTAATGTCCTCATGTTCTATCCGGACAGGAGGGGTAGACGATACTTTAATGCCGGTGCATAAGACTCTCAAGTTAGTTACTATTACAAGCTCCACGGGGGGCCAACTATTTCATCTTACCAACATCGGAGTGGTACTTACATGTGTAACTAACGCACGAGCCTTTGATTGTCTTTGGAAGCAGAATAAATTTCTTTTTTTTTTTAGGTCAAGACATTTTTATCTTTAATTGGCTTTGACACTAATAATGATTCTCATTGAAATACTCAACGATGGCTTCTAATTAATAACTACCTTTTTCCGGAATCACAAGGTATAGTGGGAGAAGAATTTTATATTCTCTCCTTCCCAATGTATAGAAAAAGAAACACAAGCACGATACACGATATCAAATAAACTTGATGATTTACGTATCAGCCTGTGCAGTTTTATGATTGTATTATGATTGCATCCATTGTATATCCACGTATAGGGGATATAAATGCAAACAAGTACTCTCCTCTTAAACGAATCGGCCGAGAAAAGTTGGTAGGCTATACAAAAAGAATGGGTTCAAATCGAAGTCGGTATTTATGTCCATTACTGTATTATTGTATAACAATATAACTGCAGTCAACTCCTCTCTTATGCTGGATGAGAAATTGTCTTGTTCGAGAATTGCTTACGTTTGTTTTATTACTAGAACCCTTTATTTCTGGGAACGCCGCGAGTCGGGCATATTCAAAACGTATATGGACCTCCCACATAGTAAATTCGTATCCAGGTATATAATAATAATAAAATAAATATTCGCACACCCAGTAAAAGTTTTTCCAAATGTCCTGAGAGATGAATGACGAAAGTGCGATTTTTGTTGCAGCGGTATTAATGCAGATTAAGACTCAAATACGTTATTGATACGTATTCGCAAAGCGGACAGCTCATATCTTGATAAAGTGGCAGCCCTACAAACATCAGACAAGCGCATCAAATCAGGAACAGCAACGACCGAATCGGTTTCTGTTACATTATGATATACAAGTCGTAACTGTGTTATATAAGGATGCTCAAACATCATTTCCTTCTACTTCTTAGAGCTTCAGACTGTACGTACATATATATAGGACATTTCCTTTTCTTCGTGCTTCTCTTCACTCTTGTGCATCTGCCAGCTCGTTATCTAATGGTAGCTCATATACGGCTTGATAATTGACCGGCATATACACCTGAGGCGCAGCTTGAATAGACACTGGCTTATTAAACCGCGCCAAAGAAAAGAAGAAGAAGAAGACGGAGAAAAGGGAGGAGAAGAGGAAGATACTGTTTGTTGCATTCGCAGTAGCAAAAGAGCTTACAGCTTCTTGAATCAACGTTATGTATCGATTCTTTATTAAAATCTACCCTGAGGCTACATCACCTCATTACGCCTACCTGTTGCTTTTAACTTTTACCCTTCAAGTTTATAGTTAATTTGACAACCCTGCTGTAAAGTAACTGCGAATATATGAAATGCGCGTGTGTCCGTCGACTTATACGATTGCAGGTATTCTTGAGTGGACCAATTGATACCTCAAAAACTTCAGGAAGTTCTTCTGGTGAAACTTCGTGGCTTGAGGTACCATAGAATGCTGTGCTTTATTTAAAACTCCTGCCTCCGTCCAATAAAAAAGAGATGCTGAACTACTTGTCTTCGCTATAAAGTTTCTCAGGGACATAAAATCATCCCTTGTTCCGTAAAAACAAGAAGGTCTTATAGCGACTTTTGTCTCCGAAAGCGTTCGTTGAAAGCTTAATTTCCTTTTCTACTGCAGAAACAAAAGTTCAATCCTGGAATAAAAGGTCGTAGAAACAGCAGCTTTCATGGTCTATTTTAACTTACGTAAATTACTTTTTGCAAGAAATTGCCTCTTGATATGAGTTTAATTATATATTTTTATCTACAATCTCAAAACTCTGTAACTAGAGAATGAATGTTTCTTCAAATTATTCTACAATTGCAAATTTAATGAAATCCTAGCCGAAGTCGGTAAAAAGTAGGTTTTTTGAGGAAAAAAGGCATTTCCCGTTGGATTTCGGAAATTTTGACAATGAAAATGAATTCCTCGGGAAAAAATACATCGAGTATGAGTCTCCTGATAGTGAGAAAAATTTTTTTTCCAAAAGTCGATTTTTTGGGTATGCCTACCCCTTCCCCAAAAATGGGGTAAAAAATCAAGTTTTAAAAATGAGATTGGACAAGTCATTTCTAGGGGTAATTTTTCCCGTAGAATCGATTGCAATGGTCAAATTTAATGAAATCCCAGCGGAAGTCGGTAAAAAGTAGGTTTTTTTAGGAAAACAGGCATTTCGCATTGGATTTCGGGAATTTTGACAATAAAAATGTATTCCTCGGAAAAAAATACATCGGGTATGGGTCTCCCGAAAGTGGAAAAATTTTTTTTCCAAACGTCGATTTTTTTTGGCCACACTTACCCTTTCCTCCGAAAATGGGCGAAAAATTAAAGTTTCAGACATGGGGTTGGACAAGTCATTTCTAGGAGTAATTTTACCCGTAGAATCGATTGCAAAGGTCAAGTTTAATATTAATGGTTTGTAAAAAAAAATGTAGGTTTTTTACTTCCTGAAGTTTTAAATTTTCATTCTCTAATTTATGCGCGCGAACGTTATGGTTTTGTTCTTTTTCAGAGAGTGTGAAAAATTCGTACATTATTCCAGATTGATAGGTCTAGAAGTGGGTTAAATATTCGTAATCAATAAAAGTCTCTTTTAATATATTAGGAATGAAGTGAAGTTGAACAAGTATTTAATCATTTGTGAATATGTATATGTGCACACGTAAAGTATATGGCACGAGTAGTTTGCAAGGACAAGTCAGAGATAATGTCTACATTTGCGTGTAAATCATGCAAATTGCTTTGGAATTTATAAGGAATAAACGCGCTATAATTCTTACCGATTCATCTTCATTAAAAGAGAAGATATAGTTGATACTTTCTACACTTGAAATCACTTACGCTTGTTAATATTATTCATATCAATAAGTAGTTAATTTGTAAAAACGATGCTGTGCCCCATATTTTTGGAATACTCAAAAATCAAGTGAAAAGGAATGCTAGTCCATAAAGCGAGTTTTTGGCCCTAAGGCCCAGTGTGTTCTTATTTATATAAATGTCAGGTAAAATCTTAACAGATGTTAAAAATAAATCAATTGGCTCAAGATATTTTATTTACAAAAATAGAGACACTGGAATGTTTTAGACAAAATCATTTGGTAAAATTAGGAGAAACCCTTAATTTTACTAAATTTGCTTAGAGTTTGAGTTTGATATCGGTCCTAAAGGGAAAATTATAAGCTTTGAAAGGGAGTAATTTTAATATAGGTCTGGTAGTTGGAGAATACCTAATTTGCTGGCCTATTAGCTCTCGGTATTATTTATACGACGTAAGATACATATGCATCGTTGCAAAAAGCAATTTTGCAAAAAATTATGATTATACTTTTTTAAAAATATTCTTCACCTGGTTTTCGGACGTCTTGTGTTTCTCCGTGCCCCGGAAGGCAAACATCCATATTCAAGTAAGAAAGAGGTGCAATTAAACTGTGCGAGGTGTCAGCTACGCAGAAGGCATTAATCATCCAACAAAGCCACATTTGGCGCACTTAACCGCAGGAGATATAACTTTAACATTCGAACTACATAATAAGACTGTATTATGAATGTTAATTTTTAAAACGCATCGTTACCATAAAATAATGCACGTCTATGGGTAAGTGTCTTCCTTTTCTTGAAGATCTCATATGTATATGGCAGAGTATTATAGGTGTACAGTAAATCTCGGTATTTTATGCTACAAGATGGATGCTGACAATGAGATGCTCAAATTTTCGAGGGCTTAATTTCTTAACTCAGCAATCCACATAATTCAACCCATTTGTTGGGTTGCCTTTAGGAATTCATTCAAATTGAAATATAATTGACATGAATAAATGCAACTGTTTATTTGAAGCAGGCAACAGTGAAGGATTTTCTCGTGTGGAAAATATTTTTAAAAATTACCGACAAAAACCAGAGTAATATCTGCACAATTGTACATAAGTAGAAAGTACGAGTTACGCTGAAAGACACGGCTGAGCTGGAAAAGAAAATTGCAAAGTTGGTCGGATGAGTTAGAGTGTAATCGATACGAGCGAGTTGTGAAAAATATACAAGACCACACAAAGATTCCACCTGTAAGCTAAAGTTTTTTCCTATGTGTTACGAGATAATACATAATATAGCAACTTTCCTGGTTGCATAATTTGCAGCTTCCGGGCAAATACAAGTCTACCCTGAGTAAGGCATTATCGAATTTCAGATTCGACTCGGCCAACCCTCTCGTACCCATAGCGAGGAGTGTGTATAAATATTTAACGGATCTACGATCATTTCATTTTACCTTGAATTACGAGCACCTTTTTTTTTACCCCAAAATACTTTTCGCCCCGTATCTGTGAACAATTCGTTATCCCGACTGTTACAAATTTCATGATTTTACTGAGTTACAACTTAATTGAGAAATTCACCATGACAGAAACTTCAAACAGGCTCGGAATACAAAGTTCGCAATTTGTGAGGGTAGAAAAAAATTTAGAAGCCTCATTTTTCTTGCATTCTAAAAATAAAGAATCGGTGCATTTTCAACTTCGAGGTAGATGGAGTTGATAAAAATTTTTTATCGGGTGGAAAAATTTCATTTTATTGAAGATATTTTTAATATCAATACGATTATTACAAAAATGGTTTTTTTTTTGTGAATAAAAACTATTTTTATGTTGCAGGTCTGTGAATTCCTGGAGTTTGAGAGAATATTACGAAAAAGAATTGAAATTCATGTTGAGCAGTAAAAATTCCAAATCTTGAAAGAATTTCCGTCGCACCTACGTTTTACGAACTATTGAAAAGATTTGAAGGAATAACGTAATTGCATTTGCAAGCAATTTTCCTTATCGAGAATTATGCATACTATCGAGCGTTTATGGCAGCTTTTAACATGTTTTGGAATCATAAAAAGGTAAAGCAAACTATGTGAAAGAACTTATATAACAATTTGTTTAGACTTCTCATTAAAAGCCTTGCCTTTGCCTCTCTATATCTTAAGCGTACATTAGTTTAAGAACCATTTTCTCTCTCTTTTTTTTTGTTAATGAATTTCAAGACGGCGTGATAATGGTAGAAGCGTGTTTATGGTTATTTCATTAATATTTTTTTCTCTTTTCAATGATTTTTATACGGTATAAAAGGTAAACTCGCATCTCTTACACTGGCTGGGTGGTAAACTTAAATCTTGTGAGCAAGCGAGCAAACTCTCGAACGATGTTACAGCGATTGAGTATATCGACTCTTAAGATAGAGATCATGATTTTAACTCTTGATATTGATACTGCACGAAATCGATAATTTTCGGTTTACTGTGATGATGAAACTTAATGAAGTGGTAGACTACCATAAGATTCAATTATTATTGCAATGTTTTTTATAAGACCATGAACGGAAATTTATTTCCTTTGCGTTTTATCGGCACATTGCCAAAAGTTATGGGATTAAACGAAATCGTGCCAGCTAAAAATTACTTTTCTTTGCCAGCATATTGTGGAAAATTGTTATCTTGTTTTACAAAAATTTCTATACAAAAGTTTCAAATTTTTATTTTAATATATTCGATTCCATAAATTTGTTAAAATAGAATGCTTATTATTTTTTTTATTTAACTGCAGGTTGGATGCACCTAAAACGGATCACCCAAATACCTCCTTTGTTTTCGACGGCAGACGTCCTTATGATTCCGGCTAGAAGCGCTAAGGAGATATCAGGGTACGTCATTTTTTTATTGCATGAATTGGAATGCTATGTTTTTGCATAATTTTCCCTTCGTAGCCTAAATTGTATATCTAACAACTAACAATGCAATGATACTTTGTTTCTATACTCGTTCATATTCCATTCCCATTTTTCTCTCATTATCCTTCGATTGGAATGGTCCGTTACTGGAGTAGTAAACGGAAATAAAAATGTATGAATGATCAATTAAGTAGACAATTAATAAAGTACAATATTTTATATTTAATTAACGTCATTACGATTCACTTTCAAAAATACTTTTAATTGCCCCTATACATACGAATGTTCGGGTCGTTAAATATTTCATATACTTTTTAAATAAAAATACGGTTAATTTAGTTAATTGAATATTTGCAAAATTGAGCATAGGTTGAACATCATTATTCGAATATCGTCGCGTGATTGCAAGATATGCTATTTTATATACGAAATACAGATCTGTTTTTGTCGGTACTTGATATCAAGATTTTTAACGGCCATTCCACGTGGTTCGGGCGTTAATATATTTGTCGGTTTACTACTGTTCCCTCTTTCTTTTTTAAATATTTTGTTACGAAGGGAAAATACATATATAAACGAGTATACTTTGACGTGGATTTTTTATTGAAGAAGAAGTCACATTTGTGTACGTGCAGAAGATATAAAATAATTATAGTCAGGTTATAATATTACACTTTATACATTTTTTACAACTTTATTTTTAATTCAATTCGAAGATGTTTTAATAAACTTTCGAAATTATGTCCCGTGAAGTTTTGGTTGGTTCCATGGTTACGCAATGAATTACATATTTTAAAATTCCTGATTTCAATTTTTGCAATTTATAACACCGAGCGGAAAAAATTTAGAAATTCACAATTTACGATATTTTCATGATAACCGAACGTGTTTGTTTGTCGTCTATAATTTTATGCTTCACGCGGAATTTATTTTCAAGCTTTTGGTTCTCACACAAAAAATTGTCGATCCACGTTTTTATTAATTATCTATCTTGAAAACGAAAATGTATGAGTATCCAACAAAGAGATGATTTTTTTTTTCATTGCTCTTAAATAAAAGGGACAAATCGGCCATACGGAATTTCCAAGTAGGTGAACGGTATTCATACGGCTCATTATCAGTTCAGGATTCAGCTGGTAAACGAACAGTTCGTTCTGGACCGCTTCAAAATTTAAATTTTCATAAAGTTACGAATGAAGACTTCATAAACTCCCGAGAAGAGGAAATCGTGCATATTTTTTTTTGGCTCAATTCACTTTGAAGCCCCCAGCACTCTCTGTATTTGCCAAATTTGCATAAAATTTGCGTTGAACGTTGCGAAATTCCAGAGCCGGTAGGAGAGAAACAATCTTCTTTAAAATTACCAAAGTTATAATTAAGTTCGACTTTAATTAAGTTTCAACTTCTATCCGACTCATGCCAATATCGATCTCATTGTGAACTAATAAAGAGTGGGCCGACAGTGGGCCGCCTTGAATTCCTTCTGGAGTTGTTTCATTTCCTTTTGAAAGAAGGAGAAGAAGTAAATGTAGACAGGGATGGAAAATGGATAAAGGTTAAAAAAGAAAATGATTTACTTCTTTTTTAACTTACTGCTATAACTTCACGTTTAAATGGATCTCAAGATAGATCGCCTTATTGATTATCGCGAGCAAGTATATGGCGGGGAAGACAAGAACAACCCTTTTACGCGTACTTTAAAATTTAATTATCAATCTTTCGAATCGCGATACTTTACAGAGATAAAGACTGCTTTCATGTAGTAATGGGATCTTTGGTCTTCGATAATTGTGCTTACAAACATATACCTTACTTTTGCACACATTCGTATAAAACAATGTTCGATGTTCGGCGTTCAAGTTCTTTCTTCCTCTTCTTTTTTCAGTATTCATTTCATTACAAATCGATACTTGTTCATTATTTATTTAATTTCGTGCATTTCTGTGCTTTTACCTCTTTATTGCATCTTTTTTTTTTTTGACAAACAAATAAACACGAAGAACATAGTGTACTCAACTGCAACTTGCAAAGTTGCGTTTGAACAGTAAAAGGCCAATGCCTAATTTACTTACATATTACCGGGGATATTATTTTCAATGTTTTAAGAGCTCCAAGCAGAATGAAAGAAAAACTCAACTACGTGCTATTAAGTAAATGGATCCTTTTGCTGTTTCTTGTGCAATTACCACATAATATAGTAAATGGCAGTCGTGATTTCTGTTACAAAGAAAACTTTTCTTGTGGAAAAGAGTTCTCAATGTTTTCTCCGCGTACAAGTATTTTAAAAGCTAATGAAAAGTTTAAATAAACTGGCAATATCTGACAACAAAATTGGAGCGATCCTAATTCAAAATTTGTTGAATTAAAATTGAAGCTATGCCCAAAAATTCGACTTTTGGAATCCACTTTTGGGCACTCTCGGCAAACTTTTTTATCTGTCCCTTTAATTCTCCTACATTTTGTCACTCGGAAGTAAACGTGGGTTAGTTTTAATATTAGTTCTTTCCAACTTTAACAATTCCCTCGTATGCCATGTTTTTTTTAACGTAATATTCGTAAAGAGTGAATAAAAGCAACTTTGTACATAATGTAAAATAAGAAGCTGGGGAAAGAATAAACTTTTGTATAAAAGCTGGAGTTTAGCATTTCTTTCTCCAGACTACGACGTTCTTGTATATCTCGTCTTCCACCTACAGAAGTATATTCATTTCTACTTTTTTTTTTCGTCTACGTTGTTATATGAACCCCGTGAAGTTTTAAAGAATAAAGAGAGAAGGAGAGAAGAAAAGGGAAATGATAAAAAAAGGAAACAGAAGGGGTGAAAGATTACAGAAGATCTTAGCTTTGGTTGTAACCTGTGACCTCCGTAGTAACTCACCGCCCACGTTGCACCTGCCTTAACTTAACGCTTATCGTACTTCTTTATTGGTTTATCTTAACACTGGGAAAGGTTTATGAACTCTGGTAAAATTCCCTACGAACTTCAACCTCATATTCCATGTTTCTAATGATCACTTTTCCCAGCCGTTAATAATAAAAAATGCTTGTAAGCGTCGTCTTTATGGATTCCAAAACCCTCCGGTGTTACAGACAATTTTTTTGGAAATTCATAATTTGTAGCAATACAAGTAAACATTTCAAGCAACCGGAATACTCGTCTTGGAAAGGGTCGAGGATTATTTCGTAATAAATTATGAATTTTTACCTACGTATCTCTATTCCATCTTAATACAAAAGATCTTGTAAGGGAGATAGATCTCGTCCTTGGTTAGATACAAAAACAGCCAAGACTGCGAATTTGAAATTCTGCAGCCGTGCGAGTTTTCGGCAGCTAAGCAATTTGTGATATGGCACTCGGATAAAAACTTCCGCGGTATAACTCTTTGATATTCAATGAAAGATTGGCAGTGTCAAACATCAATAATCTACTGACTCTTGATTTCTTCCAAGATTGAACCGGCAGTCATGTTAAAAAAAAGTTGCATCAAACGAGGCATCGTCTGATTTCTTTTTATTGGCCAGGATATCGATGAATCGTAAAATTTATGTCCCGGTAATAAATGTCTTTAATGAGGCATTTCATTCAAAACCTTCTACAAAAATTTTCTAATCGAGGGGGCGCTTTTTCTAAAAGTGACGATTTCCAGAGTTGGGCAAAGGTGCAAATAAAAAGAGGTTCACCCGCGAATGTCTGCTAACATTAACAGTAGGAAGAAAGATTAAAAAGGGTTGCTGCGTAGTTGTGAGAAGCTAAATTTGGCTTTTTTTGGTATAATAAAGGGACGTCATGCATCCTTTGTCGCTTAAGCCGCGTTCAAAATTGCCTAATGAATTTAAAATGATCGTGCGACTTTTTCAGTCGTGAATACACGAAAGCATTGATACACGAGGTCTCATCCTCTTTTACTGTACATATATACACACACCTATATGTGTAAAGGAAACACGTAATTTAGATGGGTGTAACAAAATGCCACGTTTTCGGAGAGAATAAAAATGCAAATTATTTTAAATACATGCTTAAAACGGATGTGTACATATACGTCTACACGCACCTACGTCGACTGTTGGGGACCAAAGAGACCTAATTCGGATGAATAAGAAGCGGAGATACGTCCTTTTGAAAATATACGAATATTTGGGAGTTAGAGATTTTTGTTATCATTAAAATATCACCGGCTTTATATTATCCTTTGAATATAATAATATAAAAATACCTTGAGGGCACACGCTAGTATACAATTTTTATAGAATTTCTAATGTTTCGCTTCTGCACAATAATTTTTGAGAAGCAAAGCTGATTTTAATGACTAGCCTTGTAGGTTTTCCTACCTTCTTACTTTGTAAAAAAAACGCGATGATTTGAATGGTAAAACAATTAATTAATAATTTGGAGTATGCTTTTCTTTAAAAAATACTTACAGGATTGACGAAATTTCTCAAAATTGTTGACTACAATTTAGAAAAGTTTTATGATGGTTGCATGAAAACGAAGGATCCATTCATTCGCCTTCACTTTAGATGAATCAGGTATGAATGGAATTATAGCCTAATAGAAAAAGACAAAGTACTTAAAAATGGGAACTCATTCTTAACAAAAAACAGAATAGGGGACAGTTTTTCAAAAGAAATAAATGAGCCAATTACGAAAGTTAAAAACTTCACGCCAAGACTAGAAAATTCATTAAGGGTAAAAGGGAGAAAAAATGTGAATGTTACGCTTAATTTTCTATCTACTTATGGGCCGAAAGCAGGTGTCGTCGGAGATCTTCTAGATTTCAAGTTTCTTAGACAGAGTTTTTCTCGTCGTGCTCATGTACCTCGTTATTCCCGCTCGAAGGGAGCCCTTAGTATCCTCATTTTCGGTGCCTTTGACGTAAATTGTTATCCCGGAGGAAGCATGATAGCAAAACCCAAAAACATTAGTTAATAGATAGCAGACTTAGTTGAAGTTGAGAAATAAGACTGTAACGAATTGTAATTCTTTATCGTGACTACTTGTTCCAGATTAGATATTTTTCTGTTTTGGTTACTTGTATTCAAAATGTTAAAATTTCTCAAAATTCACAGATTCGAGAAAAATAGCTTTTTTTCTAATAAAATCAATAATCGTACAATCTTTCGATATTTTTCGATATTCAACAAAGTAACCAATAGTTCTGGCCATATTCAATTACGGTCGCTTCAACACACCGCCTTTCGCGCACCAAGTAATTAAAAAATGGAAAGATGGCGTAACAAAGATTCGGGAAGACGGGTCGAATTTTTTTATACATATTTTGTTTACCCTTTAAAGGTTCATGAGTATATAGAATCGTCGTAAATTCATCTTTGAAATCCTCTCAAGAACGTCTTCTCAACGCTGAGGCGGAGACTTCTTAGAGGCCGTTGGGACTCATTTATTATTCAGATTTATAGCCGGACTCGAACTGACTCCCACAGATCGGCAGTTCTTTGCCGAAGTTATATAGTCTTTCTCTCTTTTTCCCTTAAGCTTTGAATCCTTGAAGGGAAGAGACTGTTTGGAAATTCGACGTTTTGCATACGACACGATCTTCCTTCGATTCCAAATGAAAGCATGCTACTTTTTAAGGTATAACAAGCCGCTTTCATCCAGCAAAAGTTTACGTATTTGCTCACTTTCCTGAATTGTGCGCGATTTTCTCAACGATCAACTTAATAATTATTGAATACTTAAACGGTACGTTCCACTTGTACGTTCGCAAATGTGCCCCAAATTTCTATGTCACGATCGAGTTACTCAGAAATGTGGACCGAGAGTCTTTTCTTTCACATTCCAAGTTACCGATTTTCGCTTAAAAAAAATATCCGTCGTGAAAATTTGTTGAATTGTTTAAATAAATTGTCAAACTTAATCGTGACGAAGGATATAATGATACAGCAAAGCGAGCAATGCACGGCAATAATATTTGCTTCGTCGCGGTAATTTCAATTTCCATTGACTTCTCGTTTTCTCGCTGCAATTAAGTCTGAAGATTTAGTAGGTAGATTGGGAAAAAAGAGAGAAAAACGAGAAACTTCGAAATAAAAAAAAGTTGAATTTTCTGATGAAGTTTCGCAAAACGATTTACGACAAGGTTATTTACGCAAAGCGTTAACATTAGGAGCACGGAACGAATCTCGACAGTGAACAGTAGATTGGAAGACAGAGAGACAGACAGACATGAGGTAGACAGTATCGGATTGATCTTAGCAAGTGAACCCAATTACCTACCTACTAAAGGACCAGATTTATTGTCTGGACAGAGGTCTGACTGAGGACCATTCTGATGCCTTGATGGTGGCAGCCACTCTTTACAAAGGATTTCTGGACCCGCAACAGTTAAAGAGAGTGAAGATCAACACTAACTTCTTAAACGGTGTCGTGTTGGTTTACTCACCCAATTATCAAGCTACTGACCTCTCTTTATAACGGTTTAACTTCCGAACAAGTAGAATCTTAATTATGCAGATGAAAATTCCCTTCTGATAAAATCGATTCCAATAAATTACCTCATTTTATCAATTAAGACGTTTGTTGAAAGATTTTCTATACTTGGAGGAAGGACTACAATTGTGTGAAATCTCACACAAATTTGAGAAGATAAAGTTCGTTCAAAATGCCAATTTAGGATTTTTCTTTTCTATGAAACGACTTTTCTAAATAGATGTCACTTGAGTCGAATGAATATTTCAAAATCCATTTTAGAAAAGAAAAATGATGTACTATAGGGAAGGGCATTTTTTCCGAAGGATTTAAGATTCTATCTAATTTTGGAATTTCGTTTTGGGATCGTATGCAGATCAACCTACAAACAATTTAAAAAGGAGCGAAGGTTCTAAAACACGAGACTTTTGCTGCAGGTGGCTGTCAAACGTGTAGGTATAGACATCCTTTAACATAAAACAGAAACGAAAAACAAGTCAACAAACAAAATGCGTATAGGTATGTTTGCGTATAAAATCTTTTGCTATTCACCGCCGATCTGATGTCTCGTAAGAAACTGTATAATGCCACGTTACTTAACGGACGCCTTAGAGGGTGCTGATTGAAGTATTTATTACCAGAGTTACTCTTTATACTTGATGTAACCGTCATGTTATATTTATATTTTTGTACGCATTTAGTGACATAATCTATACTATTCTGTGTGGCAAAGTACCCTTTATTTGCGAAACCTGTACCTTTGATGACACGAATGCAGATGGTGTCACTTATAATGACCATGATATATGTAGAATTGTGCCAAAAGCAGCCGTTTCAAAAATGCAATAATCAATTGTAGCAAAATGGCTGGAGTTTTCAACAAAAGTAATAAAATTAAAAATCTTGCCTTATTGAAACGGTACTTTCGGCATAATTTTGGAAACTATGTTTTCATGCCTGGGGACTCTAAATTAACTCATTCTACAGCTTAGATTCTTCCCCCTTCGCGATAGGAATTTTAATTAGCTTCTATTGCTTGACGGGAATGCTATGGATAGTGAATTCCACGTTTAAATCCGCAAGTTCCTGCAGCTCACCCTGTATATAATAATCATTCACTATTTTATAGACCATATATCTCGGCTCTGATACGTACAGAGCAGAAATGAAAATCCACCACATGTTGGCTGATTTTCTTTATACACACGATAAATAAATAGAAGTTTATTTTATGAAACTACTGTTGGAGGATAAATCATAAAGTGCAAGACATATTTCGATACTGAAAATTCAACAGTGACAAATTGTGTGAAAAAGTTGTATAGATAGTCCGATGCTGTAAATCAAGTACTTTACGAAGACGACTACTTACTTCCTTCCTTTTCTTCTTATTGTTAGCGGGGAAGTGAAATTACAAGAAGTAAAGAAACTAAAAATGAATCGATGAAAGAATCCTTGACAGTTTATAATTATATTATTGCGCGTGACTCTCAAACCAATTTGTCTTGAAACTCTGGTGGCGTTACTTAGTGATTTATCACTTTTACTTTCTTATATGTTTTATGGACATAAGAAGGTGATTATTTTAAATATATGTCTTTGTTACTTCGAAAATCGGCAAAAAATTGCACTTTTCATACTCAAGTAACGAGATACGCGCTAAGCTACCGGCGGGAATGAGTTAGCGATTTGGTCATTTAAAATTCTACAGATTGCAGTAAACTTCTAGTCAAAAGCAACGATTTCTGCAATTTTCTTGTCTGCATGTGCAGAAATATCGTTAACCGTTCACGTGGGGATAAATGAATAAAAGATGATGTTTTAGCCAACGTCTTATTTTATAATTTCGAAGGAGTGATGTGAGTTATAACATGTTGTCGCGATGTTATATTTCATCTCTATTGTATCGCTACGGCTAGATCCACTAGTATTTTTCGTTTCATCTCGCCAGAGGAGCAGTGATAAATTGATATGAGTTTTTTCAAAGCAAGAAGTTGATAATTAAAAAAGGCCGATTATAAGCACATTTGGGTATACTTTTACTGGAACCTTTAATAACTGGTTGGAAACCGAATTGTAGCAAATAGCCTATGTCTCAATCAGGTCTTGCTGATATACGTACGCACCCATACAATGCTGCAAAATAAATGTGCAACGTACACGTAGACATATAGATACTTAATCGGTGTAGTTTGAGTGGAATGTAAAAAAAAAGGTTCTGTATAAATACTCCCTCTTTTCTTACCTCGGGGTAAAGAGTGAACAAAGTAATTACTTTGGAATTAGAGCAAGTCATTTTATACTGTGCGAATTACCTTCCCAAAGAAACGGTTTACATCAAGAATGTAAATTGTTTGCTTCGCTTGACATTCTTACATATAGGGACCCGAGAAAACAGCAAATTTGTGCATCGAATAAAAGATGTTTCACTTCTTCAAAGATTATCGCTAATTAACATATGAATTTTTGAAAGTTTAGTCGAATTATCAAGTGTATCGAGAAAATGTAACTTCATTAAAAAGCAGAAAATCAAAACTTTGAAATTTTTATTTATAACAAGTTTACACATTCGTCATTCTTATGTACCTTTTTTACGACAAACTAATTATGTACTACATGTATATAATTCGACTTTACACGTGTATGCGGCTCCAAACGAAATTGTGATGAATTGGTTGAACATCAATTAGCAATTTGGTATAATAAACACCTGATTGTTTTCATCAATGGAAGACCCGCCATAAATTCAATGTTTGAGAAATTAATAAACAACAATCATCTTGAATCCTTGACGTTATTCGTACCATTTTAAAAATAGGTACATACCATAAACTGTAGGATACCTATATTTTTTTCTTTCGAAAGATACCAGCCAACGTTCTAGTTAGAAAGGTGGAAGAATTATGATAGCTAATTACTTGTTTCAAGTTGGACCCCTGTAGGATTAGTCTCACGTTTCCGTGGCACCTGCGTCATCATATTTGAAAAAAAATAGATCAAAAATAATACGATGGTGCACGCGAGCCTTTATTACATAACAACAGAAATAAACTGCATAAATATCTAACGTCATATTTTCGAATGTTTTAAATATACCTTGCAAATTTTATTTGACGTATCTGTTTTTGCTAGAATCTCAAAATTGGTGAATTTGTTTCATATTAAAATTCACAGATAAAAATCTGTAATTTTTGTTTTCCTCAATGGACATCGACTGTTTTACTTGTAAATTTTGACCAATTTTCTGAAAATTCGGGATAGCGTATAAATTGTCGTCGGCAAGGAGACAATTTAACAAAGGACGGGTGGTACTATAATGTAAAAAAAGGAAGACGAAGAATAAAAGAATGGTTAAAGATCTAATCATATGTAGTGGTGACGTGAGTTACGTTAGTAACTTTGTGGCGGCAAAAGACAAAAGTATGAACAAGTTTAGACCTCATGCTATGTACTTCAGAAGCTTTTCAACGATATATTCTTTATACGAACGTATACGTAGAGCGTAAAACACCCGTAGCTTTCATATCGCACGTTTCTATCATATTTATATACATCGCACCTTTATTTTATCGGTTCTTTTGATGTTCATTCGAGTTATGTGTACCTTATGAACCATACTGTGAATTCATAAACTATTTGGAAGAACATACAAAGGTGTAATATTGACCTCCATAAATCCTTTTTTCTTCTCTATCTGATGGGAAGACGAATATTGCGCGAATACTAATTTCTTTTCCATGTTTCGATAACCGTTGGAATTTTTTCACTTGATACCGCGATTTTATTTAGGAATAAATTTATGGTGGATTTCAGACAATTAGGGAGCTTGTAAAGTAACCAAAGATTTCAGGAATTTTGTCCACTTTTAATTTTCAAAAATCAACGTATTTAGATTTCAGTATAAATTCGTTGTTGATTTTTTGTTGTTTTTTTAAAGTTAAAATGGACAGGTGCTAACAAAACCAAAATGGAAACACGTCCAGGTTTTTGCGTCATTAATGCAATTTTTGAAAGTAATTTAAAAATGCGTGTGATTAAACAAAAAGTAGATGACTTTATACTGAGCAAAAAAATATTTACAAGTAACAGTCACTATCAAAAAGATACCGGCATCAAAGTGAACAATTTGCGGACGACATTGTTTAATTGGCAATGAAAGAAAAGGAAATACTTCCCTTTTTTTGTTGGTCGTTGTTTAAAATGATCGTGAAGAAACAGTGGGAACTTTTAAAAGAAAGAAAGTCAGTATAACAAACGTATAAGACTCTACTATAAAAGAGTTAAAAGGTACAACTGGTTTGTCAGCTCGTTTCTTTCGTTCTTAAGAATAATATGACCTTGCTGACTTGTTTTTCCAGTAGTAAAAGTTAATTCAACTTGAAAATTTTTTCTCAACAAAAACACCGGATTTGTACATGCGGTTAACGTCATGTGTCCGACGGTATTTTGATGAGGAACAGCATCAGTTGCAGAATCATCGTGGTAACAACAAAAGAAACGAAAGCCGACTCGTTGTTGTGGAATTACAATTTGAATTAGCCGCGAAAGCCGAAGCTAATGATTCCTAAAGAGCAAAACATATTTTAAAACAAAATTGGATGAAATTTCGCTTCTTCGTTCCTTTACGCGTGATAAGAAACTACATGCTACTCTTTTTACATACCGCTTATAACGTATACCGTGAAAGGGAAGATTTTTCAAAGGCCAAATTATTTTTCTTTCGTACGGACCTTTTTATATTAGATTCTCCCAAAATCTTCGTTACCATTTGTCTCGGAAATGCGGTAACTTTTTAGGACATAATTACAATGTTCTCAGAATTTAGGTTTTATATGGAATGTGGAGAATTTTATTCCATTTGTAAATTAAATGGGGGAGGGGGGGATTTTATTTTTGTAGATTGATTCTCGAAGCCTTTTTTATCAATTTTTTTAAATTTTATTTCAAATGCGTATTTCGTAATTTTAATGCAAAGTTGTATTACCAAATTCCGGAGGAAATATTCATACCATACATTCTAGTATATGTTACCATACAAGTCTCACCGCGCGAGTCGCTAGTCGAGACATGAACCGGGATTAAAAAGTTCCGGCGGATACTCAAAGAGAGCAGCACAAGATAGGGCAAAAATGTTACGTGAAAAGAGGTCTACTTTCACATTTCGTGTCTCCCCACTCTTGGATCGAAAGGTAGTCACGCGTGGCACGCTCTATACGCGTGGATAAGCCTGAATCTGCTTCGTGAGATCTCGTGCACGGTCGGTTAAAAACGTGAGTCGTGCCTCCCACGTGTCCAACTCGAGTCAGTCGCACGTTTCATTCGTTCAAGTTATTCCCACATACGCATGCGTACTGCGCTTTTCATATGATTCGTTCACGCGCCAACGAATTATTTGCAATTCATTATGATTATCAACGGGAATAAAATACGACGAAGACTAAAGTAATTCGATTGCGCTTCTTTGTCAATCGATTCGAATCCAAATGAGGTCCTGCATCAATTTCGTAAATTCTAGCATCTTTTAACTGATGCAATTTTGATGTAAAAGATCGGAAAAAGTATGCGTCTTCTAGAAAATAGAGTGGTTTCGGGTCTAAGCGATAGTTTCTGCTTGATTATAATTAGCATTTTTAGTATCGTGCCCGTCCCTCTTAAGATTTACCGTGCGTATGGATATAGCTTCCGGGAGAATCGAGGCTTTTTATCATACTTTAAAAAGCAATTAAGAATCCACCCCCGTTGGAGCAAGAAACATCCTAAACCAGAAGCACTAATTGGACGGAGAATGCATATCCTATTAATTTCAGGTGTATATCGGATCCTTTTGACTAATGAGCTCTTGGTAGCTCGACCCTGCAGGGGAAAAGAAAAAAAAAGATACTTGCGAATGAAGGGCGCAAACCAGCTTTACACTTAACTTCAACGTAACTAACAACCGGTTCTTTTTTTGTTTATTTTACTTCCCTTTGTTTCTAGAGATCCGAGAAACTCGGATCAGACGTTTTTAGAATTTAAGAGGAAGGTGCAGGTGATTCTACATAAATTATCCGCACGAGCGCGAGCTTTCGTTATACGGAAAGGTCCTGCAGCTTTTTTTTTTCACCGTTTTCCCTGAAATTCACGAGACTCGTTGTCGAAGATGAGAATTTCTAGAAAAACGACGAGAGGAGGAGACGTTAATGAAAAATTTGCGTGCGCGAAAGGATACGCTTAAATATCAATTACCCGAGTATTAAGAATGCGTATATAAAAAAAAGGGAAGTTGAGGCATTTTGGGGTAGATAAGTATCGTGAAGTAAAGTAGTCCTTCGGAAAGTGTTTTGAGAGGACCATTAAAGAATTGGAATTAGTGCGATTAGGACACCCTATAAACAAGTAAAATGTAATTTTCAGACGGTATATCTAATCAATTTTAACTCTTCTTTTATACCTTCTTTATTATGAAAAAGAAAGGGAGGACGCTTTCAAGAGGGACTACATATATATAGTGAGCGAAAATTATGAAAGATAATAGTTCCGAGTTGGGTTCCAGACTGCCGCATCCACGAGTCGTTAAGGTCGTAAAAATGGGGCTAACGAGAAGTGATGCAGTTAAAGGTGTTCATCACTGAACTACTTGAGACGATATTTTGTATTTTGGAACCCAGAAGGGCGTAATGTTCGTTGTTGGAAGTAGGATTCTGCGTCCTTTTGGATGCTCACTGGCGATATAATTATGAAGATAGGGATGCTAGTGTAGATAAACGCAGCATCGACCGATTTTCTGATATGCTATTATAGCATTTAATATTCGACCACACAAGACGTTCCTTCTTCTTTGGAAGAAGCGAGGGATGCTCTTAGGCCTTCAACTTTTATGCTGCAGGAGATTAGGAAGAATTTTATATATAGTGGCTCATGTTTATAAAAACAAAAATAGCGTTTTCATAGAAAAAAAATTGCTACACGGAATACGGTGGAACCGTGAATCTAGCAACATGTAAAAAAATATTAACGTGAAGGATATTATTCATATTCTGAAAAATGGTGACAGAAGTAAACCCGTTTTTCTCTCACGCCTACGTGCATATCCTTGCATCATACCGTTATGGATCCAATTTGGAGTCGGATGGAAGTATCCTGACACAATGAATTGATATAAGACACTTAAGCCCTTCTACTTCTATGCTCCCGGTATATTACATTAATACAATATATGAGGAAATAGACAGTTAGCAGGTATATTCAAGGTACGATTCTTCAAAGTTCCGGAAAGGATCCTATTTTTTGTGATATTTTTTTAACACTTGTCCTTTGTCCGATATGGGAAATCCATTTATACCGAAGATTGTTAGAGCACCCCATAACGTTATGAGTTCGTCCCTTAGTTGAAGATACAATTTTTTTTCCGGGTTCCTTTGACGAATCAAAGAAATCCTGTTACGTAAAACGCAATACTGTTATGTGGGCAAAACAGGAAATCTCAAGATACACCTGTGATGGCAAAAAAATATCCCGTAAGGATCGGAAATGGACCTTTTTAATGCCCTTTCTAATTCAGATTTCAGGGAAACGGGAAGAACATTGCATATCGTGGCTGTGGGCAATACTCCCCTTTTGTAGGAAATTAACAAATTTGTGAAAAATAGAACCTTTTGTCTCTGAATTCGTTAAAGGAAACGTTGTATGTGAGTTAAAAAAAAAACTGGGTTAATGATGTTTCGGCGAAAACAACTAAACTTTAGTATCTCTTTGTAACAAACGACGCGTTTGTACGAAATAATGAAGATAACAGTTATAGGTTTCAGCGGAAAAAAAGGGAATGAAAGAACCATCCTTGTAATAACGAGTCTACGAGAGAAAGTCATTTCTGCAAAGTCCCGATGTTCCGAATCAGAAGTTGCGGAATCATTTTTTGGAAAAGTCATAAAAAGCCGATTTGATTTATGAAAGAAAATTTTAGGCCTGCCACAGCTGCGGTCACTCGTTCTACGAATTTATTTATCGTTCCACTTTTTTGCTCCCGTGTTATTCCTCGTAATTAATTTTTGAAAACTCTTGGTACTTTTTTCAAGTGAAGTTTGTGCCTTGAAAACAAAGAGATTTCATTTAAAAACAATTTTTCGAATTTGAATATTGAAAACTATTATCCGAAATTTTAACATGATGACGATATAGTTGCCAGTTTTAAGGGAAGATAAAAAGGGATGATAGAAATGATAATTCTTTGATAACGAATTACTTACTTTATATTATTTTTATGGGGAATTAAAATATTATTGTAGCTCGAGGCAGAAACCTGCATTTACCATCGAGACTCTAACGCCATCTCGGGACAAGTGTCTAAAACTATACGAGAGGTGCTAGTGTGCCGTTAGATCGGTAACAGATGGAGGAAACCAACTAACGGTACATTTTTCAGATTGGTAATGTAGGAACAGAAAATTTGAAGTTATCAAAGATTTGGATTTACTTTTGATTATTAAAAAAAATAAAATAGCGCATTGTATCAAATGGGGGGATTAAGTATGAATGTAAACTTGAATCTTATGACACATAAAATAACATTCTGATGCAGATTCACTCTGCAAATGTTGCAAACTTGCGAAAATTGCAAGAATTGGAATAAATATAATAGCTTCTATCGTATAATATGTTGATATGTGATGTTCAGACTTAATTATAATAGATTTTGACTCGCTAAATTTTGGAAACAATAAGAACTAAAATTTGGTATTTTTTACAACTTCTTAATTAAGTTAATTTTATTATATATTTTTTATTCGTGGTAAAAATAAGAATATTTCATATTAAGTAAGCACTAGAACTGCGACTTTCTTGATATTCCAATTACCTAAACAAAAGAAGGATAAAAGCATCTGTCAAAATGTAGGTACACATTTATAGGCATGCCTATAATAATGCATATATACACATATGTACCACACCGGACGTTATTAAATGAAAATTATTGTCCCCTTGTAAGAACTTTTTTAAACTCGGTTCCGGACAAAACTTATTACGACCCGTGTATACTCTCATTGCCAGGTGTTGAAGCATCCATGGGAATTATGCTGATAACTCATCGTTATTCTCACGATGGTCGAAACATGCGACATCTTTATAAAAACAAAATCGAAATTAATGATGATTGACTGCTTACTCGCATGAACGTAGTGAACATTAACATGTAGAAGCTTCTTATCATTATGCTCTTCTTTGCATTTCCACGAATATCTGTTTTATTTTTCCTCTCCGCTCCGGAAAATGGGGTAAAAATTAAAGTTTCAAAAATGGGGTTGCACAACTCATTTCTAGTATTTTAAGGAAAAATAGTGATTCGGTACCCCATTGTCTCCACAGAGTCCATGTATAGGTGTATACGCATAGGAATGAGGAGCGTTCTCATGGATCGCAAAGATAGTAGCGTATCAGACACATGTCGTTTTAAAACCCACCTGGAATTATTGTACCTTTATTTCTCATACTAAAATAACCCTCCATCATACAATGATACTAAAGAGAGTCAATTTCATTTTCATTCAACCCACATAATAGTAGTTACAATGCCGGCTACTATTTATCCTACAAATTAACCTAATACATCCTGTGTACTCTTGTTGGGACTCTTGTATTTTCTTGTTGAATTTTTATTCTCTTAAAAGTCACTTATGTAAAATATGTATACACCTCCTTTTCAATTTATATTAGCAACTTTTTCAATTAAAACTTTAGCTTCCATGCGAGGTTTGCCTACAGGTAGTAGGAGTTACCATTGCATATTAGAAATTACCTTAGGTTCCCTATTTTCGTTGCAACACGAATCTCAGGTAACCCTTAAATGTATAGAGTGGAAGTGTTACAGAAATATCCATACAGGACTTCATTTATGCAAAATGTATGTTAAGCAAGATGATAATTTTCCAATTATATCCTAGAAAAGAAACAAGGTCCTGTTCGGCTTCAGATGCAAATGCATGTCCTACTTAAACATCCTGTAGGACATTGCATAGCGGAATATTTAGCATAATCTATAACAAGCCTACTTTCCAGCTGCTATGTGTACAATGCCCATGTACCAACCAATACAGAAGTGAATAAGTATAACCTGTATCTTTGCAACGTTGACCTAATCTTCGAAGAAATGCTTCGTCACGATTGTTTCAGTCAAACAAATTTCAATTAATTTAAAAAAAAAAAATTAAGTGATTCGTAAATTCAAGTCCAGCAAATCACAGAGATTTCTAGTTTAATTTTTTTCCAAAGTACACACGTTAATGGTGAATGTAAAAAGGTGCAGAAAAACAGGAAGGGCAAAATACGAAAAAGCTTTCTTTTTTCTTCGCATATGTCCGTGACGTCACTAAACGACGTACACACGTACCTAAGTACATAGATCAGCTGGCATGTGACTTCAGTCTTTAGAGAAAGGAACGATATGAAAAGAAAGGATCTCGAATCCTCAGAATTACTCCCCTTTATAAGGGGTAGAAGATATGCGTGTAAGATCATGATTTTAGGGGAGAAGTATAAAAAAAGGTAGAAAATAAAAGAAAGGGAGAAAGAGAGAGAAATCGTTGCAATGTGTATAAGTATACATAGGTATGGAGACAAAAAGTGGTATTGCGTTTGGCACATGTATGTCGTAAGAAAAAAGGAAGGGCGAATGGCCCCTCACACGTGGGAAAATGGCACGCGTCTTTTCGAGACAAAATACGTATCTTTTCCTACATCTGGATCACATATTTTTCAGGTATTCATTAAGAATTTGCTCCCCATCTTACGTTTTGAGTATATTTGGAAATTCCTACGCGTGACTTTGCTATTGTCGTGGCTTTCATTGTCCTCGGGGAAAAGGATCATGGAAATAAGTAGAAGCATTTTTCTTTATATCTCATAGCAGTAGAGGTATAACGTTACGATAAATTTTATTGCTGCAAAAACGTTTACGTCGAACTATTTTGTTACAGTATGTTATGGTATATGATGAAATAATATATTTCATTTTCATAGTTACCATAAAAATTTCAATATGGTTCGATAAACCATTTCAAAATAATTTGAGACTTACAAAATTTATTATTTTTTAACTATACATTAAAATTTGTGAAATTTTAATGTATAGTTCGCGGATACATACTTGGCGTGGAGCCGCTAGGTGGCTACTGCACTCACAAAAGAGTTGCGCGAGTCGTTCTTGAAGTGACTGAAGTAGCTGAAGGTTGAATAGATTTTGGATATGACCTAGGTCGGTATTCCATGGAAGATGCATTGCATCAGACATTTCAATGGCTCCGGGAGTTTAACGTAGGAACGAAGATGAGATCTTCGGAGATTTTATTCCATATCCGTATGCATACTTGAGAAATTCGTTAAGATAAAAAAAATGTTTCAGTCCTGTGATCCAGAGTGCAAGGAGCATAACCAGATAGCAGCTGCGCTTGTACCTCTACGTATATATCCTCAACAGGAGAAAAATCGATTAAAGATTTCAATAGATCTTATGTAGGGGCAGGTGACGTTGGTCGCGTGCCAAAGCTTCTCCCCTTCTATACACATAATAGTATATAGTGGAGACTTGTAAGAAAGGCATCTTACGTAAGGCATTGTGTCTTGTGCTCCCTTCTTTTACTCACACTGTTGCGGTCCCTTTAATATTCAAAATTATAGAGGCACAAACCCCATCCATGCTTCCGTCAAGGAATTTTGCTTCCGTCAAGTATAGAAAAATTCAAATCCGTAGTTAGTAGTTTCGCATTTTTGAGTTTCAAGTGTTACACTTTTTTATCTGCTGACTATTACCCAAATTTGTGACTTTGAAAAGAAATTTCTTGTTATCTTGGAATTGGCAGGATTGAAGGGGTTGCTATGTAACATAAAAAAAATTATAAATGTTGAAGCTAGAATTTCGAAAATTATATTGTTGTCGATAAATAAATAATAATAGTGGCCCCTAATTTTTCTAGGATTTGTGACAAAGAAAATTTTCAGAAAGTGAACCACAAATTTGAAACCTAAACAGGAGTCAATATTCCCACGATCTGAAATTGCAGTTGTTTTCTAGCGAACAATACACAACATCTTTTGAATAATGAAACTCCTTTAGAAAAATTGCAGAAATCGATAAATATTCGGATCCAGCTGCTTCTGAAAAATCAATAAGCAGGTGACGTCGGGCACGTGCCTGACATTTTCCCATAAGACGACGCCAAGACCCCCCCTAAACGTAAGATATGGAAGGTAAGAAAGGAACCGAGCCCTACGTATGTGCAAAAAAGATTATTGTCTGCTCTGTTACCCCAGAGTTTTAAGCGTGAACCAAGCCTGTTGGACATTAAAACAGCTGATGTGGCGGACAAAGTACCCTCTTGATCCAAATTTTACGCAATATTCTGTAATACGTTCTTACCTATAAAGAAATGTATTCGTTTTTATTTTTATATTGCGAAAATGCGGTAGGTATTCAAATATCTGACAAAAATGTCTTAAAAAAACAACGTAATTTTTTTTTTGTTGAGAAAATAAGTAAGTCAACGGGTATGTTAATTATTTCTGGTTAAATTCATAAGTTTGTACTTTTATAAGAAAAATTATGCAAGCAAGAGATATCGAACTAGAGTCAGTTTTCTCTTTTTTTCCAGATTCATCGATAATTGTAAATTACTCGAATTCCATCCTTTCGGAATCCTTTCGATTCCGTAATGGCATTATTTGACCTCCTACTTTGCAAGGCGTACCTTAAAATGCGGTAAACCTCAAAAGCAGCGGAATATTCGTTGTTGCAAAAACTTTCTCACACCTTTCCTCCATTTACTTATTATCGGCATTGTTATCCGGTTTTTCTAAGAGTACGAACTTGTTGTTCAGGCTGAGAAACGTGTACTTATGCTACTATTATGTCATCCGACTTTCAATCTTGCAGTAGAAATTACCATAAAGCTAAAATGTAATGGATTGCAGTAATTGCTTCTAAACACGTTGGTGTTACCGGCAAACTTGTCTATCCTAGTTCGAATAACTAGGGCAAAATGTAAATTTTCCTACGGATGCGGCGGCTTGTACCAGCTGACATCCATTTTTGATTTTCAATGCGGTAACCGTATTTATGCAGTTGCTGAAATTTCACCGAAAAACTACGTCCTCGAGTCAGTCATCCATTGTTGAATTTCAAAAATTCCTGATGCGGAGAACAAAAGTGTGGTTTGGGGTCACCCAGCGACCCGATAATAAGGTCATTCGTACTCATACGAATCCAGCGACGGGACCATTTGGGGCCTTATGATAATGCCGAAGGTAGAAGTAAGTCCCTCTTTTAGTCACCCAGTATTGGGAACATGCAGTTTGGTTACCGAGAACATACGAAGAGGTGAACGAAGACGCCCGAGACGATTGGTGGGAACGTATAGCACACAGTGTTCTCACCAACTAAAGCACCTCTTGCTTGCAAGTTGAAGCTAGAAGAAGGCTCTCCATAAAGCAAATGCGAAGCTATGCAAGGTGGCTCGAGCTGATGTTGCTGCTGCTGCTGCTGCTACCAGCTTCTGCTACTCTTCAGCTCGGCAGCTTTGTTTTGCCCCTTCTTCTGATATAACCTGCAAAAATTAGAACCAAGCTGCCGGACGTAAGCGGAAATCCCTCAGTCTCGGCATCCCTTGAATTCGTATTTCCTGGAGCAGCTAGCTATCGCTTCCACACTGACCCAAAAAGAAATTACTAGCTTGCAAATTTTGTTCTACAATAATAGTAAATTGTATAAATTATTTATAGTTTCCATGGATACTAAAAAAAATTGTACAGGAATCGGTTAAAATTATTTCCACCGAAAGTGTCAAAAGACACTTTTTGGAATTTGAGTTTAGAATTATTTTCAAGATTTAATTCAATCTTTTTTCGAAATCCACAAACGGGAGGTGCTTAGTAGAGCAATTATGCGCCTGTAAAAAATTTGGAATCAATTAAGAAAATATATTTCAATTATAATTCTGTTTTTCGTTTTGGATTTTTGATTGGGTATAATTAGCGCGGTAGAATTCGTGTTCAAAAAATATATTATGTCTGTTTTCAATCAAGTTGAGTAACTTTTGTCGTGAAAGGATGATAGTAAAAAGAGCGATATTGTTCGAACAAGTCATAACAGGCTTTGGATTGATTCACTCTTGTTCTGATTCATTTTTTGCAAAGGTTCTCTTCTTTGCGCCACGCGACTTCTTATTATAGTTCTTCCATTCTTCATCCCTTGATATAAAAGGCACACAGTCTTCCAGCCACGCGCATTATATTATTGTCATATGTTTCCTAAAAGAATCTCTATTCCATGGAAAGTAACGAGCTACTATTTACTCGCACACGTCAACATTTGTATTTTCAATACGTACGTGTTTGCAAAAACATAAAAGGACGTGGCTCTTGAAAAAAAAAGAAAAATATTTTGTCAATCTTTCCTCTTAATATAAGATTTCACTTACAATCAAAAGGAAGCTCTTAAAAAAAAACCCCTTCGAAGCCTATACTATTTTTCTTTACTTGGAATAAAAGCAAATTAATTATTTCTTTTTTTGTTATCCCTAAAAAGTCACAGTTTAGGATACACTGTAATAAAGTTCCTCCTAAGGATGTATCTAAACGAAGGGATACATGTGAAGTTTGTTTTCAAGAATCCCTTCAATCCTTCCCCGAAAAACTCAGTCGTCTCTGGAAGTCACGTTTCGGATCTTTTATGGTGTTTTCGTAACCAGCTATCGTAAAGGAAGTTGGTATTGCCTGTACGTATTAGCAATAAATTTTATTAAGCAAAGCATTAAACCATTTTTTTGGTTCTCGGGACAAACAGACATTGAGGAAACAAAGAAAGACTGAGAAAACAATTTTTTTTTCTCCGATCGGATGGGGATTCCTGTACCTACCTACGTAAAAAAATCAAAACTTAAGAGTATATAGTTCGAAGTTTTTGTCCCACGCGTTTCATTCCAGGCAAATGAAGACTAAACAGATCATGTTTCTTAAAGATGAATCGCCGAAGATATTTAACGGACTCGTAGACAGACAGCTCCTTAACGCCAATCTTCATTGAATTAACGGGATACTTTGAACCTCGCGTTGTTTAGATACAATATTATCCTTTGAACCGCGCGTTAAAAATATTGGATTACAAGCTTCCATAGAATACTTTTCGTCGAGTTTTGTTCTTTGTCTTCTCCGATACTTGTAGCACTCATTTGCTGCCACGAACGTGATATAAGGGAATATAATTTGCCGATGTCTCTTTGCTCGTAAAATAAACACAGTAGCGACGAAGAATACGGAGAGTCATTTCGAAATTTATTCCCACAGAAAAAGTATATTCCCACTTCCGACCTCCCACGAAATACAGAAGAACCCTTGAGGAGTTTGAAAACTTTAACCTTTTTTATGCAAATAACCTGAAACCTTTACCTGAGAATATAAAATTGGAAGTGTAAACTATAAAGTAGAATCGTCATAAAAGAATTTTCTATGCCTTTTGCCTCTTCAATAAAATGTCAAAAACTGAGTCTGCCGCGAGTCTTTCGTGTGTCAGCCACGCGCACTGTCATAGCGGTCAGGCAGAAGTTCCGTATAATAGATGCACGGGAAGGTATGGGACTATACAACAACTTGTTTCTTCTTTCCCTTTTTCCCCCTTCGGTGCCCTTTCTACACTTTTTTCCTTCCCTTTCCTCTTTTTTTTCGTCATTTCTGTGCGTGTCATTATATGAACTTATAGGTGAATTCTCCATAGAGCGCTAAGGAGCAGTAATCGGGGTAAAAAGGGGTTGAAACTAACTAACGCGAATTGCAGAAACGTGGGAACTAATGCCAGGTGATGCTACGAGGGACTGTGTATGTATTTTCCACGAGCATCTGTGTGTGCGTGTACCTTTTCCGTGCTGGAAACTTCGCAAGGCTTTTCAAGACCGATACGTACGCACGAGAAGGGATGGGTTCAAGTGTAGGGTTGTATATGTCTTTATTAAGCATTGTTTCTAAATTTACGGTATGTTTAGACTGGAGACAACGAGCCAATAAATTTTCACACTTTGAATAGGCCCCAATTGACAGTTGTTCCAAGAACCATTTTGTTTTTTAACTTTTTTTACTTAGTTTTTTTATAACTAATTATTATTTAGCAAGAAAAATTGAACCGCGATAATTTTTTATATAGAGTTTCTCCTCAATAGCAGATATTAGGGATATCAGAAGTTTGAAAGCCAGATATTTCCAAAAATGAATGTTTTTCGAATTTTGAAGGCAGCATTTGTGATTCGCTTCCTTGTGATACGACCGGAAGGATATCGAGGAATTCTTTGAAACGTTATTAAAAAATATACTTCCACGATTCTACCTGAGTATATTCAAAGTGAAGCTTTTGCCATTGTACCTATTTTTCCTTACGTGTGTCCAGCACACGACCCAATTCCCAGCAGAACGTGTACTGGATAAAGTTATATACCATAAAGAGTCCCAAGAGCACTGTAATATAAAGCCCGCTGACCCAATTCTATTCTCTGTCAGTTTACGACAAAGAATTAGGATGCGTCAATCTAGAAAGTATATACATTCGCTTTCATTCAAAAATCAAAGTTGTTATTCCTTCCTTTCATTTCTTTTTGAATATACGATTCTTGTATTGTTTTTATTGCAGCAATATTGTAGTAATATATAATGTATTTTTGCTCAGGTAGTGCTAATTTCCTTCTAAAGCCCAGTTTTATACCAGAACTGTAAGTGAGGGAGGGAAAGATTCTTGGTATGTATGTAAAATTAATTTTCGCTCTAGGGGCACGAATTTCGATATTTTTATATTCGGACCTTTATTTTACTGCCAATTGAAAATAATGTCTTTCACTATAAATCATTAGTTGATTTTTAATATTTTAATATTCCACGTTCAATCCTATAAATTGATCAAATCCTGAAAATTCGGATTCTTAACCTTTTATAAATAATTATTTCCTTGTTTCCTTGTGACAGTGTCAAATTTAGTTAACAGCCATGTGGAGCATTGACAAAAATCATTTCGTATTGAAACATACATATTTTTTGGAAACCATGCGCTGTTTTCAAACCCCGCCATAAACATGCGTGCACACAGAACATGCGGCATGTGCATCACGCATCGAATGAGGGAGTTATTTTTTTAATAGACTCCCACGGAAACTCGAAATGGTTAGGTTCATTGTATTTGTATACTATATATATATATATTTATAAAGTAATTTTCCCTTAACTCCTGTCGCGCTTTTCCAGGGGTCACGTTTTACAAAAACTACCCCCCGTATTTCGTCAAATGAAACGCATCAAACTATGCATCTTTCCTCCTGTATCTAAAAGTACACTTATTTTGCAATGAATTACTTTTTAATATATACTCTTAAATTTTTGGAAATTAAAAAAAAATTGATTTTCAACAACAATTGAAATTTCGAAGAAGAAAAAAAATTGCAAATCACCCTTGCTACCTATGCCACTCTATGCAAAAATTTTCTCACCATCGGTAAATGCAACTCTCGCACATTAAAATTGACTACAATCGCGTATGAAAATTTACGCAAACTGCGATTCTGCATCCCCTCGTTCCTTTTTTCTCCATGGCGCCTGAGATTATAATCTTTGGCAAGCTTCCCGTGGGAAGCGGAAAGAAAGTTTTCATTTTTTAGCCTATTTATGAACATATTTCCTTCCTGATGTTAAAGATGTTCCAACAGACCCCGTTTTGGTTTTAGTTTAAATACATATATAATATACCAAGGGTCTCTCTCTCTGCGTGGGTGCGTGAAGGAACTGCAGGTGTATATATGTTCCGGTCCTAAAAAAACTGTTAGGAACCCGCTTAAAGAAGAAGGCGTTCCAAATTTAGATCCTTCCACTTTTTTTCTCCTTTCTTTGTATGTATGCACGTATATACTTGTAGAAACTTCTCATTAAGATCGGAGTGGTGGTTTTGGTTTGTGGTCAAGCATATAATGCCAGTATAGCTCGAATACTTATACTTATAACCATCGTTCTTCAAATTCTCAGCCTTCTTGGGTTAATGAGAAGGTCGCGACATCTGACCGGACGTCTTCCGTTATGACAGCTAAGCGTCTGTATGCATTTGAAGGAAATTACAAGTCCTGGTGGGAAAAAAAATATACAGAACCGTACCACCCGGGGATTTAACAGAAAACGGGGAAGATAAAAATGGATATCTAATTTCAGAAGTTTTATCGTCGAGTAAACAAACATTTTTCAAGACGCTTTGTTAAATAATTCTTCGAGATTTGGATTTCCAGTTTCCAAGCTCTGTATCTTTCGACTTCGCTGAAAGTTATAAATTTACGACGGATAAAGAATCCCCGAAGGCTTCGGAATTCTGTCAAATAGAATCTAGACGGAAGAAAAAGACAAATTTTTTTTTAATCGGGGAAAGGGTGACGAGAAAAATTGAAGCGAGGTGTAATAAAGTGATGAGATGAGCGTAAGATTAATCCAAGGGCAGGAAGGTGGTAAATTTGAAACAAGTACCTACGAAATTGCTGTATCTAGTTCGTTATAATCTCGAAGGTTACAGATGCAAGGAGCAGTAGTTAGACGAGAGTCCTTGTAGGTATTATAATATGAACGTACACTTTTACGCGACTGAACCCTCTTCTTGTACATTTCAGAGGGATTTCATCTACGCAATAATATACCAGCCTCAGGGACAAAGCTGTACTTTAACGTAGGATATTACGTATTTACAGATGGTACGCATAGAAGGTACCCCAAATAAAACCATAAAGGGACATAGTTATAAACGCTCGAAAATTTTGTTCAGGAACATAACGGAATTGTCTTACAATGTTTCCGAGCGAGCAGCAGTAAGTTGCTTTTGCGCGATTACAGTATCTCGAGCATCCACCGACAGCGACCTCTAACAGTCCTGCGGTAACTTAAATTTCAGTCTCAGCTGGAGCACTATTTTTTTCTCCAGAATTGTGATAAGAAAAAAGAGGAATCGATCGGAAAATTGAGAAATTCAAAATATTCAGGAAAAAACAACAACAAAAACCAGAGTCACTTTTAATTAACAGGAGAAGTTTGTCAGTTTTCTAACGTAACGTGTCTAAATTTGACTTTTATGGGCCAGCTGTGAAATTATCAAGCTTGATTTCAATCTTTTCTGTGCGTAATTTGGTTTTAAAAGAGAATAAATCACATTGATATATATCTTTTATAACAAAAACGGCGAGAGTTCTATGTATTCACATGGAGAAAGAATCTCGAGTGGTCGGTATACACAGTAGTACTTCATTTCATTTTTCGAAGCCTTTGTTGTAAGCCATATAAAAGAGTAAGAATATACGTAAATACGCATGATAGAAATTGAAATAGCCGTTGTAGTGGCAGAAGTGAACAAAAATCACAAGCGACTTCTATAATTCTATATCGATTCAATAGCTGCATTTTTAATATACAAGTAGATCTCAGAATTGCTTTTAAATTACGTTATACGAAATTTGATTTTAAGATATGTTGTTGTACATATGATGCTTATTTGTATTGCGAAAAATTCTCAATTTCACATTCTTTTACGTACTTTAGATTCACGTCCATCTGCTTTTTTTTATTCAACTGCACGTGCGCTTTTTAGACATAATTATTATGCGGGGAACCGATGAATTTTGCTTTAGTGTGAGTAGCTTTTTTTTGCCAATACCGATGGAACTATTTCGATAGGAGAGCAAACAAAAATTATTATAAATCACAAAATCTCCCGGTAAAATATCTGCCAATAAAGGGTGTTAAATCCTTTCCCGAGTGCAGCGGAACCTTTGGTCCCCAAATAGCCTTCGTTGTAGGTAATAATTGCGAAATAATGAAAAGTCTGAAGAAGGAGGAGTACAGGCAAAGAATATTGCCATCATCTCCTTCCCTTTTTCCTTCCTCTCAGGTCTAAATACTTCAGAATGTATATACCTAAAGGTTTTCCGATGCAATAATTGCAAACCATAAAAGTTTATCCGTTTATTGCGGCCACCATTACCTTTCAAAATGAACTGTAACTGATTTTCACAACACCAATGAACGTGACGGATCGTTAGCTGTCACTTCAACTTCGGCGTGTACCGACGACCAAACTCGAAAGGGCGTAACTCGTACACTGCAGAAAAGAACTTGGGTCTTTTTAAATTTTTAAATTTATTCGTATAAAACGAGACGACGAAACTAAGTAAAGTAACTAAACGCCTACCTAAAATTTCCCGGTACGTTTAAACCGTAAATAGTGTATCGTAAATGCGTAGAGCTAACAAGTAAATTTGCCTTTCATAGAAATATATATTTTTTTATAGCTTTATATATTTATTAACACGTTTTATTATGGTTTTTATAACACTCTAAACTTACCGTAAGCGTGCCAAGAACCAATCGGCTAAAAGTTCCTAGATTGTTAGTGACAGTTGATTTTTCTCTGAATTTGCAACTTATTTTCAAATTTTTCATTATCCATCCTCGAAAAATCGAGAGAATATGAAAGAATTTGGTTCCAAAAGTGAAAATTTTAATTTTTCGATATTTTGAAACGCTCGAATCAGATATCGATAAATAAATACATAAAATAAGGTAATAATTTTTTTTTTCAATAAAGTCATTTCTAAGTAAAGAACAGCGGGTCAAACTTGCTAGTTTCCCGTATTTGTGTGAGTGTGTATAACATACGGACGGATGGGCGCATGAGAGTGAATTCCCATGGTGAAGTTCTACCACGTCACTTTCGCATGCATTCGTGCATACCATAATGCAGACCTGCATCGGATCGTATAGCCGCATGCCAGCCACACTTATGACGCACGTTTGTACACTTTGTATATACGTGTCTGCGTTGTACGGTCTTATATATATACATACATACTGTTAAATATTATGAGGGTGTTGTATATTTTTTTATGTTTATCTTTGCTTCTTATATCAGATGATTTCAACGTTTCTCCTGGTTTTGTGTTGCACTGCTCGATTAAAAACGCATGTTTACATATAAATGAGCGATTTTCGATGCAAGAGAAGACAATTTTTAAGATTTGTTGTTTGAACAAAAAGCCAATAAGGAAGTACGCACGGGAACCAAACAAATCGGTATCAGCAGAGTCATTTGTTTTCTTATAAATATAAAGAAATCACGCTCGTCATATGTGTCGCCATTGTCTCCAAAGATTTCCACAATGTGACCGTCATTTTCGTAATCAGCTGAAAAAATTCACCGGACGATATATTTTTCAAAGAAAATTCACAATTACTCCAAGTTATCGTTTTATTTTTAATACTTTTTATTTTCGTTTCATTAAAAAATTCGCAAATCGTTATTATTATTATTATTATTATTATTTTTATTATTATTATTTTGGCTTGGAAGTGCCTATTACCCTAATTGTTAAAAAAACTCAAAATATAAATGAAAAATGAGTTTTCAGATCAAATGTCGAAGATATAAAATAATTTTGAAAAATAAAAAAAATGATTAAATGAATCGAATGATAATTGGCGGGGATGTAGCCAATAGGAAACGTGGTTCGGAAATTCCCACACGTTAACATCAGCAACAGGTCTAAGTTAAAAGAGGGTCTGGATATAAAGTAAAGTTCTCCCCTCTGTCGTAATGTGGAAATATAAAAGTTCAAGACCATGGAATCCCACCACTCTCCAGCAAATTTTACCCCCACTAGAGGTACGGAGTAACGTTACGGATGCATCGGCATGCGGTCTTCGAAAACGAAAACGTCAAACAGTTACCAGTAGATCCTCATTCCTAAACGGGACGTCACCAAACATCCCTTGACCCGGGTTTACGTCCTACCCTTAAACCGAACTTGCATATTTGGAAATACGATTGAAGGATTGCACGATTTGTAACTTGTCACTGGATTTTAAACACAACTATTAACAATTATAATGAAAGTGATGTTTTTGAGTTAACGCTCGTCAACTTTTTGCGGTAGCATCGACCGGCTTGACAAAGTGTGATTTACGATTGAAAAAATCGAATGGGACATTGGATGTTGGAAACGGTGTGTTACAAGAAAGTGTTATAATTGTTCTGGAGTGTTTCGATATATCTGTGGCAAATGGTGGATTACTATACTTGCAAAATGTCTGGAAGCGAGGAGGAATTCGAATCCCACAATCAGACCGGATTGAGCAAAGCTGAATTAAGAAGGGTAATATACTTACAATTAAATATTTTTTTTTCTTTGACATTAGGATGCATTTTCCTCTCGCTGGTGTTACATAGAAATTTGACTTTCTAGAAAAATCGAGTGAGAGGGAAATTCATCAATGGCCTTCAAAGAGTTAATCCCGAAGTTCAGAATCTCGTAGTCGAGATCTTTTTTTTTTATCAGTACCGAGGAGAAGCTTTGACGTGCCATTATAGCTTATCTATTTTTTCTTGGTATCGTATTTGGGTGATGTGGATGAAGACTATAAAATATGTTTCTCTCCTTTCAGAGTAACAAGCCGATTATGGAGAAGAGAAGACGCGCACGGATAAATCAATGTCTCGATGACTTGAAAAGTTTGATACTCGAAGCTACAAAGAAGGATGTAAGTTTCGATACTGCCTCATTATATGTATAACGGCAGTATTATTAGATAATACGAAGAAAGAAAAGAAATTCGTCATAGCAGAAAGAATTGACTAAGCCCCTTACACTGGGATACCATTAGGAGAGTACAGAAATGGTACCAATTATTTTGGTGGATCCAGGAAAGAGCTTGCGCTTGAAGCAAACGATATCTAGTGCAGATGCACCGATCCAAAGCCTAATTCATACAACGCGGCTGAAAGTGTTACAAACAAGCGTAAATGTATCCATTCATTATTTACACGCGCCACGTGTTGCTGCACGCGCGATTTCAGTACCCGCTTCTTGTTTTAACACACGTTGCAATAACACGTGTCTGGAGAAATTGAAAACCATATACACAAATTTATCACAAAAACGTAATGGCACAATTTTTAGATAAGAACTTTTTTGCACGTAGAGAAACGAGATTTTTCTCTGATACGTAAATTTAAAAAAAATAATAACAATAGTATAAGGTGTAATCGATTTATTTGAAAGAAAAAAAAAATGGTAACATTATAGTATCAAATTTCTATTAACTACGGGATTGAAAATCTACAAAATTAATTGGAGAAGAAAAAAAGAAAAAATTAACCTATTATTGAAAGCTGAAGCTTAATAATCCTTCCGGAGGATAAAAACACTTGAAAGAGACAAAAAAAGTCTTCATCCGTTTTTTACAAAAGATCCAAAACGAAATGAAGGGAAATGTTTGATCAAGGAATCCGTTTGATTTTTTTGTAGCCCCATAGCCAAAGAGATTCATTCGTGAGCATTTGTTTTAGGCATCCATAGTGAAACGATGGGTTTTGTTTTAGTGTTTTAAATGCCATAGCGTGGGAACGGCTGACACGATCTTCTGTATACTTTATCCTTCGGTAAAGATTCGACAATGCGGTATGCATGTCGGCTGCTAAGAGTCAAAAGGACGCGCAATCTGTATTCTCGCATATTGGATTTACGTTCTTTTGACTCTCGAGGTGGGAAACCACATCAGGAGACCGCATATTAGGTGTTTTTCGGTAACTTTTTTAAAGAGAAGGATTTATTAATTTTTTTATAACCCTGCGAATACTTTATAAATCCTTTAAGGGGCACTTTTTATTTTTTTTTAAATCCATTTGGGACAGAAGTCCCCGAGACAATAACCGTTTCCTGTGACAGGTCTTTGCCCGAATTCCCAGTTACGTTACGATCATGAATGTTTATAAAAAATGTGTCAGTTTTTAGTTTTTGGGAGCTTTTTTTAATAAAAAAATATACTTTGCATAAATAGGAAGTAAATATATGTAAGTTTTGACCGCGATTGGTCAATTAATTTTTATTACAGTACAACAAAATTGGTTTCTCAAAAGCTTCAAAAAATGTTATTAAAAACAATCTAAGAAAAGTTTGGGCAAAAGTCTCCTATTTCGACCATCATCTACTTCACCACTTCCAACGCATTAATGAGGTCATGCCGGTAATCTTACTCGTTAAACACAATCCCGAACTCCCGTAGGAGCGTAATTCGATCCGGGAAGATTGATTCCTTAGACAATATAGGTATAATAAAAAAAAAGTATATACTATAGGGGGAGAAGTGAATGTATAACAAGACTGCTGCCATATTTAAGCTCCCACCGTTCTTTTTCCAACTTGTCCAGATGACTTCCGCTACCTGCTTCTCCAGTATGTCCATCCGTTCTTTGCTCCTTGTTCTTGCTTTTCTTCGTCTTCTGCTTCTTCCTCCTCTTCTCAAGTCTATATATACGTAACGCCCCCCGCGTTCGTGGGAACCTCGAAATAATTATTAAAAAACTCATCTCAGGTTGCATCGTTCTTTGTTGACCGTATCATCTTTAAGAATCCACGAAGCAAAGAAGCTCTGGAAAAGGGGAACATACCGCTTTAGTTTTGTTGCTTTTAGCAGGTGCCACTTCTTCTCTCCTCTTCTGGCCCTTTCCCTCACTCTTAGGTGTCGAATTCTCTACGGGAAAATCAATTTCCACCTAAGTCTCTCTTCTCCCTTTATCTTTCTTCGCCATCTTCCCTGGTTCTTTTGAACCCGCGTTATCTCGCATATTTTATCGTGGGATTTGTTAATCGATATGTTTACACATTAGCATCAGATAATATGGAAATTGTCGAAATGAAAGAAACAACTTTTGCCGGTCTGCTATTATTTAGGCCCCTCAGGATTTTAGTCCGTCGCATTTTATTGTCCACACATGTTATACGTAACGTATAATAATCTCTCTTTCGGTCGGGTTTGAAAATTGAAAAAAATGGAGAAGAAGATTTTGACTCCCACGCCCTATTGTTAAGTCGATCCACTAAATTTACCATAAAAGTGTGGAAGAACGAATACGTTGAAAGTAGCTTAAGAGCAGAGGATAGGGTAGGAAAGGATACCCATATTACGGTCAGAGTGCTTTTCACAATAGTTTTGAAAAGTGATGCTGAATCACTATTGAGTTATTGGTAACTAAAGGGCTGGGAACCGGAGAAAGAAGAGCCGCGAAAAAAAGGATCCAGTTTTGTGGAGAAAAAGTATTTTCTGAAGATGCTCTCTTTCTTTCGAATTTAACGGAGTTCCCACGATGAATCTATGCTTTCATTCGAGTGAACGGAATTATCCCTTACGATCCGTCATTCTCGGATTAAGTAGCATTTCAATATCACTAGCTTCAACCTTATGCAACCGAATGAGAAAGTGATAACCCACGAACTTGGTTAATACTTCTCTTAATCCAAAAAAAGTAGGAAATCGGATTAAACTTGTATTTCTTTTTTCTTAAAAAATTACTTACAATTTTTATTTCAAAGCAATCGCAATTCTTGATAATAAAATATTGGGAAAATCCAATTAAAAAAAATTCATGCTAAGATTGATAGATGGAATTAATTGAAAAATAAGAAACGAGTTATGAGGGAGAGAGAGAGAGAGGATTGATCCACGTAAAATGAGATGTCGTGAATGCGATCTAGTTTGGCACAAGCAATGTACGCAGTCAGGTCTGAGGAGTTATTATATTGCGACAGCTTGCGACTAAACGCAATTGCACATTGCAAAATAAATTAGCATAAATTCTTCCTTCACTTTTCGTACCCAGAAGCATTGCCAGAGGCAGGAATTTCATTCAACTCACAAATTGCTAATTTCAGACACTCTCGTAAATGATTCCTCGGCATTGAATGATGCTTTTAAAATCTTTCGCAATTCTTACTGCTACGACGATTAAATCTTAGTTTTCCGTTAACACCCAACTAATAATCACTTTTACACTTTAGCCCACCAGACACTCCAAATTGGAGAAGGCGGATATTCTGGAAATGACCGTGAAACATTTGCAAACGGTGCAGCGACAACAATTGGGCACTGCAATCGCTACGGATCCGGCAGTCCTGACGAAATTTCGAAATGGCTTCTCCGAATGCGCGACAGAGGTGTCTCGCTACGTCAGTCATTTGGAAAACGTTGATCCCGTCGTGAAGCAAAGATTGGTCTCGCATCTAACCAACTGCGTGACAAACTTGCAACAAATGGCGCCATTTTACAGCCATTACGTGCCATACATGCCGGAGAGATTGTACCCGGAGGTCAAAGTTGGTTTCCAAAGCGATTACCAAACCGGCGACGAGAACAACAACGGCAGTGCGAGGATACAGATTCCAAGTGGGGTCCAATTGATCCCAAGTCGACTACCCACGGGAGAGTTGGCGTTACTCGTCCCACAATCCGCTGGGATTTCCGCGAACTTCCCGTTCTTCCCGGCACCACCTGCAGCTTCTACCCCCGAATCGGCGTCAAGAATCGGGCAAAGCTCGGCTTTCACGGCTGTTCACAGGTCGCACAGTCCGCTTTTGAGCCCTTCGACGTCAACTTCCAGCTACGGCGAGGACACCAACCATCAGCCGGAACATTACCCGCAATCGCACTCTCCTCAACAACACAAACGGTTCAAAGTTCCCGAACAGAGCTCAGCCTTGTCGACTTCGTCATCCTCAAAAAGTTTCTCGTCGTCTCCGGAAACGCAGAAATCGCAGATCAGTTCCAGCAGCGATCGCAAGTCTCCGGTTCCGGTTTTCGTCGAACCAAGAGCCGAATTTCATTTATCCGGCAGGAGGGAATCTTTGACGAACGACAATCAAGAATTCGTGAATGGAAACTCTCCCTTGAGACAGCCTCTTTCCGTGATCACCGATAAGACGTATAACAGGGCATCGATTTACCCGAGGAAAGAAAATCTTAAGAGACATCATTCGGATGGACTATTGACTATTTCAGATAAGAGGCCGAGGTTGAATGAAGCCTCCAGTTCCACAACGTCTTCATCGAATAATAATTTTTTGAAAAGCAAAGACGACCATGTTTCTAATGAAGATCTTTCCATCAGGAGTGGCAATGGCAATGCGAAAAATGGACACAGCAATGTGGGTCCTTCCGCAGGACCTTCGGGGTTAAATGGTGACATGTGGAGGCCGTGGTAGGAAAAAGTGTGTACTCCGAAAATGTGTTTCTTGAAAAAGTAGGAATTGCGATGCACTAATGGTCTCTCTATTTATAAAGAAATTGCTAATGATCACTGCTTGTACCACGTATAACAAGCAATCCACCGGTAATTTAGGTACTTGCATACATACATTTTTTTATGTATTTCTAGTAACGTTTAGGACAGCTGTACAATTTTTTTCTATTATTTCTTAATTTATTGCGAGTCTTAGGATAAAAAAAACACTCATTTTCATACGCGTCTCAGTTTCTGCTGGAACTTGAAGTAGGATTTAGAACAACATGCAGTTATTTTTATAAATATGTAATTGATGATTGTTTTTGTTAGATTTATACCCAATTCAAAATTAAGTTGTTTGTTCAGTAATTTTTGGTTATTATTACGAGGACATTATGATGATCTTACCGTTTTTTTATTATTTTTTGTTTTGTATCCTCTAAAAAATTAGAATTTGTTTTGTTTTACAGAATGGGAAAAGTACGAAAAGAATTATAATTGTGAAGGTAAAAATCATTGTTTTCTTGAATAATTGATAGGTTTTTTTATTTTTTCCATAACTGCTTTAATTGAGGCTAAGAAAATAATTTGAAATTTATTGACAAAAAAAATTATGTTTAGTAGAAGTACGTGGGTTTAAGTTGTGAAAATTGGATTGTTTTTTTGAACTGTATTTAGCCTTTTAAATTGTAAATAGTTTTTGTAAATATGTTTTTTCGCGTCTGAATGTTATCCGATAGCGCTTAAGAACCTTACAAAAATAAGTAAATAATAAGTACAATAATTCTCGAAACAAATGATAGCAGATACAGCAAGTTCTGCACGGCGAACGTATTAGTATTAAAAGTTTGTGATAAATCCTAAATCTTTGAAAAGAAAATAAAAACTAATTTAATAATTCGATCTGCATTTTTCTTTCTATTTATTTTTCAACCTTTTAGAACCTTCGATCTGGAGTATAAGTAATAGAACCTTTTTAATTTTCCCTTGAACCGACAATTAATAAAAAAGGGAATTATTCGTACCGACGTATGGTAAATCAGAATTTCTCCATTTTTAAAGATACCTACTGAAAGTAAAAACGAAACACGAAGGGTGGATCTTGAATAACAAAAAAGACCATAAACAATTTTTTCAATTACGGGATAATTAAATTAATGCACCAGAATACATTCCATCCAGATTTTTTTTGTATTAGAAACTCGTTGGAATAATTTTTTTTAACGAGATTCTCGCGAATACAGAAATATTCACAAAAAAATTACCGGTTTCCAAAAACGTAGAAATTTTCAATACCAATAAACTCGACACTGTTGAACGAAGGGTAAAAAAGATTTGGAATCGACAGGCAGTGCCACCTATGAAGACCGTACAGAATGCTCTCGAACTTTCTTTTTCTAAAGTTAGCGCATGTTCCGAGAGATGGCAGTTCCGAATGAAGGGGGACGGAGGTTTTCAGGGAGAAAGAATAAAGGACTCGGATGGCGCCAGCAGAAATTCGTACCTTACAAAGAAATGAGCAAGTAAGTAATAATTTTTCATTAATTAATAACTCGAATAATGATATTTAGCAATTCGGTCTTCATGTTCCTTATACTCGTTCTATCGATACTTTGTCTTTTCGAGATTGCTTCTTCTTTTTCAATTGACTTCCTCGCTTCCTCCACATTTTGTGGACAATTAGTCGGTGGGTATACATGAACCTTACACGCACACCTCGCCCCTTGAAAGTGAGATGGATTCGTCGGGGGACCGATTGTAACCATCCACAGGATAGCAGGCCATTCGTGATACAAGTGTACACGATAGGAAGCTATATTTTTGCTTCCAGGGAAAGCAAAAAGACTCGGTGTAATAATACAGAAATCTGGCCAAGCAACTGTAACATTTGTAGTTGCACGTACACGGCAAAAAGCGTGTAGTATATAGTCTGGGGCGTGGACAAACGAGCGGAAAAATGGCGGGGTTTGGAAATGAGATTTACTGGTAAACCGACAATTTATCGTAGGTATCTGCGAAAGCATCTCTTGACGTTCCTCTGACCAGAGTTATAATTAATACGCTCTCGTCACAGTTAGTGTATATAGTATTCTAACCAATATTCTGTCGGCACACATACGCGTGTGTGTTTATATACGTACATTTAGAACAGCTACACCCGCAAAATCCTATGTTTTATATATATATATATATATAATATATATATATAAAGGTACATATAGATATTACAACGCGTAACCGGTTGCTGATTAAGTTTGAATGACTGATGCCGCAAAAACACATTAAAACTTGAATGAGTACAGATGAAAATTTGGTTGCTGGGAATCAAGAGACCGCAGAGCAAATAGCCTCGCGGCTACGTCGTATCCCTCACTTTTGCCATCGGACGACACCCATCAAAATATTGCCCGATTTTATAAAAAGGAAAAGGATCGTAAATTGGAAAATGTATATACTTCACTCCAATTCCCATTAAAATTGTTGTAAACTATTTCATTTCGAAATCTAACTTTATGGTGTTGAGACCCATCAGACGTGACTTGATTCCACTTTTTGGGGTGAACCTGTCATTTGTTTCTTCTCAATTTTGAGTGTATTGCGGTTCCGCTTTATCCGGATATCATCACAGAACTCAAATCTATCGAAATCAAATACAGTTGATCGCGAACTTCCATTACAAAGATTTAATAGAGAAAATTGCCAGTCCATAGGCCTTCTAATCACCTAACGATTCTTCCTGTCGGGGGAGGCCTGCAAAGACACAGACGCAAATCCCATTTTATTGCTTTCCAAATTATTTGCCAATTGATTGCGCCGATAATTGGGATAAAATCGATAATCCTATTAGGAAATTAATCGCGCTATGTTTTCTTAATATGGAAACAGATATTAATGGATTGAAGATAAATATGTTATAATAATATTACTCTCTCACAAATAAACACATGGTATACATGTGCGATATTTACACGATGGTCGAATTTATTAGAATCAATTCTATCACATGTAGAAAAATAAACAAATTCACCGTAAATACCGAATCGGGGTTTATGATTTCTACCTAAATTGGATAATTACGCTGCTATCGCCTGGATCTTCTTCCGTGAACAAATGTCAGCCTTCGTATTTTCCAAAGAAAGGAACCCCGACAGATTTCTCGGTACTATCGAGCCTACGGATCTGTCCATAAAACAATCGAACGCGATCGTACGTACTATCGCGAAAGGAATCGTATAAAGAAATCCGAGATGAAATCGAACGGCACAAATCTTATTTTAAGTGAAATAACGACGATGCTAGGCCATACGATGAAAATGGAAATCCGTCAAGCAGAAACCACGCACGTATATGTATCGGGAGTTGAGTTCAAATGAAAAGGATCGTTTTTCTTCAGCGGTAAAAATGGTCATCCAGATCGTCGTCGTGTGGGTATATGTAGACTATCTCCCGCGATGTATATACGGGCGTAGCGTTTCTGTTTGTTAACCAATCAGAAGACTTCGTATTCCTTTAATGTATTCAAATGTAAGCGGTAGCAGTGTTTATGTCTTGACATTGCAAATTGTGCTGGCTACGCCATAACTTATAGTAATTGCTGTGCGCCAGAGTAATTATTTATACTCCTGATATAGCGAAGGGCAGAGTTACTTGAGGTTACTCCGTTTCAAGACTTTCTTGTACTTCAAATCGCTTTTCGAATCGCGTACACGAAATTTCTCGAACAATTTTTTTCCCCGCGATTTCGCACCGTCCGCGTCTTCCTTCGCGCACCTTCGGGACAAAAACCTCGGATGTGCCGGACTATACTTCTGGTACCTCCGACCGTGGTGAACGGTAAAAAAGTGTCGCGACGTGGCAACAAAAGGGAATTCATAAACGAAACGAACAAGGCGATAGTTCGCGAAATACATGAATTAATTTGTCGCCAGTTTCTTTGCTTTTTAATAGGACATTCGATGCCATGCGAAGGCAGTTGTATTCGATTTTACACCTCGGCGAGACGCTCTCGGAATAGACCTTGCGCTTATTCGATTAGAAAATGACCGATAAGCAAATAAATGATTTGCAATCGAAACGCGACTATTAGATGATCGTCTGATACGTGGTTAATTGAATTCAGTTATCTGCGAAAGAAAGCGTCAGACGGCGCATTATTTATTCCAAAGCAGAGTTGGAAATTTAGAAGAAGACGGTTCTAGTTTTTTGATTCAATTTGCGGAACGAACCTTCGGGTTGCGGCAATCGCTACATTTCTCGAAAGATCCGAGTTCTGGAGCGGGACTAGCCTAGGCTACAGGTATCAATTTCTTTGGAACGAATTCTTCGAGGGGCGTAATAGCTACCTTCCGTTATTCCGCGGTCCCGAGACAATTTTGACTGGTTCGAATCGTCTTCCATTCATAGAATCGACGAAACGAATGGTTTGTAATTACGCGAATCCCGAAGAAAATGCAAAGCGGCAACGAAACCGAAGGCTGTTACTCGATTGGTCGAAACGCGAACGGGAATTTGTTGATAATCCCGCGGCATTCTCGCAACCGGCAGATGAGCAGAGACGGTAGAACAGGGGCCTGGAAAATGTGGAATAATTAGTAAAGTCTTTGAGCCGCACACTCGTTTTTCAGAATATGACTTTTTCCGCGTGGAATTGTTTAAAAAGCCGAAGACGAGGGACGTTAAATAAAAAAGGGCTGCACGTAACAACTAAAACAACATTGAATTTCGCGTGTGTTTGCGTGCATACGCCCGCTTTTTTTACATATACGCCGAACGTCCATTCTTTTGTGTCTGTATAAAGTAGAAGAGAGGGTTTATTGGTATTGGTTAGTGCCCATTTCATCGACGTAGTAGAATAGGTAGAATAGAATGTGTGAGGGTGTAATATTTTTTACTCTTTCCGAATGCAAGCCTTCCCTTCAATACCCCCTTGTATACCCCAGTAACACCATACCTTCCCTTTACCTCTCCCCTTTCAGTTCTCCTCTTTGACCACCGCATTCGTATGCGTGGGTTCGATAGGTATTGATATATTATTCCCAATAGTTCGTGTGCTATCCTCCTTTTTTAATTTTTTTTTTAAATTTTTTTATCTTTTTTTTTCCTTTTTAATTTTTTTTTTGTCGGCACTCTCCGCGTTTTTTTCAATTATAATTCTTTTTCGTATCCAATCAATCATTAGTATTTCCATTGTCCTTCGGTATTTTCATTTGGCGTCGCGCTTTCGAGAGGGATGGAAGCGTCGCTCGGTTCAACGGGGGAGAGTTTGTACGATTGTATGTACACGCTGATGCTTTTCCCTTGCTGGCTCTATATATAACGATGGCGTCGCTACCGACGATTCGTTAATGCGATTGAATATTAATTCTCACTTTGTCGACGCCTCTATATATGCACATACTGCCGTACATGTATGTATATAACCACCAACTACCTCTATCTTTCTCTTACCCTACTGGCTTGCCACCCATATATAATACCTACGCTCAAAACTGCGGAGAAAGGGTGCTTTTTTTCCCTCTTCCATCTCCTATCTATTATATATCGAACTTCAGTCAACGTAAATGATGAGTACTTCTTGTATAGGATTCTCGCACAGGAAATTGTTTATTGTCAAATTCATGTTTGTGATGCATTTCGCTTTTAGAGTGGCTAAAGGGTGGAATTTATTTTATTTTGCTCCCGGTGTTGCTCACGTCAGTCTCAATCTCCCTCTCTTGCCCCCGACGGTGGAGGCAAATGTGTCTCAACTACATCCTTTGCATCAATAGCGATTATATTATCGATTAGACTTATTTATTTATTTATTTATTTAAACGTTTTGGGACGGATCCCCCGAACCGCGAACGGAACGATACATTTTCAAAAATCCACACGTAATCAGGAAAAATTCCTCGATTGTCTTTATCCCAAAAATGGGGCATTTTTTTTTCTCTATTTTAAAATGAGCAATTTCGAAAGAGACTTTCACAAATTTATATCCCGTTCCGCCCCAGTTGCTCGTTTCAACCGTATGAATTTTTAAAAAATGTATTTTAGGGGTAAAAGATTTCTACTTGTAAACTCTTCGTGAAGCAATAGCTTCTTAAAATGGCACCGAGTAACAATTCATTTAAATTAATGCCGTAGAAAGGAGAAAGGTAATATAAACTTGAAAACACATGCACAGCGTTTGATGATATCATAGAGAGGTGTCACTTGGAGGTATAAAAGGGTATATAGCATTTTATATCGTTTGCGAGTTTCAAGTACATAGTTGGTAAGTCGTGCAGCCGTAGTTCCGTGAGTGGGTGAAAAGAGAGTGAAAGAAGAAGTTTAGAGTATAAGGGGAAAAGGTGGTAAAAGGCAACGATGTTGAAGGAAACTCGAAAGAGAAATGAGGACGAGGAAAAGGTGTTGAAGCGTGACCAAGAGAAAGGAAGAGGGAAGTAGAGAATATTATTATATATCCAAAGAGAAAAAGAAGACGAACGGATGGAGGAAGAAAGCAACTGAGAGAGAGAAAGAGAGAGAGAGAGAGAGAGGAGTTATAGGAGGGTTGCGAATGAAAAGGATATATCTTCAAGCGTATATAGTTACCTGTTTTATTAAACGTAATTCGCAATAATCTATATCAATAAAAAAAAAAGTTTTTTTTATCGCATTCCATCTCTATCTTGGGAAAAAGATGAACCTTTTTTTTAAAATTATTTCTTTTAAATTTTTTAACGTTTGGAATTTTTGGAATTCGTATTAACGCTAAAAGATCCAACCAATATCTGGTTTCTCCCGTAATCCAGCTTTTTTAATTTTGCAGGAAGAAGTAATAAAAAAATTGCAAATTGGATCTTCTACAAATACGTAGGTATTGTAAATAAAACCGTTGACTGAATAATTTTTATCCCGAACGCGTATTTCCCAATTCCTGCTGGTAAAAAAAAAAACATGGTCGACAGAAGCGATGAGTAAAGGCTTTTTGTTTAATTTATTTAAAAATAAACCGTGTTATTCGCATCAGGCTTATTTACAATTGCATCATTCGCCGCATCTACTCTTCGCAATAGCTTGAGGTGCAGAAATTAGCATTCAAGTAGAAATGCACGCAACACCTATTTTTCCTCCAAATTTTCCTATACAATGGCTAGAAAACAAAAGGTTACATGCGGCATTAAAAAAGCACCGTTTATATGTGTATACATTACTTTTTACCGAAGCTACTGCTATTGTAACAATCGAAAACACGCTACTCTACCGTAGTTTAGTAACAACTAAATGCGTGCGTACCTTTCGTAGCGAAATGGCGTATTTTCCAGCCCTTTGCTTTGCGACGACTGCCGTTTGATATTTAGCATTTGATATATGCTTCGTTAAGAATCGAAGGGGCGGAATACCTACTTTTTTTTCTGCACGGAGGTTTTGCGCATACATTTGCACATACCGACTGCCAAAAGTCAAAAGGACACAACTCGTTTCCATGTCTATTGGAAGCACGTTTTTTTTTTTTTTCCTTAACAGTCAAGAACATTCAGTCGTATAGGAAGTTGCAATGTTGCGAACACACGAAAGATATATTCCGGCCGAACGATAGAAAAGTGTATGTACAAGGGAGAAAAAGGTTGGAAGAAAAAAAGTTATGTTAGCATAGTTTGCATACAGGAAACGCTTCGAGATCGGAACAAAAGTAGTTGATGTATTGGGACAAACACATTTGGCATTAAAACAGTTCCCGACACTGGCAAGGCTTTCTCTTCAACACAAGAATCACATTCAACCCTTTCCTCTCTCTTCTATATATTTATACAGTAGTATAGGTACTACAAGGTAGAGCGGTATAGCGAGCGTTAGAGGGTGTATAATGTGTTCTTTCTCTCTTTCATGCACATTCTCTTCAACACGCTCGTTTTATCTCTCTTTCTTTCTGCACGTTCTTTTTTCCTCTATAGTTAAAACATTGTATGTGGGCACCACCTATGGATGTATGAACATACGCGTGCAAAGGTACGGTACTATTCGTACGGTACCTATCAATCGTGTCCGGGATGCATTTTTTTTCCATAGTTGCTCTGGAACGGTCCACAGACTGCGGGAACGTACGTGGAACGAAATGAAAATAGCAAAAGGATGGACTATAGTATAGAAACGTCGACGAAAAAAAAGAGAGAGAGAGAGAGAGAGAGAGAGAGAAATAGGATAAATCAAACTTTTCGTTTGGATCTCGTTTAGAAAGAAGTCCGCTCGCACGTTCCGGGGAAAAAGTTGCGAAGTCAAGCAATCCTCGAACATTTTTCGCCGGGTGCTTTTGGAAGGACGTTATTCGGTACCCAAGAGTCGCGCGCTTTGGAAAAATATAGTACATCCACGGGCATCGTAAAATCAGCGTGAAAATAGTGTGGAAATTAGTAAGTGTATCGAGGACATCCAGGGATTGGATTCGACTCGAAAGAATCCGATGGGACGAACCATCGAGGAAGAGCGGGCAAGAAAGATAAATCATAAAAAGGAATTACTTGAAGTATTGTGGGGATAAGGTAAAAACAGAAAATGCGATATTTTGACGTGGCTGATAATATTTAAAAGATGCTGTAATAAGAGACCCTATGATATATGACCGAAGAAGAGGAACGCGTCCAACGGATAATTAAAAATAATCCTTTACATATTTCCGTCCTCCTTCATTCCGCTCGTTTTCTTCTGCTTTCGCTCCTTTACCTCCCCTTTCGCGGCTCATTAAATTGACCATAAATTATGCATCGAAAATTATGAGAGAGCCACCAATAACACCGAATATATCTGACGCTCCTGCTACTACTACCATAGTGACTCTTACTCTCGCTACTCTCTTACTCTTACTACTACACTATTACTATTATTACTACTACCACTGCTGCCGCTACTGCCGCTGCTGCTGCTTCTGGTGGTACTACTGCTACTTCTTCAAGTACAAGTATACAAGTGCAATCTTTTATACAAGAAAGTCCTGGTCCAGAAAATCCTGATGTAGAATAATAAGCAATTTGTAATCAAGAGACGTCGTACGGGTGTTAGTTAGTAAGAAATTCAATGGAAGTCCTGTCCCGTCTGTGGACCTTATATATACTTCATAGTATACCCACCTTGCTTGCTTCAGTGGCAAGAGAGAGGAACGTTACAAAAAGAATTGCAAATTACAAATTAGCATTATGTCCGAGCTACTTTCAAAATCGTTATTAACTTGAGTCGGCTTACTACCACTCTTCATATTATCATTGTTGTTTTATTATATAATTTTCATCTATCCGTTTTTTCTTTTGTTATTCTTATCATTATAGCCCGAGCTGCTTGGACGCCACAATTAATGCTGCTCTCCATCAGCGATTGAATACAAATTGACGTTTACGACAATTGTCAGCACCGGAGCGCCACGATATAATATGTCCTGTAATTTCGAATTTACCGTTCGTGGCGTTTCCCGTATAAATTTTACTGATGCAAGAATTTTTTAACGTTTGGCTGAAAAATTTGCGTCTCAAAAATTTACAATTCCGAGAGAAAGTTTCCGAGTTGGAATTCGTGGCGATCCAGTAACGGCCCAACCTAATACAGTCCGGGCGGCTATGTAATCCTTTTGGAGTGCCGTGCACTCTTGAGTTTAGATCGTGACAACTAGAAATCCGGTTTTCCATTCCAGTTTCCTAAATTTGCACCTATGAAAGCTATTACGGCAATAACATTATCCATCGAAGGGGGTTCTATGTAATCGTCATTTAATGTGTTACTGACAAGAGCATAATGAAGAGAGAGAGAGAGAGCCTTTTATTGGTGTATGTACTATATATTCATATATTTGGAGAACAAGATTAAAAGTGATAGTAGCGCAACGCGATCCTTAAATATAAAAAATTGCTTAAATAACGTGCACATGTATACATAAATAACCATTTTCAGGAGTTGAAATACACAATAGTAAATTATTCGGTGGAATTGTAAATAGTTGTATAAATCGAATCACATAACATTATTGTATTCATAAATGGAATTAGGCAAAACAGTAAAGTGCTTTTAACGCTCTTGTGTCTATTTTGACTTGCCTAATATGACAAATACGTTACATCAGAGAGCTTTGGTCACGGGTGTTTTCATACTATTTTACTGATACCGTGTTTCTTGCATTCATTAAAATGAGGGTCAAAATATGCGCTTTCATGTGCAGACCCACACACGTAGGGAAATTCCGCACACACGCGCGGGAACGCGGTTTCCACGTGTACACGTACACGAGTATGATTATTAATGGTAGTATGTCAAAATCAATTTTCATTTGCTCAATATTTCTCCGCACACACATATATACACTGTTATACAATTTTCATCAGTAGCATCAGTAACTCGGCTGTTTTATATACACACTCTCTCTCTATCCCTACTTTGCACCTTTGCTATTTCAAATACTCATTGTCAGTTTACTGTTAATCAAGCCTTTATAACTCCCACGTATGGCGAAATTTCGTTACTAAATGCCATCGATACCGTTACCACTGCATCTACGTCGTTGCGCAATAGTGCATCTACCATTTAGCGCGGGAAATCTGTCCTTTGAAAGTTACGCTGCGCAAAAGTACCCAATCAAAGGCATCTCGCGATCCTTCGCGACCGCTAGAAACGTGGGTTTCTGAAAACCTGCACACGATCGAGAATCCTGCGATCCCCGGTTGCGGTTCTCCGAATTGGCGAAAATCTCTAGACCGCCCTCTTCATAATGGTTTGGGAATATTTTACAGAAATCTAGTTAAGTTGGAGGCATCAAATATAAAATTACTTTGGGTTACTTTATTGTTCTTCTTTTATATATATTTTTTTTGCTGCAAAAAAAAAGGAAGAATAAAAGAAGGATAAGGTAATATGATGAAACCGGCAAAGAGGGTCGGGTTCGAAACTACCAAACTACTTTTCAAGCTTCCCCCGCGGCCCTGGCAAGATTATAATTAAAACGTCGCACAGGCGAGGGATAATAAATTAATGCATAATTAACATAGCTAATTATAATACCGGCTGAATTTTTCTCGTAACTCGAACACACTGCTGTGTTCGCTCGTTGGTTGGTTCGTTCGTTCGTCCGTCCGTTCGTTCGTTCGTTCGTTCGTTCGTTTCGTATATATGCGGAGGCAGTGCAGCCTTGGTAATTTATGATCAGACGTGAAAAATTACCATCTCGGGGGGGTTTAATCATCCTCGGACTTCTCCCTCTCTTCTCTTCTCTTCATCCACCCTTTTGCATCATTCTACTATGGTATACTTATATACTAGTACTACTACTACTATCGAAAACCTTATGATATCTATGTACGTATACAGGGATCATATACCTCATATACACCATAACTTCCCCTCCACCATTTAGATTGACTTAATGACTTATTATAATTCGCATACTTGCCCGTCTTCCACGTACCGTCTTTTTCTACTTCTTGTTTTTCGGAGAAAAGGAGTCTTTTGTGAGAAAATGAAGCGGGCAACGCGAATTCCGCAATTAGGTTTTTTTACCCCAAATTTCAATAACATTTTTACTCTCAGGAAACAGCCGTAATTGGGAAAAGATCGAAAGGTTACTATTTGTAAAGAGATTTGACAAAATTGCAGTCTATTAAACGCGGAGCCCAATCCAAACACTTTTTTCAGCCAAAATCCCTCGGAGGTTAATGCGTTCATTAACGAATGAAATTTAACTTACAAAAGATTTTTGTGCTTAAACATGGCGCGTATGTACTCCGCTTTTGAAAAAAAAAACATACTACACGCTCTACACTTGTCATACAATTCTTAGGAAAATTGAGTTAGTAAGTAGTTAAAGGAAAAAAGCACTAATGCTTAAACCATCCTCCTTTTTTTTTCATATCATACACTGCTTACGCGAGTATGCTGGAAACAAGCACTCAAGTTAACGAGCTCATTAAGATGGTAATTTTAATCTCTCGTCTGCATTGGAATAATCGTATAAAAATCGCCACGAAAGTATTCTCTTTTCATGCATTCATGCAATTCTTCATTTACCTCATCAACCCGCAGGTATATGAAACTCTCTGTTTTCACAATTACCCCGCTAAACCGCGTTTAAGAAATCAATTCTCAGGGAAACTAATTGTAAGTGCGCTCCGTATAACGTCTACCTGTTACTTTTCGTGGTATTTTCGGGCTCGCCCGGTGCCGCATTTACGCGTTGAGAGCAGCGAGTTTCTCCAAAATGTTTTATTAGAGGCAGCGTCGTCTATCGCCTGTAACGCAACCTTTTCCTGAAATGCATTAGCTTATTTTTTGCCCACTTTATAATTGTCGCCCTCTCTGCGCGAGAGCATCACCGGGCACGTATATAAATAAACGGGAGTGTTGAATTCTAGGGAAAAAAACAGACGTATACAGTATATTCATCCCAAAGAGTATAAAGAGACTAATTGCAAAATTACGGGACAACGATCGCTTAGTATAGATATGCAGAGGTTTGCAAATGCAGTAGCGTCGTAGTAATTTGTCCACGTTATTCTGAACGGCTGCTTCCGATGCAACACGCCGAAAATACAGACAAATGAGTTAAAAAACGTAGCGGCAGAATATAGCAGATATAGCAGGGACCATCGTCGTTCGCGATTTGACATTGTCGAAAGTTAATCAATGCCGTATTTCGAAACGTTTTGGAATATAGTATGAACGAGCAGAGTACGTATGGCTTCAAACGAGCGCTGTTTCGTCAATTTTTTCAAATCAAATCACTATCTGTCCTTGTTAAATACGTTTACCGGTTACGGAACGTTTCCTACTGGCTTCCCCTCAGTTTTGCGTGTGTATCGACAGTCGGCGGAGAAATCAGAAAGGCGTATCCCTTCGATGTGCAAGGACGTCAAATACACCCTTTTCATTCTTAACTTTTGGGACGTCTATGGCACATATATATGCTTTTTTCTCCTCTCTCTCTCTCTCTACTTTTTCCCTATTGCACTTTTTCTCTTTTTCACTATTGCAACATACATATATGGTACTACTGCGCCTAATGACAGACAGTTGCTACGACTGAAAAAAGTGCAAAAAAGAAGTGTGTAAATCTGCAAAGCGTGCATGAGTGAGAGAACAAGAGAGAGAGAGAGGGAGAGAGAGAGAGAAAGAAAAATGCACCATTCGGCAGTTATATGAATGTACTATGTTATAGTTATATAGGGTAACAGTCTGTACATGTTACAAAACGGTGAGGAACCATTCTGGTAAAATGCACCGGAATAAAAATAATGGCTAAAAATGCATAGATATATATACATCTGTACACGTAGGAAACTAGAGAATATAGGGAAAAAAAGGCGGGGTTGGAAAGGTGGATGATGGTTATGGTTAAAGTTGTTCTCTCACATCATTTTTTTCTATTAGTTGAAACTTACAAACAGCCCTAGAAATTTCCGGCCATTTTGGTGAACGCGTGACCAACGAAAACTACCCTATCGAATATTACTGTAGTCGGTAGGTAAAAAAAAAGAATCTCCTGTTCTTTTTTTTTTTGTTTAACCGTTAGCTAAAAACTGCTCGCCATATTTTTTCACCTGTCAAGGAAAATAAAAACGTCTCTCTATTACATTAACGCTGCTCACACCTTTTTACTATACGTTTTCATGCATTTAATTGCCGGGGGTGAAGATAAAACGGCGGAATCTACCAGAATGAGATACATTTGCGCTCTCAGAATTCAGGGGAATGTCGGCAGCCCGGAAATTCGCTGCTATTTACATTTCATTTATTTACACGGTGGCTTTTACTTATAAGGTGTTGCAACAGTTCCTCCGCGGGAATAACTTACGCTAGCCGCGATAAGGCCTCACGGAATATTTGAATGCACACGGTGCGTCTGCGAGCCGTTGTGTGGCAACAAAATTCACAACTTTTTGCCTCCTTCTTCTTCCTCTTCTTCTTCCCAGGGACGTTCAAAGTGATAATAATTCTCCACTAAGTTTCGAACGGTGAATGTCCTATAGGTCGATCGGCTCGGCTCATTCGTATGCCGAAGGAAAAAACTAAGATGCAACATTCGTGTTTCTTTGAAAGTGGTTTGAAAGAGGGACGAAAGAACTGCAGCAGCAGCAACAACAACAACGACGACGACGACCACGACGTTTGTTGCTTCTCCTTGTTCTTCTTCTTCAGCTCTGCTATATAGCATCAACATTATGCACAATTAATGTCAGTCAACTATACTTATGTTGCCGTTATGTCGGAAATGTTTATGTATTCTCTACGTTCGTTTTATGTGTCCGAATATATCTTCCGCAAATCGTATACGGTAAAGCCAGCAGGCCTTGCCACAACGTACTTGATTTCCTAATATACGATATTCCGTCGTATTACTCTTTTGCCTTTAATCATTGTTTTATTACCAAATTGATGTCGTTATTTATAGGAAAAATGTCCCCTAAGAGATCCTACCGTGGCGGCAATTCCTCGTACGAAAATAAGAACCCCAAAGTTGTAAATTCGTGTTTGAAAATGCCACCTACCTCGTCAATGGGAAATTTCGCTCCACTGGGAAGTGAAATTTCCTTTTTTTTTTGATCAAACTCCAACGATGCCTTCTCCGGCATTCTCACGATAAGCGTTTATAATTTAAGTTGAATCTGATTGGGTGGCTCATGAATATTACGTTCGATTGCAATTATTATCTGCGTTATAAATCGGGTGAAGCCGCATCTTAACTTCAGCCATACGGTGAACTCGCTTTTTAGAATATTCGAAGCGCTGGGTTATTATCCCATACCCGCGTTACTACTTCTACATGCGTTTCCTACCAAGAAGCTGCTCGTACACGCGTATCCTGCGAGTAAACGAACGCGCGTGTGTACGTGCACAAATATACGTATAAAGCTGCAGAATTACTTTCAAGTGTTAATTACTAATCTCCCTTGCTACTAATTATAATTAACGCCTTTCAACTCAACCGATGTTAGCTTAGAAAAAGAAGAAGAAGGATATTACAATCTTCGGAATTAACATGCGCGTAACATTCGAAGCGAGTGTTTGATGATTTGTTGAAAATAGTTTCAACATGATCTCATTTTAATTATACTCCATATTTTCATTATAATTTTCATCCTGCTTCCAATTGAAGGAATAGCTTGTAATTATGGAAGCAAAAAAGAGACTTTCTTGCCAACTATCCCCGGTTATTTTTACTCTTCGCTATGAAATGATAAATGCCAAAGATAAATATGTAGGCTACTGACTATACCTATGGTTTCCATGGCCTCGCAGTTATTTTACAGTGGTTGTCGTAATGATAGCTATTATCCACGAAATGTAAATGAGTCCCTTTGCGTGTTTTGCGTATTTCGGACCGGGACCATCCACGGATCCACGGAAATTGGCCTAACGCTGTCAAGCACGTGCCCAGTAAGAACCGAGTCAGAAATGGTAGATTTTCTCGTTACCGACCTCCACACTGAAGTCGCATCACCGTGTCGCTACTTTACTGCACGGCGTGGTACATTTTCCCATTTCCAACTTTCGATTTTTCCTCTCGAACCAGCAGGGACCGTCCGATAGAAACCAGGGTGTTACATTTAACACCAGGGAGATATAACGTGTCCCTTTGTCACATTATCATCGGCATTTAGGTCTGAAGTTGGCATTGGATTTAGGTTTCGTATTACTACCTGCTCGGTTGATCTTCTCTTCTTCTTCTTCTTCTTCTTCCTCTGCTTTTGCTTCTTCTTCTGCTTCTTCTTTAGCTTCTTCTTACGGCCACTGTGTCTGGTGCCTCATTAAAATATGCAAATACACACTTCTCCAAGTCTCTCTCGTTCCGCCTTAAATCCTTTCTTTTTCTCCCTTTTCTTCCTTTTTACCTTCTTCCTTGAGCGTCGAAATGTTTACGATCACGGCGAAATTAAAAGTTCCGCTAAAATACTGCCTCTAATACGTATATGTGGTGGCTATTGCTGCCGTATAGCTGCGCCGTTGCTGTTGTAGCTGTTTTAGCTGCTACCTCCTTGCATACAGTGCATATGGTCGTTGTGTTGCGCCTCCATGAAAGCCTACCACACACGTATAATATTATACTAAGAGGAGCCGTCAAGTAAACGGTGCGAAAGCGAGACGTAGACTTGCACTCAGCGACGACATTTCATCCTGAGGCATTTAAGCTTCCTATACATAAACATTCCCTTTCCTTTCCTTTTTCTTCCCTTTCTTCTTTTTTTTTTTATCATTCTTGTCACTTTGTTGCCGCGAGCCTTTCAGATAATCACTTTTGATGATGACAAAAATCTTTTCCCTTTGAACTTTCCAAGTTTTATTGCCCCGATGCAAATGAATATAGACCTTATGCTAAATTGCACGCATTCATTAACGGTCATCGCTCAATTTATATGAAATTGTTCGCGGATCCCTTGGAGATTTTATAAATAAATATGTATACGAGAAATATACATTTCACAACCGCGATCCAGCCAATTCCGATTGGCCGCCCAAATTATGTGTCGCGACTGGACGACGATCGGTTATCGAGAAAAATTGATCACGCGCATTTTTCGTGCTCCGATCGCGCGAATTCGTTCTCGAAGGAAACGACGACGCTCGTTTTCGATTCCGTCGATCTGGAAAATGTGGAAATTAGCGGTTCCTTGGAAAATTGACGGAAACCGAACAGCCAAAGGCTAAACGGTAGTGATAAAGAAGACGAGGTTCGTCCGGTAAAAAAAACCTTGCCGCAAAGAAAACGGGGCATGAATTAACGAAAGGAATGTGCACCCGAATTTTATCTGACAAACAAAACGAAGCTTTAGGCACCGGGCAAAAAAGGATATTCTGAAGTATTGCTCAGCGATTGGTATACGGTATAACGTACGAGGTATGTATATGGTATGTGTATATGACGATATACACACTCTTAAACGCGATGATTTTTACGATCTCGATCCCGCTAACGAGTAGCCCCGCGCCTATTCCCTCGAGAGTCTTATATGTGGCGATAATTCTTCATTATCGTACATTGTTGCGAGGAGTAACCGTCGTCTCTTTCTGGAGATACGTCTTTTCCAACTCTAAGCTTCATAATATTTTTATGAGCCGAGGAAAGAAGAGGGAAGGACAGATTTCGCTCCGAGTAATCAGCATACGTTTTAATTGCCTACTACTACTACTACTACTACTATTAATACTTTTTTTTTCTCCGAACCAAATTTGACGTTTATGATTTTTAACTATATATATTCACTAAGATGACAACCGTCGCCGAGTATCTTCGCCGAGACTGAAGTTTATATGGTGCCTTATATGGAACGTTTTACTTGAATTAATTGTGGAAATAAGTTGGACTATAATTTTTTCAATTCCTCGATCAGCCTTTGAAGTAATGATCGGTGCTCGGTTTCGATTGATCCACTTTTCTTAAAGTCCCTAAATGAAATCCAAAGTAGCCCATTTTGAAAGCGCCAAAAAATCATGTAGAGTCCAGTGGAAAATGTCACAGATTGCGGGTTTAACCTTGAAAATGATTAAATCACCAGGATATTAATCGCTTTAACCTTTTCTGAGTAAATGGAACTGAAATTGAAATTCTGCTGCTTATTTATTATATACATGCAAAATGTTGTTTCCAATTTCCGCGGGTTATCCGTTACTTTGTAAACAGCACCTATGTAGAAACATTACATAAGTGTGTTTATATACTGACTTGTATATTCATTTCGAAATTGGACCATATAGCAGCTTAAATGATGTTGCTGTATATAGGCATACCGTGTATGGACAGTGTGTTTCGATGACTCCACTCACGCATTCTCTCTTTCTCTCTCTTCTTCTCTCTATTTATGCTCTATTGCTATGTGTATGTGCACGTTTCATAGTATCAAAGAGAGAGAGAGAGAGAGAAAGAGAGGCGGTGAGAGAGCGAAAGAGAAAAGGCGAGAGTTGTAGAGCGTATTACCGTTTCGTATTCGAAAATGATGATGATGATTCGGGGTTTCAACAGGTAATGCTACCACATAATTAATCCCACATATTAGTTACATTTCCAAACTTGTGTTTCCCATCTCTAATTGAGAACTCTGATTTGGAAAAGCTGATGATCGTTGCTTTATTCAATTATATATCCTCTCTGATCATTCTGGAGTTCAGATGAACTTATTTAGATCGTAACTACTAGTAAATTGACACCTCGCCGCGTATGGCATCCTAGCGACTGGACAATTTCAGGTCTCTTTCAACTTCGAGCGATACTTTTTTTCTTTTCTTCGCTTTCGAAACGAAGAAACGAAAGTTTCGAGCATCCGAGAATCGTGAAACGCGCGAGAATGACACTCACGAACCGCGACTAAAGTGGCGAACAGTTCTTTTGAGACCGATTCCGAATTTGCAAATCATCCGGAAAAATATTATCGCCGAACTTCATTAAACTGCGAACGAGACTGAGGGAAAAAAAAGGGTCAAATATTTTTCTTTTTCTCCGCATCTGCATTCTCCCGTTTTTTACGTACGAAAACTTTGATCAGCATCAAAGATGCAGAAAAAAAGTATGCAAAGCAGCAGCAGTACCAGTGAAATATTCATCATGGCGCGATTAAATTTGATTTATTACACCAACAGGCATACCACAACGTTTCTTCCTCACTCGAAAGTATTATGGTATTCTTTGTATAAGCGTCAATATGTTCCTATACGGGAGAAAGAAGAGCAGAAGCTAATTATGCAACGGAAATATTATGCATTCCTCTATATATCGCTATATGTGACTACTTGGACAAGTTCCTAATTACACTGGAATCATAAATATAGCATCCCCGCGGAACATTACGTCTCGCATCCATTTATTTTACATTAATGTACAATTTTACGACTTTCCTCAATTTTTATTATTCCTTTAATGATGCGACCTTAATCTTCGTGATATATTTTTGATCCATATTTTAATAGCTTTCGTTCTTGAAGTCAACGGGGGGGGGGCTTTTAAAGTTTTAACAACAGCCGAGAGCGGGTCGTTTTCACCGAGAAAGCTTCGCTTCGGTTTTGCCAAATTCGCGTAGAAATATGTGTTTTTTATAAAAAGTACGGAAACTTTGGGACCTTTTCACAATTACGCGGGCAACGATGTACTCGATCGTTACGATACTTTGTAATTAAATGAAAAAATTAGTAGACGGAAAGAAAAACAAGAAGGGATGATGATGATGATAAAGGAAAGTAATAAGAAAAAGAAGAAGAGAAGTTGGACCAAAGCACTTCATCAAAGTTGCCCTTATTGAGCTTACGGATTTCTCCACGCCCAGTAGCCTCATACCCTATCATACAAACGTAGATGATGATTACCCGGCTACGTTAGCAAGTAAAAGTATGTGCTGATACGAAAGACAACGAAGATACAACGAAATGCTTGGAGGCATTAAATTCGCAAATCGCAACTTCTTCATTCGGTATTTTCAATATATTATCAGAATTACCAAAATCAGGTGTTTCTATTCCAAATTAGATATATAGTTTACCCTTTAGAAAATTTTCCTCCAGATAATATCTAGGTTTCTAAATTTCTAGTAATTTTTACCACTTTGCATTTGGTTCCTTTCGTGGCATAAAATACTTCTCCTAACGCGAACTTCAAGAATAATGAACATATTTATCGCGAGCCTTATCTCCCCTGCGCTTCAAGGGTATATGAATAATTTTTGTTAATACGTAATTGAATTTACTATAAGGATATCTTTTAGTAGATACTATAAGTATAAGATTGTATCGGAACCTATAGATTTTCAGAGTACTAACTGATAGCCTTGGAAAGGCGTGGAAGGTAGTTCGATTCAATTCTCATTTATAATCCCGTCACATCGCCTCTTACTTGTATAAGTATGTGCGGATTGCAAGCACTTTAACAAAACCATTGGAATAACGTACACGCGTATGGATATACGTGTGTATTTATGCGCACAGGTGGGATTCATGGATGAGAGGTGAGATTCAATCAACTTCTTCAGATTTTTCTCTTTTTTCTCCGCATTTTTTTTTCCATTTCAATTGCTAGGAATCTCCACCTCGTCAACTCTTCGCATCACTCCTCTTTTTCCTACATAATAAATTCACGAAGGTATGCTATACTTATTCGTGCAAACATCTTATCGTTATTTGCCTCTAATTGATACCTGCAATCTAAACCTGAATCGTGTAATTGAGAAATTTATTTACGTTTTGGGAATATCCAGTCGCCGAATTCGCCGGGACGAGAATCCAACGAGGCCGCGGTTGCGTCTCCAAAAAAACAAAATCGCAGTTACTTTAATAAGTTACCGCTAATTTGAGTCCGGGATGAGATAGTGGACAATCGGATGGGCCGATTCCCCACGTAATAAGGGTAGCGAAAATGACCCACAGCTGTAAGTTCTTGCTTGTATAACGACTCTTATCGATATATACCGTTCAACGGTAACACGCCGAAGATACTGTGGAGAAATATTTCAAGAGAAGCAATTCAAATTGTCACTTAAACAAGATCCACAATGAAAAAAGCCTTTGGGCCATGTCGTAAGTTGTAAAATAATCAATTGTGTTTAAAGCTGCTGGTATTCTTTTACAAGCTCGTGGGTGGCTTTACTTATCATCGAATATTAATTGTTTATCGAAATTGATATACTTTATTGTAAACCATAAACCATGGGATACTTCCATGCCGTATATGTATCCCCTTATTTCTCGATACATAACGCGTAGAGAAGAAAAAGGAGAAAAAGTCCCATTGATTCGACGTATTCTAACGAGTTGAATTTTCTCCAGGGGCAATAATATGGCACAGTTGACGAAATACAGCAGCTTTTCAACCCTTTGACGCCATAATATTTTTTCATTCTTTATGTCAACTCATAGTCATTACTACTACAGCGCGATCTTACCACTACCGGTTTCTCTCTCTACCGATCTTCGTGCCTTTGTTGTTCACACGTATAATTACTCCGTATATGCTTTTGCTATTGATTATTATTGTTGTGATTATTTTACATTTGAAACATTACGGACACGTTGCAATTTCTTCAGGCCAAAAAGGAGAACACCCAGCTGTAAAATTAATTTATTGACCGAACAGTAAAATGATTTGTATGATACATATTTATTCGCAAGCATGTAATGCATTTAATTGCGTCCACTATGTAGATTATATGCTGTGTTATGAGTTAATGAAACGTTCTTTTTAAAAAAGAATAAAATGTTACTGCGGGTTAATTAAGTCCAGCTCTTATTGCAACGATAAAACTGAGAAAAAGATTATTATGAAAGGAAAGATAATAGATAGAACGTACTTTGTCTTTCTTTCGGTCTTGCCTTTTTTTATTCTCTGTGTAATATAAATTCGCGGGAACGTTTCTGCAACAAAAGAAATCCCGCGATAAAACATCTTTCGGAGGTACGAGCTTTCAATGATCTACAGACTTTTTCGGGAGATACTTGGAAGCTCTTCTTTTCCATTTCGATTTTGGATCCCAAGGAAGTACCATTTTCCGGCCCTAATTCCACAAACATTTGGATCGCGGCTCATTCGGGCGAGAAAAACGTTCCCCGAAACTTGGAATTTTCGCAGTCATGGTTAAGTTAGCAGTCAGGGAGTTTTTCGATGCCTGTGGTTCCGTTCTTATCTTTTGATGTCATCGCTAAGATGTTTATCAAAGTTCGAAATTTGTGAATCGTAGTAAAGACTTAGTTCGGCACTGTTGGTTAGAGGAAGCATCCAACCAGAGTTAGTTTGCCTCTGGTCACGTGAGACTTGGGGGTTCTCTTCGCATCTTGTGCAAGCAGTAGATGGCTGCTTGCTCTCTCCCTCATTCATTCTCTATTCCTCTCTCCTCTCTCTCTCTCTTTGCTCTATAGTTCACATTCTGTTGGCTGGACACTTGCCGACGACCCATCCCTCATCCCTATTTCGTGTCGTAGATGTCCGAGGCGCTGTCCAGTCACTGAACTCTCCGGCAACTTCTGTTATTATAAGTTAACCCCAGACTCGGAGCAAAGCTCCCAAGCTTTCTATATACCCTGCACCTCATCTTCCTTGCTCTCCTCTTCTCGAACCCTTCTTCCATCTCCTTTTGCATCCTCTCTCCCTTGTTCCTACTTCTTCCTCCTCTTCTTCTTCTTCTTCTTCTTCTGGTTCCCAGATTATGGCCATTCGCCAGCGACCCGAGATCTGGGTAACGTTGCCATCGTCAGTTCGTCTCCCTTTATCCTTCTTCGCCGGTGCAAGGAAGGAAGTGTCTCAAGTCATCCGAAGAATAACACGTCCTTCCTCTTATCCCCTTCTTCAGCGTTTACTTCAAAAGTCCTTACGTGGATACGTACCCTCGCTCTAAAGATTACATGTTTCTTCCAATTTTATTGAACGCTAAGCAATATTTTGTTTTGTGTCCCTCCACGGAATGTCTTTGAAAATTCCTTCGAGCGCCAGTCTCCGTAAAAATGACCAAAAAAAGATAGGATCAGTTTCATTCCACTTGACTGGAAAGCCGGGTGCATTTAATTTCATCCGCGTCGGCGTGAAAGTGACCGATTAAAATGATGGAAATAATGTCGAATACGAATTAGCAATTTCGAAGGATCAAACGCAATGTCCTTCTTATCTGGCGAAAATCGGATAAATGAAATCCGACAATATTGTAAAATGTCGTTGACTGGGTTTTAGTTGTTTGGAATAAATGGTCGAGGGTTAAAAGCCACATACGTATTTCGAGTTAAAGGACGATACACTTTTCCAGTAGTAGAATGTAACAGAGAGAAATGCAGCCAGCAACAGCTTTACGAGAGCAGAAACTTCTGTCGAGAGAGAGTATAAAGCAAGAGGCATTGGATATAACTTACAATCAACTTCGGCTAGCCTTCTGAATGCTTGCTTGCTTGCTTGCTTGCTTGCAACTTCTTCTCTTTACTTTTGCGAGTCAAGTAACTTCAGCGCCGTGGAATTTACCTTCAATCGAATATCAGCACTTGATTTAATGCAAACATAATACATCCTTTGCCTCTTTTCCCTCGTATATATAGATATACATATAATCCAAATCTATAACATCTTGGGAATTAAATAATTTGAGGAAAAAAATATTGATTTATCGTCGTGGCAGCGTTCCTGGGCTTTTCGTAAATAATTATTACGTATTAAAGATTTTTCCAGTCCGTCAGACAATAATGTTAAATTTTGTCGCGTGTCAGTTCGCCGTTAAAACGTCTATACTCGAATTTCGCTATACCTACTTTCCATCTTCTAGCATTTATCGGCTAGACGTGTATAGGCAACGCGATTTTATTACTATGAGTAATTACTAGTTACATCGACGCGAAGTAGAAAAAGGGAGAAGAAGCGAACTTTTGCAAGAAGGGCTTTTACTGGATGTTTAACTGTCAATAATAATATGCACGAAGGACTTTGCACGAATACCCATATTTATGCAAGTTAAGGTCTCGGAATAAAGGATCGTGAAAATGAAAAATATTCTCGTTTGGAACCCTCTTTCTTTTTTCTTCCTTCGCGAGCTCTACACATATGGCAACGGATTCCTATTTTAAAGAGGCGAATCCTTTAAAATACACCCTTTACAATGTAATATACTTACATGCATACTCAATAAAGCGTAACAAGGAGGTAAAAATACGGGAAAAAAAATAAGGGCGCAATAAGAAAGTAGTTAAACCTCACCGTCCGACTAATTTCGCATTATTACGATGCTTCAAATTAAGACACATTAAACGAGGAATCTACAAAATGCCTTCTAAGGTATAAGAGAGTCGAGAAAGCGTACGGTGTTATTATAATTTACTAGGAGTCTTAGCCAGACATTGCCCGGGAATTTCTAAGATTATGCAATTACTGTTAAAAAATTTAATAAAATGGCCCGTGTCCAAGGAGTTTCCCGTAAAAAATTTGCTTTTTACAATCTTACGCTAGATCATCGTTAGAATAGACTCGCGAAAAAAATAGCGAAAGTTTTCAAGGACTTTACAACCCCGCGAAATATTTATGGAACTTCCTGAAAACTTCAAATTCAAGAGACAACCAATTTGTCTGTCCCCGTATAAGGAACTCGGCAAACCCAGTTTGTTCTCGTGTTCACGGATTTCCTTAAAAATTTTTCTAGTATCTACAACTAATTACAATACATTTTTGAAACTTTAATTTTTAGCCCATTTTTGGGGGAAGGGGGTAGGTATCCCCAAAAAATCGACTTTTGGAAAAAAAATTTTCTCGCTTTCGGGAGACCCATATCCGATGTATTTTTTCCCGAGGAATCCATTTTCATTGTCGAAATACAAGATTTCTTACGGGAAACACGATTTTTCCTCAAAAAACCTACTTTTTTCCAACTTCCGCTGGGATTTTGTCAAGTTTGACCTTTGCAATCGATTCTACGGGAAAAATTACCCCTAGAAATGACTTGTCCAACCTCATTTTTAAAACTTTAATTTTTACCCCATTTTTGGGGGAAGGGGAAGGTATGCCCAAAAAATCGACTTTTGAAAAAATTTTTTTAGCGTTTTCGGGAGACCCATATCCGATGTATTTTTTCCCGAGGAATCCATTTTCATTGTCAAAATGCAAAATTTCTTACGGGAAACACGATTTTTCCTCAAAAAACCTACTTTTTTCCAACTTCCGCTGGGATTTCGACAAATTTGACCTTTGCAATCGATTCTACGGGAAAAATTACCCCTAGAAATGACTTGTCCAACCTCATTTTTAAAACTTTAATTTTTACCCCATTTTTGGGGGAAGGGGAAGGTATGCCCAAAAAATCGACTTTTGGAAAAAAATTTTTCTCACTTTCGGGAGACCCATATCCGATGTATTTTTTTCCGAGGAATCCATTTTCATTGTCAAAATTCCCGAAATCCAATGGGAAATGCCTGTTTTCTTCAAAAAAGGTGGAAGTAATTGTCTTTGTCCCTGGGTATTTGTGCAACATTATTGCTCTTTATTCGATGGTCGGCGCGGATCGAGTTTTTGAAAGAAAAATATTATTTTAAATTGCGTCTACCAGATAAATAAGCGAAAAGGAATAATTAATAGAAGTAAAGTTTGAACGTTGCCCCACATTTTCACTTAAACTGGAATACTAATTTACCTAATAAACTGGAAACAGCGATCTAGCGAATTTCACACGTAACGCGTTTATATTTTCTAATGAGAAATCATAAATTTTGTCATTATACGTATACGAACGTTAAATTATTTAACCTGGATGTAATGGGTTATTATAAAACCGGTCTACGGATAAAGTAAACCACTAAAACCATTTATATATATAAATATATACGTATGAATATATAGAATCCCATAGTATACAAAATCTCGTAAATCTATCTGTCAACAGGTTAACCGAAGTAGTCTATACGGTGCTATCATAAGCATAGTAATTAATGGCTGCCTAATATATCGATTACTTACTACGATTGCGATTGTCACTAATATGAAATTACGGGTCTCCCACATATGGCCTCAGTCTATCCTCCTTTCCCACTCTCGTTCCGATTTCAAGTAGCCGAATCGAGGCTGGGAACGTATATTGCAAATTCGACTATTTATTAACACTTATTACGAAGTTAAGTCTTAACTTAGGGTATAATAATTAACCATATACAAGGTTTACCATTTTTTATAAGATGCAGTTAGCACCGTTTGGAGAGTATATTTATGAAGACTTCCCGACAAAGCGGCAAGGGTGTGAGCAGAGGAGGTGGTGTAAATATGGAATAGGGTGAAAATATGAACCGTCTCAATTATCCGCGAATACGAGCACTGTCTATACGGTAATGCATACTCACACACTTACATACTTTCTCCAAAAACCTACACATCCTTCGTTTAAATTTGTACGGTTATTTATTTGAAATATTTGAATTCTCCGTGATACACCATTACTTTGCATAATAACCATTCGAAATGGAGTTAATTCCCGCTTCTTATTTTCGTTAATTCTGCAGTAAGTAAATTTATGGCGTCCCAATACAGGCCTTCGACTATATATCGACCAAATTACAGTACAGTGACTTCCAAACAAAAACTGTTTAATAACAGGCTGATGAATTCATGAATCAATAAAAAGTGTTTTTAAAATCAGTTAATAAAATATACTCCTCGTAAATCAATTTCGAAGTAGAATTTCAGAAAGAATCGTCTTTTTCTCCCTTTAAAGGTTTTAAGAAGAAGAAGAAAAGGAGGGAAAGGAGCCCAAAGCCTACAAAAAGTTTTATGAAAATTTATGAACATTTACAATTAAATATTCTCATATAAAAAATATTTACATGCGCCATAAATATTTTTTAGAGCTTCTCTTTGGCATAATACATTGTGTGTGTGTGATTTAAAAAAAATGTATATATTTAACAGCCGGTTTCAGTAGATATCGTTAGTTGATCTTATACTTCCTCAAGTCACGCATGTAAGGATAAGTTAATGAAAGTACCTTTGATAGTTTGCTTTACGACTCCGAAGGATTCTTATAAGTATTCGTTCATGAATTGATTAGCAGCAATTCTTAACTCGAATGTTGGCTTTAATTAAGCTATCGATTTATTTTCAATAAAGTACCCCTATCTTTTTATTTCATATTCCAATCTTTCTCTTATGTATGTGTTACTTTGCACGAGCAAGTGTTTGTATGAACAGTCACGTTTCAATAAGAAGTTCCCCAATCTTAATAGCACCGTAGCTGAACCGAAAATCCTGCCGGTGAAATTATTTACATTGAACGATACTTTTTTTTTTTTTTGAAACTCGTGAAATTCAAGTTGACGATTTTAGGGCTAATACGCCTCGTTCGTCGATCGACCCTATGGTTGTTTCATCCTCGAGCGGAATATTTCATGAGGTTCGAAGAAATCACACGGAGGCGAGAGGAACGGCGGAATTTCGAATTTTACGAATTCTTAGAATTTTGTAAACGTCGCCGCAAGACTCATTACGCGAATTGCGCAATTGAAATATAGAATTTCCTACCCGGGTAACCGAGAACGGGAAAGTAATAGGATATTATAGGCAATAATTATTTTCTCGGCTCGATTAAATCTTCGGAAACATAAATATTGATAAGACGTTTTTAGTTTCTCTAGAGATCGTTAGGTCGCGCTGTCTGCGATAATATCGCATGAAATTAAAAACACTTATAAAGCGTAGAAATGAAATTCGTCTCATAATTACAACTCTCCAATTTATAAGGGTCGGGCCTTCCACTTCTAAGGCGAAACAAAAAAAAAACGATTGAATTTTAAAACAAACTGTTCCTTAATCCGTTCAAGATTCTATGTTCCAATAAAAGCACTTTGGTAATATAAAACCAATTAAATTTAATAAGTAAGACAATAAGAGAAGTTACCTTTTTATATTGATTTTCGTTGCTTCAAGTAGAAAATTGCGAGATCTGGAAACAAAAATACGTTCGGTTGGTAAGAAGACGAAGAATAAGAAGAAGGAGAAGAAGGAGAAGAAGAGGATGTAATATAGATCTCCATTTGAAATAAGCTCCTTCTCCTCGTTGCAACACCCAGTGTACCTCTAGTTTGTTACGTTTGAATATTCAACACAAGTTTTTTTTATTAGCTACTACTAACCACCAGCAACCCCCTTCTTCTCTTTTTCTCTTTCTCTCCTTACGTTGCTGCAACTAAACCAACCCCCTCTTTTACAGACATCTTTATTCATTGCCTTTCCAAAGATATAATTGAGTAATTATTTATAATATATCTAGAATATGCATGCTTCACTTCTCTCCGACGGAATATATTACTGCTTACTACTACCCCCTAAAACGTAACCTCTTGTTAACGTTTGGATTTCTAGCTTATACCTCAACAATACTTCTTTGGCGTCTCCCACCCTAACCGCGGCAATAATATTTTTGTGTAAAATGAGGGAAAACGTCAGAATTGTGGAAATCCGAAAGAATTATTGTGTTTTCGTTGATTTCAAACTTATGCGTCGATTTTCAAGTAAAGTTTTTACAGTAGCATTCTATTTTCAAGCCCGAGAAACTAATTTCGCTCTTTTTTAAATACAGGAATGAGTATTCTCATTTCCTCTCGCTCAAACTCTGGAAATGAATTCCGTATTCTTCCTACTGAAAGTTATTACTTAATCTTGGTAAAAATATTAATATTATATAATGAGTAACACGCTATTCCGTCTTGTAATAACGTCTGTAAATGGAATACAAAACTCAGTATGCCAAGTAACCGTATGCCAAAGACCTTTCTTGATTTACATGCAAATGAAATTTCTGTGTCTCCATTAAAGCTATGAAGAAATGTACTATCTGCTTAGACCTTTTTTCCTTAAATGTAGCTTTGCAATTTTTATTTATAAACATATGAGACGAGACGACGCGAGAGCGGAACGTTTAATTACATTTTTAATAAACAGTTTCTTAAATAAGAATAATTGAAAATGGAAATTTCCGCTAGAGACATTCATAATCCATTGCTCTTTAAATTTCTTACTCGTTTACTACAAAATTTAGTGGATAATTGGTTTATAACTATTTATAATTCATTTATATTTATCGTTCTGAAGAAAAATATGTAAAACGGCAAACCCAAAAATCTGTATCCGATTACCACGTGTTTTATTTCTTGGAGTGTCTATAGTAAAATCTACCATATAGTTTAGTAACTATAAAAGGGGCAAAAGATGGTTTTTTTTACTACAGTATAAATTTGTTTGCCGGACACGCGATAGCTCTTAAAATATTACGGAAATGAAAAGCCGACGTATGCAACGTTTGCCTCCTTTTCCGTACAAGATAATGTATTTTATATATATCCTGGAAATTTACGAGACGTTATTTTACAAGTGAACATTTTCCATTTCATCTACGAGATAAAACATGATGAAACAGTTCATTCGACTGTGTTTTAACCCCCCATCTATTTCGGTTCTAATGTGATTTCCTTCCAAACTAATTCCTCTTAGAAATAATTATTTTGCGATTAAAAACTTTTTTTTAAATTTATTTAGAAAATTTTTTTCGAACTCCCGAATTTTTCTCTTGCCGTGAAAAATCGTGGCCGTTTCGGTGATCGTTACCTGGACGGCAAAAATAGTGCATACAATCAACCCTTTCTTCCGCAGAAGTAATCATTAATTTCAATGGTTCAAAAGAAAAATAAGAACGCGGGAGATTAATCTCCGGTACTTCACGAGGAGTTAATTTTACGCTATAAACATTATCGGAGCTATAATTTTAGGTGACGAATAGAAATGCACGATAAAATAGTCTCACAATTTACCCTTGAAATCCTCCCTCTCTTATTTCTATCTCTCCCTTACTCTCTCAACATGGCAATATTTTCATAAGACTAGGAAGGGAAGGTTTGCTTGCACGACTCAACGTTTCCGCCTCGACGATTTTCCACATGTAGAGTTCAGAGATAGGCAAGGCAACCCTCGACCGGACGTGATTGGCTTCTGATAGAATTACGAAGAAGGGTGGACATACACAATATCTGAATGTGTGTATGCATGTGATACCAACACATTTCGGGGGACCAGCCTTTGCAGCGTTGAAACAAAAGGGTAAAAAGGATAGGAACAATTTAGAAGAACCTACAAAATGCGCATACATCTATATTTCGATGCTCTTTTGGATCCATTAAACTTTTTTCTTTAGTTTGATTCCGCGCTGAAAGAGAAATCGATGAGGTCCATTTTCTTCCCGAAGTGGTACCCGCACATAGAGAAGTTTCCAGATATTAAGTACTTTTTCTTATTTCGTATGAACATAGGTATAGAGGGACGAAGATGTACGAGATCATGCGATGCCTATGGATTGCTCCGCTTTTGATGCCTCTCCCTCTCGCCGGATGTTGGAGAAAACTACATAACTCCAGCAGGGGTTGCTTTCTATATTGGGGTTGAGAAATTGAAAGATTTCAAACGCGCTCTTTACACCAATTTCCTCTTACTATGTATTTATTATTTTATTGCCTATTTGCCACCCATTTGCCGTTCAAATTTATTCCTGTACATGTGGCTTCCAAATCGGGTGGTACCGAGCGCGGCTGGCGATAATAAACGGAATACGGCTTTTATTATTTACCACGGCGTGGTGTTAATTTGCTGAAGTCGATTTCCAGAAATTTTGAAATTTCGAGTGCACATTCGACCGAAGTTTGCCTATTGCCTCGATCCAAGGACCGACGCGTTCAAAGGATAATTCTTGAAAAGGACGATTCTCTTGTACAATTAATATCATCTGATTCGTATAATCCAATTGCGATCGGTTAAATTTATTGGACGAACAAATACGCTGGATAATTCGGTCCTTCGTCCATCCCAAAATTGACTGATCGTAATATTTTGCGTTACACGTACGTGCATGAAATTTGTAGGGGATGGCATTGACCATTGTCCATTGAAATGAAATATTCGGAGAACAAAAGCCAGGCATGAAGGAGCATGATGTCCCACGAGTATATTCTTGTCCCCGTATAAGATCCTATAAGAGACGGTTACAATAGTAAAAAGTACAAAGGTACTTTGAAACTTAAGCTTTTAGGAAGCTTTTGGAAAGACGGAATTTCAAAAGAGACTGTACAAGCATGCAGATGCCAACAACGTTGGTCGGTCGCCTGAAAGTCGAGCACATCATTTTATCTCGATGATAAATACGCTACATTTTATGCGCATTATTTTGCATCCTCTGCCACCCCTTGCCCCGCCAGCTGGACACGTGAGAGCTGCTGCTGGCCACCCTCGGTACCTCTTTTTTCCATTCTAGCTTTTGAAACTCATTCCTCTCTCTTCCACCCTAAAAAAACATATATACATATACACACACACACGCGCACACACATATAGGTGTGTATCTCTGTGCACGTCGTTCGCAACCCGAACTCCCTTCGTTCCCTCCCCCCTTTTTCTGTTTTCTCCCCTTAACCGTTTTTTTGCTTGGGTTTGGGGTTGGTATGTACCCTCACCTCTTTCGCGTATACAGCCCATCTTTTTTAATGTTAGGCAGTTATAGCCGGTGTGTGTGCAACGTGAAAAAAAGAGAACTTAGGTCAATTTTTATCACACAAACCGACCGACCGAGCGGCGCCCATAAAAAATGCCTCTTTACGTATGGCGATTGGTCCGTAACAGTCTACGGGGGTAATGCTGGGCTGACTGACTCTATCTTTTTGTACTTTTTTTAACGCGGGGAAAAAATGCGCGCGGCACGTCGATTGGTCGAGGGGACAGATGACGTAGTGAGCGACGTGCCACCCCCGTTAGGTAGGGATGCATACGATCGTGAGAGAAAAAAAAAGAATGCATTGAATAAAAAAAGGGAGAGAGAGAAAGAGAAAGAGAGATGCTGCACGGTCCAGTACAAGAGTGAGCACACGAGGGGCTTTGCTTTTTAAGGGGGGTGAAGCTTCGGGGTATTCGAATTGGATGGAAATATCATTACGGAAAAACCTTCTAGTGGTACACCTCAATAGGCAACCTGCCGACGACAGGTGTTTCTTCCCTTGTTTCTTACCAACGGTTTAAGTAACACGTAAGTTTTGTTGACTCGAGTGTAAGAGCGGATTGATAACGTACGAATTGACTCAAGGGAACGTTTCACCTTGTAACAAATTGCTCCTCGTCCACGGACTGGGATGGGAATAACGATCGTGTTTATATGCTCAAAGTTTCAGAAAGGGTTACATAATTGTATAATATTTTAAACCCCGGATTAACTCCGAAGTGTCCTCGGATAATTATTCGGAAGCCGGGAATTATTTATTCCGGTAATTGCAAACATTGGTTTCTTTTGGCAGAATCTTATGATCCTAAGTTTCTTTTTTCTCGCTTCCGTCAATTTATCGAAAAACGGGACAGTCCTTAAAAAATTAGAAACAATTTCTATGGACCAAAAATTTTCTTGACCTCAAGTAAAAAATTTTTCAAAAGAGAGGGAGAGTCGTAACAACTAAGTTATATAACAGTATAAGATTTTAAGCCCTGGATTAACTTCGTAGTGTCCTCGGCTAATTGTTTGAAAGCTCGTAATTATTTATTCCAGTAATTGCAAATATTGTTTTTTTATTTTTTTTACCGAATCTTGTGACTCTAACTTCTTTTCTCGCTTCCCTCGGATCCTTGAGAAAATGAAATAGTGAATTCCTTAAAAATTTAGAAATAGTTTCTATGGATCAAAAATTGTATCGACATTAAAAAAGAAATTCTTGAAAAAAAGGAGGAAGGTCTTGCGAATCGCTTCTTATCAAGGAAAGTGATATTCAATGTATTCTTTGACTTTGCAGTAGCTAACCCATCCGCTCCATCCTCCGGTGAGATACATTCCTGATGAAGGAAAACGAAAAAAAGGGAAATGTTTGTTCTATCGCGATCCGTAAATGTAGTAACGTATCCATTGGTACATTCTCCAAACATTCGAAAGTCATACTTGAGATTTATGACAACAGTAACTAGCTGACACCGAATGGGAATACATGTACACATAGAAATTCATGTACATCATGTTTTCTGCTATGGAGAAGGAACGTGTTAGAGTATTTGTTTAGCGAGCGCCTCGATATGACATGATCAGCGCATTAACCTCGTATATGCAATTTTTTTTCTTTTTTTATTCCTATAGTACAGCCCTCTTCCGGCTGGCGCCTGCCTGGGATGCGTTTTTATCGATTCGTAAACCCCCTGTTCGATGTTCCATGTAGCTGTATGTCCACATGCACACGGTCTCTCACACACAAAGCATCGATAGAGAAGCATACAGATTGGAAGCTGAAGCCATCCCCCCTTCCTTTTTTTCTTGTAGTGGACCTGACCGCCCGGGGACATCATTCTAAAACTTTTTCGAACCATCGGATAATAAGGCATCCTAAGGGTTGCTGCCGCTGCTTTCTTCTCGAACTAGACTTTCACCCTACTTGAATTCCACGTTTTGTGGTAGTGGATGTGTAATCGTTATCATCGACGAATTTTAGGGTCTCCCGTAATGTATTTAATGTAAACAACAGTTTCTTGTGTGAAAATTTCATTTTTGGTACTGACTGATTTGAAAGTGCCATTTTTCTTTGAAAACAAATAATTTTGAAGAAGAGTAAACTCCCATTTTCAAGCGCGATTATTCCAAGGCGCGGAGATTTGTGGATTACAAAGATTTCCAGAGTCCGTGTAAATTTAGAAATTTCTTGATGGTTTCCCAGATATTTACAAATGTGAACAGTACCCGAATGTTTTAAAAATAATTAAATCCTTTTCCCGTATATAAAGTATTCAAAGTAATTTACTAATCTACCGAAGGGAAATAATTAAAGAATCCATTATATAACGTAACTCCTAATGGAGGGCTTTAGCACGCAAAATTGAGCTAAAGGAGAGTAAGAGAAAATAAACTGAAAAAGGAAAGAAGAAAAAAAAATACGAGTGTAAAAAGAATTGTTTTATGTATTTCCAAACAATCAGAGCAGAATACTTTAGAAAAGTAAAGCAGTAAAATCGTAGGACGACGACGCGTCGACAATTTCTCTGTACGAGCTGTGGGAGACCGAGGCGAGAAAAGGGCAGGAAGCCAGTGGGGTTGGGCTTTTATCGCTTACGGAAATGCCAAACACCTGTGGAATAACCGTTCGCGTAAGTAGAACATCGCAAAGGAAAAAAAACAAGTATTTCAAGGGTCGTACGTACAAACGATTTAATGTAGCAGCAGGAATTTCACCTTGAAAAAAATATCGGAATTATTGAGGAATTTCATTGTTTCCTTACTCGTATTATTATTGCGTACCGTCCAGTTTTATCAAGGAAATTCTAATGTTTTCTCTAATTCTCATTTTATTTCTTCCTCGGATGAGGAAATTTTCAGGTTCGAGGAGTAAAAGTCCAACATCTACAGCGAACGTGAGTTTTGATTTTTAAATTATCGTGCTTTCTTTAATTCTATGGAATAAAAGTGCATTCCAGAGATGATGATCAATATTATCTTCGTATAACACCAAAATCTTCAATATCTTTTTTTAAGAATATGTTTGTGTAAGAGACAGAATAATTGTTATTTCGGACCATACTCTTTACGAGTTCAAAGAAAAACCACAATTGAAATTCAGTGACATTGAAATTGAAAATCGGAGAATAGGAATCGTTTGTAAAGTCAAATATAGACACTTTGAATGACCATTTCGCATAGGGTGTTCCCTTCTCTTTTGGATCCCAGGATAGCCGTTGGTAACCATAGTAACTCAAGCTCATAATGATCTTCTAGCACAGTGAGAGTGAGAAGAATGAGAAGAGGTCCAGCAACAGCAGCACCCTTCTCATTTACCCAACACACTCAAACCAACCCGCAAGCACCCTTCGTTTCGCGACATCACTAAAGCTTGTATCTTATTAGAATATAAAGTTATCGTGTCGCTGTGATCATCATTTTAACATTGAACTTTGTTCTTTAAATAATGACAAGTTACCCTTTTTTTCGCTTCTCGTTAACTATGATTTCGCGAGAAACGAAATAAATCTCAAAATAACAATTTTAAAATTTGAAATAAAATAATAACCATCTTTAGAATCATAGAAAATATTTGTTTCGGAACACAGAACGGAATTATCAGAACCGTTTTAATAAGTTTAAATAACTTGGACATTCTAATTATAGCGTTACAGAAAAAGCCAATGCAACAAGAATTCAAACTCAATTTTTATCCCAATGTACACTAAAATACAATTTTTTCCTCACGTATAATAAATACCCACATTCTGTTTCATCATTTTTTTAGAAGCAATTCCCATTTTAAGTGAAATTTTACTGGGATTACAAAATACTAACAATGTCCGTGACATGATGCTTTTCAACATTAATATACTATTTTTTTCCTATCTTTTTTTTTCCATGACAAGCATCGTGCAACGTTTGTGGACTGCTCTCACGAGCTTACGTAGAAATGCAGAACGAATTCATTTAGGTTGAACAACTTGCATTCTTAATGACATAGTCTGGTATTTTAATCAGTGAGATATCAAAAATTACGTGCTTCGGCATAATATATGTATATTTTTCTCATTTTTTATACGCGTCTCTCTTTCTAATATACCGTTATTACCATTCCCGTAGAAGTAAATAAAGTTCATACATGAAATTCATCGTAAAAATACGGATATAAATATTTTAATGAGAGGTGTAATAAAAATAAAGGATGCACGTAATAGTGGAAAGAGATAATTTGAAAATCAATTTCAGATACAAAATATAAATTAAAAAATTATTTCGACCTGGTTCTTAAGAATTCTCAAACAAAAATTTAGATTAGAAATTTGTTAACTTTTTTGTTTTCTTCATTTCGTGAATATTCGGAAATTAATTCTTATATTTGATATAAGAACCAATAACTTTTTCAAAGAATACAAAAAAAAGAAACTTTTTCAGGAAAATATTATTCTTTCTTCAATTGTTGCAATCCTTCACTTAAAAACCTACAAGTATATAATATGAATATTAGGATCAAAAAGAGAGCGGATAATATATAAAAAATAAAAGAAACAACCTCCAATGGGTTTGAGTGATGTACATTATCGACATAAATGAACATACGTTCCTATTCTATTTACGACAGAAAAATCGTCCCTTTCGTAAAACTTTTTTGACGCGAGAGCGAAAGTGTGTTAAAAAGGAAGTAGAGAAGCTATATAGAAATGGATAAAATGTAGCTTATGGATATTTGCATTACCTACCATTTTACTTTAAAAGAAAAGGCATCCATAAACAAATAACAACAATAACAAAATATTTTGTAACGTGGCACTTTGGGAACAACATCTTTCGTTTCCCTCCCCTTTTATACCGCTATGATTTAAAAATAAGAAAACACTCCCTTTGATACAATTATTTATTTGATCTGTAAGATTGATTATATAATTGGCTCAAAAGAATTAATTAATGAACAGAATTATTCGTTAAGATTTAATCCCAAGTAGTTCCTTTCCTTTCCTACGTACGCCTTACCAACTTATTTTCTTAATCATTGGCTATTCATGCTTTGAAAGACTCTTGATTTTAAGTGCAGCCTCTAATAATTTCTAATAACGACGAAGTTCTAAAAAAGATGTAAGAAAAAAGTATAAAAAAGGGCCCTGTCATTTTACTCAGTTACACCCTACTTTCCAATAGAATCGACTTCCCTTCTTTGCAGCACGAGCCACTTATGCAAATTACTGGAGGGTTAATTTTACTCTCTTTAGCTTTGCCACTTCTATCACGTCACACCATTAGGAAATCCGACCTTTTTTTTTATTTATACGTAAAATATTTATTTTTCTTTGCAAGCATTTTGAAAATGCGAGTAAATAATTTTTTAGAATTCCAAGAAATTAAACATCGATATTGATACAGACCGAATAAACAAATAAAAACATCTGATTTTATTAAACGGACCAATTTCGAGACTCTTTCAAATATTGAATATTTCGCATTATCTAATCATAGACGGTTTCCTCCGACGTGTGCTAGAAAAATTATTTACAAAGCTTTTTTCGAGACGGTAGAATTTGTCATTCTTCAAGACGGTACACGAAGACTCGACGTTATATTTGCCAAATAAATTTTTTATTGAATGCAGGCAAAAGTTAGCAACAAACAAAATAATTGAACGGGAAAAAAACGAAGAATTCGTAACTTTGTGAAGATGTAAATCCAATTTTTTAACAATGAAAATATATGACGAATGAAAGAACACTGTGGCGTGTTTTTGTTACGTCGTTTTTTTGGAGGGTTTTGTTGTGTCTCTCTGACAAATTTAGTGTGTTCTCGTATGTATTCTATGTATACATATACCGTCGATTCTGAAGCATCGTTGATTATTTTTGACGGATCAATAATGAATGCTTCAGGCAAACAGCTAGAGCTTTTTCCTTTTGACCCTCTCTCTATCTCATCTTTAAATATAATATATTTATACGGGAGAAATGAACAATATTTACATCGGTCATTTTTCATTCTAAATTCGTTAGTTGTTCTTTCTTTTTCAAAATTGTCTTTGTACGAATAATGTAAAAGGAGAGGTCAGACAGACCTTATTTTACAATATACACTGTACGTAACTTTCAGTCTTGTTTATTAATTCCTTTGGAAGAGACATTTCAATCAATTAAATGCACGCTTTAGAAGATTACGGAGAGCTTTAGCACATTTTTTTTAGACCGTTTCTTCGGAATAACGATTTTGCAAATTGACTCCAGCATTTAATAAAGAAGTGACGTTTAACGACATGATACTGCGTTAATAGACAAAAATTCAATACGATAGTTCGGACGTCTATTGTTTAAAGGAAAATAGAAATTAGTACAGCGACAACACAACTAAGTATAAAGTTTGAAACAGATAAGCCATTGATTCACGAACTATATATGCTTTACTCTAGTGAGAAAGGGAGATAGAAAATGAAAGAGGAGGAGAAAGGGAGAGATAGAAGCTCATCTAACCCGCAACCCTTTCTCCATACCACGTAACCGGACACTTCCATTTCCATCGTAGCGTTATCTGCCACCGGCTTCTACCATACTCATTATGCTAAGCAGTAAAATCGATAGCATTAGAACACTGGACCCCATTTCCTGCCTTTATAACAACACAACTTGTTACTATAGTTAGTTACTATGTCCTACCATTAAATTTACTTACAACCCCTATAGCTGCTAAACCCCCCTGATTTTGGTGAGGTTACATAAAGGCTTTAAGTTCGCTCGCCTCGTCGAACGGAATACATTAAATAAGGAGGAAATAAGGAAGAATTTTCCAAAGTGACCAAAAATCAAATTTTTAATAATCAAAACGACTCGTTGAAATACAAATTAATTTCGAACCATATTTTTGTACTAATTCATAGCCGATCCCTTTGTTCCAGAAGGATGGGTTTTGGTGTTCGCATTTTTTTAAATAATCCAATACTTGATCCATAAACATGCACTTCCTTAATTTTATATACAAGTCAATTCCGCTTGGAGCATTCAAAAATATTCCAATGTTTTCATTTACAAAGGAAAAGAGGAGATAAAAAGAATTTCGGCGTTATTCGGCGCATCGAATATGAAGAACGATATTTTCGTATCATTCATTCTTGTTTGCATATATTATTTATTCGTAGCATTCGTATTTCTCGCACTCCTAGTACTTGCTTCTCTCTATTCAACCCTACAATGTCTATTCACCGGGTCGGAAAAATATTGACCGTTTAATGGTTCGGTATACTTCCATCGAATAATTTGAAAAAAAATGTTAAAAGTAAATAAACGTGAAAAGAAATAAAACAAAGGAATAATCTTGCAAAAGCGCCTATTTAGTAAAATGCTCGTTGATTTGAAATTTGAGGTTTTATTTAATTTCGAGTAAATACGTTTCATACAATGTCTGCTAAAACATTGGTCGATTCTTTTGCTATGATATGGATCCCACTTTGTACCCGTGGGAACGATTTGGAAACTGTGCGAGAACCCGTAAAAATTCCATTAAAATTCCATTATGATCTGCTTCTGGCCACTATTTTCCAACACTACCCTCGTCTCTTTCGAAAATAGTATTGTGGGATATGAAACGCGAGTTAGACTTCCTGCGAAGATGATTTTTATACAGCCGATCTCATTCTTCTGGATTATAAAACTACCGAAAAAAAGACTTCTTACTTTATTTTTTAAGTAACATTAATTTGACAATTTTCGCTAATTGAAAAATGGTGCTGTTTTTTCGAGTCGAGTTTTTTCTTTTAAATTCTCAAATACTTTTCAAGCGTATATTTCTCTGTTTTCTTTCATTGGAAAAAAAATGTATTTTTTAAATTTTATTGCAACAACAAACATAACAAAGTAAATTTAAAACATGAATACATAACAAATTGTAGGATTCTGCTGGTGTATGGGGATTCAATTTTGCACTTGAGTTCTACCGAAGTGTGTCCCAACACGCAATTTCCTAAACTCAATAGGGATGAAGCATGAGCTTCAAGTGACAGAGATATATATGTATACACCGCGCAGGTTTAGTGATCTTAAACTTTACTATGAGTATCCTCTAAATGCTATGAATTATTATCAAACCTGATGTCAAGGTAACACAACCTGGCCTTCCATAAATATTTTACCTTTGTTCAAACAACACACAATAAAATTAGAATCTTCGGACGATATTTAAAAAAATTGAGATATTTTACCGCCACGAAAAGCTTTTCTGGGTCTGAAAAACACTTTAAAAGATCGAGATAAGGATGGAAGGGAAGAAAGAAGCAGAAGTACGTGGAACATTTCCATCCAAGTGCCATCCGTTAGGAATCGTAGCCCAATAATCCCTAGACCACACCACCATCGTTCTATCGGTAGACGGTATCAGCTAATGACAAAACTACAGGCCCTAGTCGTTACTAGAGAGAGAGACGGAGAGATAGAAAGTGAAAGAGGAACGTTGGTATCAAGTTGTTGCCGGTCCAGTTCAGTTGGACCTTATGCTATAGCTTTGCAGCAAGTTGCGGCAGTAGTAGTAGTAGTAGTAGTGATATTACTACACCGTGCTACTGCGACCAGTAGTACTATTACTACTACTACTACTACTAGTAGCTTCACTGGTCGAATGATAATTTGCAAGCACTAACCATCCTGCCTTCTATCATCTATCTCGCTCTCTATCCCTATCTCTCTCCTCTCGCTCTTTCAACAGTATTCTGCGATTCAACCGTGTTAAACTCTCTCTTCTCTGCCCCTTCTTCTCTCTATGTTCATGTCCACCCTTTGATTACGTCATACCCCTCTTACCCTCAACCTACAATCCTCTAATTATATTCACTCTGCGCTCTGGCTAGCTAGCTAGCTAGCTAACTCATTCCCTTTCTCTCTCTCCCTCTCTCTCTCTCTCAATCCGGCTCCAGGGGGTCCAATTCCGTTCACCTTTCATTACGAACTGGCTACGATTCCAGCGATCGAACCAGCTGTGTTTTTTCCTTTTTTTCTTTCGTTCTACTCCAACGCTGACTCTAACTCTATCTTTATCACACGCCATTCTTTAACCGTGTCCTTCCTTGTTATATTTTGGATCTTGCATTGGCACCTACTGGGAGTCCAAAATCATTGAGGAGAAACTCAATCCCGAGAAATATTTGTCACGGCCAAGTACCGATACGTGGCACCATAAAGTCCTACTCGAGTGTATTCTCGAAGCGTCTTAAAATATCTTAGTCTAAATTTTGTTAAAATTTTTTTTCTCTGCGCAGCGTTTGCATTCTTTCATGTAATTCCTTGCCGATAAGAGGTCCGCTTCTTAACGGCATCGACGGAGAAACGTTTGTAAAAAAACGAGCCGTGAAAAAATCTGTTTATCTTGAATAAATATCTAAGTTCTAGGGGATAAATACGTGTGATGTTAGAGAGAAACTTTGCATGTTTTTGAACGCTTAGACATAGTATAATATTCAAAGAAGGTAGGCGTGTCAAAGAAACAAGAACGTAGATGAATTGGACGTGCTGATTATAAACTAATAGCTGTTGAAATATAGAGATATTATGCAGCGTGTACGTATATTACGTGTATACGTACACCTTCAGCCCGTGCTCTTTTACATACGAATAATTATTACTTCATAATTTTTGGAAGCAAATTATTAAGGAAGGAAACAACTGTCTGCTGGCAATAAGAAAGCTTACGTATATCTTATCTTTCGGATGATTTATAATAGATGTTCAGCCGCATGTTGCACTTATTCATTCATACTTTTATTCACTCACTCTTTTTAACCCGGTATATTTCTTTCAAAATTGGGGTACCTCGTGAAGCTTCGTCCAGGGTGTCACGTTATAATTATTTTTCATCCTCATATTTTTTAATATTATATTTTATAATATTTTGAGACAGAATTGAGTAAAGTGGGAGTTGCAATAAATTTTTATGAATCGTGCTTCAAAAAATTGGCAGTCAGAAAATGTTTTCCTCGTTTATTGAGAAAATTGGAACGGATAAGAGATAATTTGAAATTTATTGGAGGTTCCGAAAAAAATCCAGAGATTACCATTATCATTTTCTCATGAAGAAGCATTGTCCGAATTCTATACACAAGTGTGAGGAACGTTGGGACTATCGTCAAGCCTTCTTGAGTCTTCCGGTGAGAATGCAAAGGAACTTGGGGAAGCCGAGCAACTTGACTATACGGTAGTAGGATGGAACTCCATTATTACTCGCCAATTAGCCATGATTAAAATATTTGGCTGTCTCGCGTGCATCTGGGATATTAATATATACGTGGATAAAGACAGAGATAGCGAGTGAGCGAGGGAGAAATATCTACACCTATAGTAGAAAGAGAGAAATGATAGGTGGGGCGATTATATGTAAATTTCAGGATGATCGGAAGGAAAGAGCCTTCTCTTCATTGATTAAATAATCCCGCGGAAGCATCTCGATAATGACTTATTTATTACTCCAATTATTTTGCCGCTTATTAGCTCATGCTAACGCATACAAATATCACTACGATCATAAACTTCGGCTTCAAAATGACCTGACAATCGTTTCGTAATTTATCGCTTATTTATACACATACAAAACTGGAGTCACTCCGTTTAAACTTTTACGGTATAAAATTTAACAGAGTTTGTAAATTTATATTGTGATTTAAATATGAAGAGCTTTTGATGTTGATATGTCAGCATCTGTTAATTGCTCTTTAGTACCACCTAATATTTCGCCATTTTAAATAGCATTAATACGGGAAATTCCGCATTTATTCGCATTATTCAAGTCGAGATTCTTTTTTGCTTCACAAATACGGAAATACAAGAGACGATTTTACAACCGATCCATAACAGCACGTGTTTCGAGCACGGGTGAAATGAAATATTTTTCATTAATTGGAAACTGCGTAAAATTAACTTTTTTCGACAAAAATGGGTGGAATGAAAAAAATATAGGACTCGATATAGGACTGAAGTTTTTAAGAGTAAATTTTTAATTGGTTATTCGAACAATCGCAGTTACACCGTAATTTGTAGTTCGCTACTTCAACCAATCATAACCGAGTCTTCGGTATCAGCTACTTAATTGCAAATAAATTACGCAAGGAATTCATGGAGATAGTTTGAACCTTATACGAGAAATATATTATGAAAGCTTAATATTATCCTTGAAATTCTTGTAAAACTTAAGGATATAATTTAGAACTTCACACCTACGGTATATTCACCCCTGTAACATGAATCTTAAGGAGTACCCTTCATGTGTAACATAAACTTCCTCCCAAAAAACAATGTTTGCCATCTTCCGTCCAAGTGGGACCCAACACTTTTCGCATTTACGTCACTCTGAAGTTCAAATATCTCCAAGCCAAAGAGCGATAACGAGTCACTGCGTGAAAATCAACATTCATTTCTAGGATCACACCAAGGGTTTTCATCCGATAATCTCCCCATTGCACATTTTTGTCACTAATAAAGATAAGTTATACCACCGGCAATTTATCGTTTGCTAAAAATCAATGTGAAATGTGATGTAGTTATAGATGTTGGACTGATGGTTAGAATGAGAGGGAGGGAAAAGGCGAGGGAGGAAGAGCAGAGTTGGGCCAAGCTATGGAATAGAATCAGAGAAGAGGGTTGCTAAATATTCAGGCATTACGGCTCTGCATAAATTCATTTCATTATAGCACCACCAAACATTGCTTTTGATGCTTTCCGTTCATTCCCTTTTCCCCCTTTCTGCAACTAAGCCACCCACTATAGGCATATAGTTCCATTCCAAACTGTCAACAGCGCTACGGTTACATTATACTCCTCTATTCTGCTTTTCTCATCCTTCTCTATTCCCGTTTCATCATCATGAACACAAACCCCTCTTATTTCTTCATCGTAAAGTCCAGCACGAGTTCTTCGTGTTTCAGTTCACATTTTTAATTTCATCTGCTTTTCCCGGATCACGCTTTATTTTGTGATAAACTCTCGTTCTTGGAATCGCGTAGCATATTTAGTGTCACCCATTGTCCTCGAACTGAGCGGATCCAATTTATTTTTTGGGGTCATTTTTGGAGTTCCACGAAATGACGCAGGAGCGTTTATAAAAGACGTGGAAGTTGCGTTGGGAAAACTGTCGTTCTTCAGCTTCATTTATTTCCATCCTTGAAAGCTATTAAAAGGTAATAGCTGAAAAAACGTGTAAGAATCGATCAGGGTTTGAAATAACCTAAGGCTACATATACGTGGTATACGTCATCAATACTATACGTACATTGCAGAAACTACAACTTAGGACCAGCAAAGTGCAAACCGTCAGGTCGGGTTCTCATGCATATGGAGCGTTTCATTATATTAAACCCTTTCAATGTATAATTTACTTTTGCGTGAGTCATTTGGACCGGCCTTTTCACTATAGGTTCACGTTCTCCGCTGAAATAAAATCTTAAAATACAACCCTTCTTTCCTACATGATCACGCGGTGACACTACCGTTTTTCAGGGTGAGTGTATGCGCGCACGTTAAGCGTGTTATGCACGGCACGGTACTTGATGCGTTATGCTTCCTCGTGTTTTAACAGCGCTAGCGATAATAGGGGTATTTGTCTCGCAACTTCGAGTATTTCACTGGTCACCGATATATTGCATTTGAAAATAAACTCTCGGAATACACCAAATGCTCCACTCTACATAATTTAATTGAACAGTTAGCCCGCACGCAAATAATGAGCGATTGAAAATTTATAACTCGCTCCGACCTGTAGCAAGAATGCGAATTTTGCAGTAATCAGTCGAGAGTTTATGCTGGAATAAACGTAACGCTCCAAACTGAAACATCCAACGTATGAAAAAAAAGGGTGAAAAAAAGGAATGATAAATCGTATGAAAAAGTTCGATATGTTTACTTAATCTCGTGTATATCTTATTTATGGCGATCTCATGATACTTTTTTACCGAAGGATTTGTAAGTGTGAAAGGAAGTTCGTTGTAGATCACTTTGAATTAATATGCCGGACGGTAAGTTGTTCGCTTATATTTGCATCGTGCGATCTGCTTTTAATTAATGAAAGCCTTAATTCATTATGTAAATGAACGTAATAACGCAAAAGAGAGAAAGAGAATAGGTGCATGATTCTCGCGGCATCGCGCTTAAAACCTAATGTAATAAGTAAAGCGCAATTAACGGAATCGCAAGGGTATTGTTAATTAGAGCGCGGCTACCATATACTATATGTATAACATTGCTGCTCTTGCCGCTACTATTACAGTGTCTTATTACCACTACTGCTATAGCGGAGAATTAGTACGGCATAAGCATCTCTTTATTCTTTCATCTCATATACATTTTACTGGCAATGAATTATCTCGGGATAAATTTCCTCTCGTTTTCGCATTCTGCGAGCTGAACAATGGTGTTTTGAAATCTCGGCTGCCAAAAAGAAGCCAGACGGAGCTTGATTCGAAATACACGGATGCTAATAGGGAGACAATTTTTTTGTTTTCGGATTTTTTTCCCGTGATTTACATTAACAAAATTACTCTACGGGGGACGAAATGAATTTTACCACGTCGTAACAAATTCGCCATAATATTGTTACACCGCAGCAACGCTCTAACGGTTGCAGTCGAATGGTAAAATCTACTAATCTCTGATATCTCCGTTTGTCCCTGTATTCCTCCTTAAGTATGAAGTATTCTCAAGCGTATAAAGAATTCCCAAGGAACGTATACTTGACATACACTTTAAGAACTGTTATCGGTGATCGTTGTTTTTGTTGCAGAACTCTGTGCTTATTTAATTCGCAGTTCATTGCAACGCCGTGAAAGTGTTCGTATGTAACTACTCGCAGGTGGTTTGGCGGCATTCGAATGGTACATGAACCCCGGAGAAGAGGTAGAGCGAGTGTGTGCAGGTATATACGTATACTGTGTGCGTCTATATATACACCTAGAATTAAAGTGGATTTGCACGTACGAAAGATCCGGTAACACCGTCTCTTTGTAGAGATCCATGAAAATATATGTAGCTTTACCCATGAAATATGTATTGTTACAAACATACCATTAAAATAAATTACCGGTATATTTGCATTTATTTAAATTAATTAAACGTATATATGTTTATTTACATACACATATAGGTAATACGTTAAGGGAGTGAAATTATCGTATGACTGTAATATAAAACTCCTTTTTGGAATTTTATAAGTTGTTAAATGCGTGTAACCTGCTAATTAAATGAATGTCAATTTATTTGCATTAAAAAACTATACATCTTCAAAGGAAACACCCCTATTAGTCTTTTTGTTTGTTTTCTTTTTTTTTTATTTGAGAAAACCTTCTATGAGGAATTATAAGGTTTTTCGAGTTTCGCCAATGAAAACGTTGAATTAATTTTCTGGATTGCGCGAAAAAAATATGCTAAAATATGCTCTTTATGTTTCCATTTATTCTTTTTCCCAGACAGCAGAAGGCCGTAGGAACTTTTTTGTATTTGATCGATGTTCCAAAAGTCCGCTGGGACAATCGGCCATTCGCGGCAATGCAATTAGATTAACATTTTAACAGCCGATAGAAACTTTTATACCACTGCCATGGCGAATCTATGAATTAAATTACAACGTCCAATGGTGGTTCTTACAAGTGTCAAATATTTTCGTTTCCGTTGAAACAAAAATAAAGGACGTGGTATTTCTAATGTATTTTTTTACATTCTCTGGAATCAGTGATGGGATATTCGAGAAAAAGAAAATCATTGCCTTGGTATCCGATAAAAATCTAAATTTTTTATTAACTTGGTAACTTTCTTATCACCCGGAGCGAGCCACCGACGTATTCGATCCGCGCGTCTAAAAAATCCGAAATTCAGAAAAGTAAAGAAAAAAGTCATCGCGAATAGGTAAAATGAAAAGAATGACGAAGAAAATGACGTTTCTTTATTAGAAGGTCATGAATAACGTTTTTGTTGATGATATTGTCGTCCCGTGCCTGCACGACCCATTTGGTGGCATAAATCATTGGAAACGAAAACATATCCCAGCGGCCACGCAAATTTGCCAACACCCGACCGCAGCACGCAAACAAACGCGAAATCATGACACGGCATGAGGGCAAATGTGTGTTAGCTTTATGTACATACGTGCCTATAGATTCACACCTATGTTCTCTCTCTCACATATGTGAAACAACATTTAAATGTATATAGTACACATATAGTATTGAAGAGAAACAGAGGTGTTCTGCCGTGGATGACTCGTCATTGCCGTGGGGCGCGCGTGCCACGCACACAGGTGCTCGCTTCTACTAGCGTCCTATGG